>JABTTQ020000279.1:0-341803 GCA_016081115.2 Rehmannia glutinosa | reverse complement strand
TCGGGTTAGATCGGGCCGATGAGGCGATTTGATGCTCAGTTTGTATATGATAGTGATCCGTCTCTCTACTCATCGGGTGAGCTACATCGTTGTGTGGCTAAGTATGAGCTACGTTTGAAAATGGAGGAGGATTTTGGCGCCGAAAGCTGCGATTAAGTGGGCGATCGAGGGGAGCGCAACACTAAGTTTTTCCACGATTTGTTAAGCGAAGCGGTGTCGCGCTAGAATTCACTCGATTGACGATGATGGAGTGGTGATCACCAGATTCTCGAGATTCGGAAGTCGACAGTTCAGTTCTTTCAGTCTTTATTGACTTCTGACTTGGAGTATCTGACTCCCCCTGTCGATGAGTTCTTTCCCCGACTTCATGATTCCGTTGATCTTGATGGATTTTGTGCTTTATGCCGATTTGCCGGGAGGTTCGCAATGCGGTGTTTAGGATTGATCCGTCTAGCATTTCGGGGCCTGATGGATTCTCATCGCTTGTTCTTTCAAAGATCAAGTTGGGATTTCGTCGAACGGATGTTGAGGATGCGGCGGTTGACTTTTTCTCGGTTAATCTCATGCCGTCCACGTTCACAGCTACATCTATAGTTCTCATTCCGAAGGTTCCTCACCCTCGAGAAGTGGGTGAGTTTCGGCCGATTAGCCTCGTAACGTGACGAATAAGATTATCTCTAAGATTATGAATGCGCGGTTGGTCTCGATTACGCCTTTGATTGTGTCGCCCGAATCGAGTGGTTTCACACCCGATCGTGTCATCTCGGATAACATATTACTCGCAGAGCTTATCCATGATATCAGCTAGCCACGGAGATTCCTAATGTGGTGATGAAGTGGATATGGCTAAAGCTTATGATAAGTGCGATGGGATTTCTTGTATACAACTATGATTCACATGGGCTTCCCCTGTTCGGTGGATTGATATGGTTGGCAATCGTATTGAGCACTGCGGCTTCTCTCGTTCTAGTTAATGGTATCCCTTCGGATATTTTCCTTCGACTCGGGGATCAAAGCGGCAGGGGATCCTCTATCTCTGCCTTGTTTGTTCTGGCGGCGGAGTATTTATCCTGGGATTGATTCCATTATTAGACGACACCGGATATGATTTATCGGGCGCGACGGGGTTTTCGGTGACTCATTTGGCCTATCTTTGATGATGTTGTTATCTTCACTAGGGCATCCGACGATGGCCTCGTCACGTTGAGGCACTTTCTCGAGCACTATTCGCTTACTCTTACGGCGGTGGTCGTGTCGTAAGAGTAGATTCTTTCTCGGCCCCACGTTACATTGACGGCTGGGAGCACATGGTTCATGGTGACGAGGCTTTGTTCGCGATGACTTGCCGATGACTTATTTGGGTGTCCCTTTGTTCAAGGGGCGAATGACAAAAGAGCTCTTCCTCCCAGTGATTCGAGAGGATGTTGGATAGAGTTCTTTGGGTGGTCGCATCGATATCTCTCCTTTGGTGGTAGGCTCGCTCTTATTCGAGCACGCTAATGGCCACCCGTTGCATATTCTTCAGTCATGCGGCCGCCAAAGACGATTCTGCGTGATTGGAGTAGATCATGGCTAGATTCTTCCTGGGGATCCTATGCGGGACGAAAGAAGACTCATTGGATCGATTGGGATATTATCGCCATCCTATTTCTCGAGGGTGGGTGGGGTTGCGCCCGACTTTCGGATATTCTTGATGCCTTGATTACAAGTTGTGGGAGAGGTTACGCGAGGGCCATTCGTTGTGGGCTCAATTCTTGATCGCAAATCTTGTTACAATGGGCTTCGGTCTCCTGTAGAGCCCCTGTAACACATAATCATAGTCATCGGTGGAGCGCTTGAGGCGGATCGATATTCGAGCCCGGAGCGGATTTTCCGGTCTATTGGCGATGTGTAGCCGTGTTAGTTTCTCGGATGATACTTAGTTTGGGCATCGGCCGCTTACGGATCATTGTTTGGATCGATCGTTGGGTCATATGACGGTTGATTGGTTCATTCGCGATGGTATGTGGGATAGAGATAGATTGTATCAGTCTTGGTCTCCGGATGTGGGCTTCCGAGAGTCTCATTGAGGATATATCCGGTTCCGATTCTGTCAGGGTCCGAGGATATCATACGGTGGATGTTTACCTCTCATGGTGGGTTCTCTATGTCTTACGCTGGGATTCTCTCCCCGGGGTAGAAATGCTCGAACCTTCGTATGGTGCCATTTGGAACGATGCTCTTATTCCCACTATCTCTATATTCCTTTGCGCCTCCTTCGTGTCGTCTTCTGTGGATATCAAGCTTCGGCACGTGGCACTTCCCTTGCCTCACGTTGCTGTTGTTGCTTGAATAATCCACATTCATCTCCTCAGGTCGAATCTATCCCTCACCTCTTTTTGATGAATGATACTGTTCAGTCCGTGTGGAATCACTTTCTTCCTTGGTTTGACACTACACTTCCACACACCACTGATATGATATTGTTCCTTTCATTTTGGAGGAATTGCACACACGGATCACACACGAGGCACTTGAGTTTCTTGGTTCCCTGCTTGATTTTATGGTTTGTCTGGACGGAAAGGAATAGTGTCAAGCATCGACACCTTCCTTTCTTGGCATCTCACATTATTTGGCAGGTGGAGCGGTATCTCTGGATTCTTGTTTCAGGTCGGCGTCTGAACCCATCATATTGGTCTGGATGCTTCCCCTCTTGTTGGCTTTTTGTAGGGAGTGCTCCACCACGTTCCACGCAGCCGAGGATTGTGATTTGGCGAGCCCCTCGGTCTCCTTAGATCAAGCCGAACACGGATGGTTCGTTTGATCGGGACACCTTGATTCTTTGGGGAGGGGATTGATTCGAGATCATTCGGGCAGACTTATGTTGGCTTTTCAATGTTCTCTCCAGGCAGTGTCTAGCTTTCATGCCGAGCTTATAGCGCTGGAGATGGGATTGCGGCATGCCCGTCTTTTTTCTCTTCAGATTTGGATCGAGTTGACGCAGCAGCGGTGGTCAACACGATCACTTCCGTGGCCTTGGTTCTTGGCGGTTCATCACACCATGATTCGCATTCGAACATGAGGACCTTCAGATGTTCGATTTCCCACATACACAGAGAGGGAATCGACCAGAGAAATCACCTTGCGAGTTGGGAGTCTGCGCCGCCTTGCGATCACATTGTTGATGAGGGCACGACTTCTCACCACCTCCTAGCGCTCATTCGGATGGATCAGTTGGTAGGGGTGATTACGGTGCGGTTTGGGCGGTTTTTTCAATATTTTCAAACCGAATTGCTAAGTGCGGTTCGGCCAAGAGTTTGGTTTTAAGTCGTTTTTTAGAATAAAACAAACATGCGGTTTCGGGCGGTTTTGCGGTTTTAACGTATTGTACGTGAATATTATATGGAACAATCAAAATGAGTAAAAAAAATTTATCAATTCGATAACTAAAAAGTTAATGAAATGTTGTTATCTAAATTGAATATTATAACAACTTCAATAACATATAATAGTTGAATCTAATAGATATAGGGAGTGTTTGCAATCACTAAAAAAAGTATTTCTTATGTTTCTGCTTAAAAAATCACTTTTTAGTGTTTGCAAGTGTCAACTTCTGCTTCATTTAATCATAATCTAAAAGCATGGAGAGGATGCTTTAGATTTGTGCTTCTACTCCTAGTTTGATTTTATAAACAAATAAGCACCTCTACAACTTTTTCACTTAACTCAACTTCTGATTCTCAACTTTTGATTTTATTTTCAAACTCTATCAACTTCTGATTCTCAACTACTCTTACTCTACAATAAATTATTTTTTCTAAAAGCATAAATTTTGCAAACTCTCCTATAACTTCAATATTTCAATCTCCATGTCACAAATTTCCCAAAATAAATCATTTTATACAATACATCCATAACAAGAAATGAAGGCTTTGATGTATTAAATTATTAAGTAAATTGACTAATATACCCACAATAAACCAATGAAAATAATTAAATATGACGATTCATAATTATACACAAATATACTATCGACTGAGAGAAATGTAATAATATATATCGAATCTATATACATATATGTAGTATTCTACTTGCGGTGCGGTCGGTGCAGTTTGAGACTTGAAATTGTAATTGCACCATCTTTTGCGGTGCGGTCTCGATTAAGAATATAAATCGCGGTTTTTCCGATAAATAAGCAATTACGGTGTGGTGCGGTTTGATTCGGTCGGTTTTAGCGGTTTCGGTTTTTGTTGATCACCCCTATCAGTTGGGATATCCGAGCTTTAGATTTTCATAGATCACTGGTTCTCATTTTATTTTTAGATATCTCATTATGATAGTCTTTCTAGATATCGTAGTGATAGGTTATTTGTTCTTTGATTTTCTCCCGCCTTGACGGGTATGACATTGTATGACATTTTGATTGTTTGATATACAGGTAGGGGATCATGCCTCAATCCCCCACCCCCGGGGTGTTATTTTGCTTTAAAAAAAAAAACTAAAAAGTTATGTGTTAGCTGACGCAACCAATTTATACTATCAACAAATTTCGGTCCGAGTGCGTTGAGTGGGTAACTTAGCTGAAATCAGCCAACCTAGCTGTCCCCTAAGGACTTAGCTTATTTGAATCAACTCTGTTGAAAATCTTAAAAAGACTAAAAGTGAAAATTTGGTAAGGTTTATTCAACCCCCCCTTTCTAAACCTTACACCACACCCCTTGGGACCTACAAGTGGTATCAGAGAAGTTGGTTCATTGAGCCTTCCGCACTAGTTACTGAACTAGATCTCAATCTTTTTCAAAATATTTGACACTTGTGCTTTCAAAGTCTCTCATCTTTAAAGATAAAATTATTATCATGGAAGCAAATCTAACTCGTATTCTTATGTTTACTATGGAAGAGTTTGATGATTGGAAAATTCGTATGCAGACTCATCTATCAGCTTTACACGATGAAATATGGCTTGTGATAGAGGATGGGCCATTGCAAATACTCAAAGTCAATACTGTTGTAAGAAGAGCACCTCCAGCTGAAGGAGAGGAAGCTGCAGCAGAGGCTAGACCAGCCATGGTTGAAAAACCACGCACTAAGTGGACTAATGAAGATAGAAAGAGATATAACTTAGACAATGTGGCCAAGGATATTCTCTACAAGACGTTGGACAAGGCGATGTTCAACAAAGTCAAGTCATGCAAATCAGCCAAAGAAATCTGGGATAAGCTGATCCTTATTTGTGAAAGATCAGAACAAATTAAAGAGAATAAATTAACTGTTGCCGTTCAAAAATTTGAAAATTTTAAAATGCTTGTAGGTGAAAGTCTGGATCAGCTGGATGCCAGATTCACAGAGATAACAAATGAGCTTTCAGCTCTTGGGAAAGAATACACTCAGAAAGAGATGTGTATGAAGATACTAAGATCCCTTCCAGCTGAATGGGAAATGAAGGTCATGGCCTTGAGACATTCAATGGACCTCTCAAAGACATCGAATCATGAGCTATTCTCAGACCTCAAAGCCTATGAGTTTGAGCTGAGAAGAAAAGAGCAAGAGGAAACAGCTTGTACCCAAGACAGCTGCATTGTTGGCCAGTGAAGGGAAGAAAGCTAGGTCAAAGGAGACCATTGACCAGGAGAAAATTTCCCTTATGGTAAAAAGATTCAACAAGCTCTTTAACAAGAACTATAAAAGGAACACATGTGAAACCTCCAGAAGACATTAACACCTTCCAAAGCAAGGGAGGACAGACCACCCAAAAGAGTTGAGTATCAAAGAGCTGACTATCAGAGAATTGATAATCAGAGAGCCGAGAGAGCTGATCAAAGAGCTAAAAACCTGTGTTGGAATTGAAGCCAACCAGGACACTTTGTTGTTGACTTTTCATATCCACCAGTCAACAAATACAAAAATGAGGAAGAAAGAAGAGTCTTCAGGGAAAGAAGACAAGAAAAGAATAAATCATTGGCTGCTGAGACTGTTGAACCAGCCAAGTGCAAAGAAGTAGTAGACTCGAATAGCAGTGAAGTTGACTATTTAAGTGATACAGAAGAAGTTGCTTTGATCTGCCTCATGGCTAAAGAACAAGATTAAGAAGATGAGGTACATTCTAACTCATCTCATTCTGATTCAAGTGATAGTGATTGTGATACACACACTCCATCACCCACAAATCTTTATGATTCATTAGGCAAAATGATGAAAGATTTTGAGCACATTAAAACCTCACACACATTTTTTAATGAGGAAAACAACCAGCTTAATGGCCAAAACTCACAGCTGACTAAAGAGCTGAGTACTCTAAGCCACATAGCTGATGAGAACACTAAGCTGAAGGCTGGAAATACAAAGATCTTAACAGAGTTAGTTGCTAATGAGAAAAGAGAAAAATATCTCAAAAATGTTATTGCCTCATTTACAAAAGCATCCAAATAATTGGATGTACTTATAATGAGTCAAAAAGAGTGTGGAGACAAGACAGACATATGATTCAATTCCTTTGTGCATAGTCAAGCTCCAAGGGTGATTTTAGAAAAAGTATCCTCAAGCAATGAGGGAATCCAAAACCCAAAATACCATATGTTGCACCAACAAATACACCAAAACACAATCACCATCATACTGGCCTTGGTTACAAAGGAAAAGGAAAGAAGCCAGTAGAGTATGCTGAAAGGACAACTGAGAAGAATTTCAGACAGGTCCATCAACAGACTCTTAACAAAAGACACTCTGTAAAAGCCAAACAGAGCTACCAAAAGCCCCATAAATTTCATCAAAGAAATACACATGATGGGAATGGTAGAAATTATCCAAACCAAGCTGATTGGAATAATCATGTGAAATATCAGCAAAGACCTATGGGATACAAGCCAAAATGGCAAAGACCTCAACCTTAGCAAAGGTCATTCCCAAGGAAAAGGAGCTTTTATCAGCACACATATGCACCCAAGCACTACACCCAAAATTCCACAACTATCCCAAGAGAGCAGTTGCTAAAACAAACACTCATGCATACAGACAAAAGAGACATTGTATGATCCTAAAACCCCCAAGTAATTTGCTAATAAGCATTATGATTATGGTACTGATAGATGGCAACCTCTTAGAGTCAGATCATCTGGCTATAGGTTAGTGGGAGCATCTTATAGCACTAATCTCCAAGGACCCAGTCAAGTATGGGTACCTAAAAACTAATTTCCTTGATTGCAGGTTCAAGGAACAACTGAGTGCCAAGGAACCTGGTACATGGATAGTGGTTGTTCCAGACATATGGCAAGAAATAAAAGAAATCTGTCAAGATTCAAGGAGATCAAAGGTGCAAAAGTCATATTTGGAGGAAATGAAGCTCCAGGGGCAATCAAAGGCACAACATCTATTTAGAAAAATGGACTAGAGATCATAGATGTTGCATATGTTGAAGGCCTCAACTTCAACCTGTTAAGCATCAGCCAACTCTGTGACAAAGGCTACAATGTAGGATTCAACATGGGGATTTGCCAGATCAAGGATGCGGAATCTAATAAAATAGTGCTGCAAAGAACAAGACAAAAGAATATGTATGTAGTGGATTGGTCTACTGCTACACCAAGCACATGTCTGCTAGCAAAGAGTACAGCCGAATCCAGTTGGTTGTGGCATAAGAAGCTAAGTTACCTAAATTTCAAGACAATCAACAAGCTTGAAAGGAGTCATCTTGTAGAAGGATTTCCAGACTCAGTGTACAAGAAATAAAGTATATGTGATGCATGCCAGATGAGAAAGCAAATCAAATCATCATTCAAGGATAAGCCAAGTCCTTCTTCAACCAGGATCTTGCATTTGTTGCATATGGATTTATTTGGTCCTATTGAGCCATCTAACATTAGTGGAAAGAAATACACCTTAGTGGTGGTGGATGACTATTCAAGATATACATGGACAATTTTCATGTGTAAAAAGAAAGAAAGAATGTAGAAGTTGCCTCGGCTGATGAGCAGAGTTCAAAATGAGAGTCAAACCATTATAAAGATAAGATCTGTCAGCGAAATTGAGTTTTTCAATGGGATTATAACTCAGTATTATGTTTAAATTGGTATTGCTCATGAGTTATCAGCAGCAAAGACTCCAAAACAGAATGGAGTAGCTGAAAGAAGAAACAGAACTCTCAAGGAAGCTGCAAGGACAATGTTAGCTGAAACTAGGTTGCCTAAGAGATTTTGGGCTGAAGCCATAAATACATCATGCTATACTCAGAATAGATGCATGATTAATCGACAATTAACCAAGAATCCCTATGAGATTTGGACAGGGAGAAAGCCAAATGTTGGATATTTCAAGATATTTGGATGTAAATGCTTCATCCACAACAATGGCAAGGATAATTTGAAGGCTTTTGATGCTAAAGCTGATGAAGGTATCTTTTTGGGATATTCAGCTGAGAATAAAGCTTATAGAGTCTTGAGCAACAGAGGACTATGGTCACGAAAGAATCTATCCATGTGGTTTTGATGAGCCAAATGTGAATGGAGAAGACATTGATGAGTTAGCTGATAAGCAAAATCAGCCAACTATGCAAAAGAGTCCTTATGTTGAAGCTGATGTGAGAGCACTCAACCCTGATGATGATGAGATAGCTGAATCTCAAAGACAGCTAGAAGGTCTGCTGGTGAATGATGATGAAGAAGAAGGCGTTCAAGACAACTTATCTACAAGACGGTTGAATCCAACGGACTTACTCCAACCTGATGTGAGATGTCTGAGAGACCATCCACCTGAGTTAATCATTGGAGATGTTAGAGATGGCATAAGAACCAGATCTAGAGCACAACATGAAACTATGTTAACCTATTTTATTTCCCAAATAGAGCATAAAGATGTGTCTCAAGCATTGGAAGACACACATTGGATTCATGCAATGCAAGAAGAGCTAAATTTGTTTGAAAGAAAAAAAATATGGGAATTAGTTCAAAGGCCAACCCACCAAAATGTTATTGGTATTAAGTGGGTATTCAGAAAAAATAATGAGGAAGGATCTGTTGTCAAAAACAAAGCAATTTGGTAGCCAAAGGGTATTGCCAAAAAGTAAGTATAGATTTTGATGAGACCTTTGCTCCTATTGCCAGATTGGAAGTAATAAGGTGTAAGTCCAAGTGGCTACGATAATCTAGAGGGGGGTGAGTAGATTATGCCCATTTTCTCGATTATGCCCTCTTTTTCGAATCAAACAAGCCAAGACAAGAATGGAAGTGCGGAAAGTAAACAACACACGTCGATTTATAGAGCTTCACCCCACCTAGGGACTACGTGCTCTACCACCCCAGTATATCCGGGATGGGTTTCGAAAAAGAAAAAGAATTTTATTAATTACCACAATTAATACAACATCACCTTACAACACCTCTTTGGAGATTACCACAATCTCCCTTGAAGATTACCACAATCTTCTACGGCACCTTGTGAAGATTACCACAATCTTCCAACTTGAAAAACACCAAATTCTTCAACACCTCAAAGAGCACCAAACTCTTTAACAAGAAGATTACCACAATCTTCTTACACCTAACACCTAGATCACCCAAGTGTGTTCTTACCACAAGAACACTCACAAGGATATCTTGTGTTGAATGATGACCACAAATTCAAGATTACAACTCGATAATGAATAATATAATTTTGAGTGCAAGTGTAATCAAGAAATAAAGCCAAGACCTCAAGATGTGAAAGTGAAAGACCTTAGGCTATTACAACAAGAATATTGAAATTGAAGAACAAAAGTGTTTGCTTGAATGTATTTTGTTGTGTTGTAGTATTCTCTCTTAGTTCCCTTGTTGCTCCAAATCTTCCTCTATTTATAGGAGATGATTGATCATGGATAGGCTCCTCTTGGGGATGGAAAATCTACAAAAAAATACAATTAAAATCAAGAATATAGTTGTTAGAAATCAATCCCACAAATTAAGGAAGAGTTGTCTGCTGTCAACGGCTAGAATTTTGCTGTCAAAACGGTAGGGCGACCGGTCGCGTAGAAATAGATGTTGGAAAATAAATTCTCAATTTTACACAGGGCGACCAGGTTAACGGGGGGTCCGACCGGTCGACCCTGTGTTGGACCGGTTGGACACGTTAGAAATTAATACTGGGGAGTTCGAGACTCTTCCCGAGCACCGTCGACCACACCGGTAGACCTCCTCTCTTTTTCTTCCATCGCGTTTTCTGTTTCAGAACACATCTTCAGGTATGGGTTGCCTTATAGGGCGACCGGTCCAACGCGAAACAGAAGTGTTGTCCAATTGTTATCGAAAATAAACTTCAAAAAATACTCCGAAAAATTAGTAAAAACATTTTAAAACAATCGGGAGTATTTGGACAACATTTTCAAACATTGTTTTGGTGTAAAAATCCTTTAAAACAAAATCATCAAAATCATGATAAAAACATATATCAAACATAAGGATGTTTCTTGCTTATGATGCACACAAGAATTTCACTGTATATCAAATAGATGTGAAAAGTGCATTTCTGAATGGATTGTTAGAAGAAGAAGTCTATGTTGAACAACCTCCAAGTTTTGAGCAGAAAACTATTGGAGATAAAGTCTACAAGCTCAAGAAGGCATTATATGGACTGAAATAAGCACCAAGAGCATGGTATGATACATTGTCTCAGTTTCTAATTGACAATGGATTCACCAAAGGAAAGTTGATAAAACACTCTTCAGGATTCAAGATGGAGAGAGTATACTGCTTGTACAAATATATGTGGATGATATCATATTTGGATCCACAAACAAAGAGCTGTGTGACAAGTTCTCAAACCTCATGCAAGGCAAATTTGAAATGAGCATGATGGGAGTGTTTGATAAATGGTTTTATCATGATTTTGATGATTTTGTTTTTATACCAAAACAATGTTTTTAAAGGTTGTCCAAATACTCCTAAATGATTTAAAATGGTTTTAATATTTTCCGGAGTATTTCTTCAAGTTTTATTTTAGATACAATTGGACAACACTTTTAATGATTTTGTGTTAATGTGTTTTTACATCAAAACAATATTTCTAAATGTTGTCCTAATACTCCCGATCGGTCTTAAATATTTTTACTATTTTTTCGGAGTATTTCTTGAAGTTTATTTTCAACACAAATTGGACAACTCCTCTGTTTTGAGGTCGATTGGTCGCCCTATAGGGCAACCCGTACCTGAAGATGAATTTTGGAATAGGAAATAAGACGGGGGAAATATTGAAGGCCGTCGACCGCCGGCGTCGCCTTGGCATCGGCCGTCGCCCAGTGCGGCCGTGCACTGCAAGTCATGCTTTGAAAGCGAATCGAACGTCTATTGTTTTTGCAACGAGGGGACCGGTCCTCCAAGAGTCAACCGTCGAAGACCCCTGGGCCGTCGCCCATGTTTTTTTTCAGTGTTTTCTTCAAACGTCTATTTGTGCGCGACCGGTCGCCCTATGTTTTTTTTCAGTGTATTCTTCAAATGTCTATTTGTGTGCGACCGGTCGCCCTATGGTTTGACAGCAAAATTCTAACCGGTGTGCAACAGACAACTTTTCCCTAAATTGTGGGATTGATTTCTAACAGCTATAATCTTGATTTTAATTGCAATTTTTTTGTAGATATCAGATTCCAAGAGGAGCCTATCAAGGATCAATCATCTCCTATAAACAGAGGAAGATTTAAAGCACAACAATAAGAGAGAATACTACAACACAACAAGATACAATCAAGCAAACATATTTGTTCTTCATTGTTATTATTCTTGTTGTTATAGCCTAAGGTCTTTCACTTTCACATCTTGAGGTCTAGGCTTATTTCTTGATTACACTTGCACTCAAATTTGTATCATTCATTATTGAGTTGTAATCTTGAATTTTTGGGTTATCATTCAACACAAGATATCCTTGTGAGTGTTCTTGTGGTAAGAACACACTTGTAGTAAGATTGTGGTGATCTTCTTATTGAGGTGTTGAAGAATTTGGTATTCTTCAAGGTTGAAGATTGTGGTAATCTTCACAAAGTGCCGTTGGAGATTGTGGTAATCTTCAAGAGAGATTGTGGTAATCTCAAAGGTGGTGTTGTAGAAGAGTGTGGTGCTCTTTAAGGTGATGTTGTAAGGTGTTGTATTAATTTTGGTAATTAATAAAATCTTTTTTCTTTTTGAAATCCATCCCGGATATACTGGGGTGGTAGAGGATTAGGCCCTAGGTGGGTTGAACCTCTATAAATCAACGCGTGTTGTTTACTTCCCGCACCTTTATTATTGTCTTGGCTTGTTTAGTTCGAAAAAGAGGGCGAAATCGAAAAGATGGAGATAATCTATTCACCCTTCCCTCTAGATTATCGTAGCCGCTTGGACTTACAGGGAGAGCTGACTTTCTTCTTAGGACTTCAAGTCAAGCAATTGAAGGATGGAACCTTCAGAAGACATACCAAGTATATCAGAGATTTATTGAAGAAATTTGGTATGGAAGAGAAGTCATCAATGAAGATTCCTATGAATGCAGTCAAGATGGACATGGATGCAGATGGCAAAGTTGTTGATCAAACAAGATATAGAGCCCTCATTGGATCTTTACTCTATCTAACAGCAAGCAGGCCAGACATCACCTTTGATGCAGGTGTATGTGCTAGATTTCAATCTGCACTAAAAGAGAGTCACATGACTGCAGCTAAGAGAATCCTTAGGTATTTGAAGGGATGCCAAGAAGTTGGCTTATGGTATCCAAAGGAAGGAGGATTCCAACTGGTAGGATACTCATATTCAGATTATGCTGGATGTAGAGTTGATAGGAAGAGTACATCAGGTACATGTCAAATGTTTGGAAATAGAATAGTTTCTTGGTTCAACAAGAAACAAAATTCAATAGCTACATCCACAACTGAAGTAGAGTACATAGTTGCGGGCAGCTGTTGTGCCCAAGTCTTATGGATGAGACATCAGGTAAGGGACTATGATATTGAAGAAAGAGAAATTCAAATTATGTGTGATAACACTAGTGCTATTGCAATCACTCAGAATCTAGTGTTGTACTCAAGAGCAAAGCACATCGATGTCAGATATCATTTTATAAGATATCATGTTGAAAAGAAAGACATCACTTTGGAATACATCTCAGCTGATAAGCAGTTAGCTGACATATTCACAAAGCCCCTATGTGAATCAATATTTGAAGGACTTAAGAATGAGCTAGGGTTAATTGAGCTGAGTTAGGATACTCAGAAGACTCAATCAATCAAGAGACAAAAAAGAAAAGAATGAAAAATGAACAAGTTTCACATTTCATCAAGTGAAACAGCCAAGACAGGAAATCAGTTGTATCGAGTAAGCAGACAACTTAAGTAATCTTATGTGAAGAGAGAAGCAGAGTTAAGTCAAATTTAATGATCGTTGAGTTATTTATGAGCTAAGTGAAAAATACACAGTCGTTTTATGTGAGCGGGAATGTTTTTAAAGATGATGTCAACGTAATTATGACTGTCAGTACAAAAGCTTCATGTTAAAACATATGATTGGATATAAATGCTCCTGCATTTAATGCGGTTTTGAAGGATAAATCATGACCGTTGATTTTGATCAAATTTATTAAATTCCAAAAACCGTCCTTTCAAGTCCAATGTAAACCAAAACTCATTTTCTCTCTCCTCACAAAAACTCTCTCGTCTTCGACACGCAAAAACATTCTCTCTGCAAATGTTCAAAAACCCTACTCTTCAAAATTGAGTTATTATGGTTCTTTCACCGGTTATCTTCGTCAAAAATGGATTCTACCCATGACTTTGCTAAGCTTTCTGAGAAGATCCACTCAGGATCGACAGTGGACTTCAAGGGGATGATCAAATAGAGCGCTGATGAGGCCCTAGTGAAGAAGATCACGAAGAAGCTCGATAAGTTCGGTCTGAAAGACTTTCTCACCATGGAGTTCTCTCATACTTACCTGGAAGAAGTTGTAATGTTCTGACGTCAATGCGGAGGTACATGATGATGAGATTCGCTCATCTGTTCATGGAAAGGCCATCAAGATCACTGATGCGGACCTTACTGAGCATTGCAAGTTGCCTACGGATGGGCTGAAAGAAATAGCTGAGAAAGATGTGAACTTGACTGCAGCTTGGAAGGAGATAGCCAAGCCTGAGTCAGCTGCGAAGGTTGTCTATACAACCAAGAAGGAGTTGATCAAGGATGACTACCACAAACTGATGGGCATCATGTCCAAGTGCGTGGACATGAAGTTTGGAAGCTTCAACCAGCTATCAAGGACCAAGCTGATGGTGATGGTTGCGATAATGGAAGAAAAGAAGATCAACTGGGCTAAGTTTGTCTTCAGCCGAATTTGCCAGAATGTGATGTCTTCTCGGCGGATTTCTGGCGGGACATCAGAAATCAAGGTCTCTCCAGACAACCCACTGAAAGAACTAGTGATGTAAGCAAGCTACCTTCCTATTTCACCCGAGGGAAGGACAGCCATTTTTTATTTTTTCAAGAAGAAGATATATTATTATATAGAAAGCTCTACCCTCTCGTTCAACCATAAAGGAATTGTTTTGGGCACAAGAGCAAAGTCTTTATCTATTTACAATAATCATTTGAGAGCTCAACCATCTCCCTTCGGTCGAGCTACCTGCGGCACCCTCTAAGATGACAGATCTATCAATGAGTCGTCTTTCCGTATAATAACTTTTTAGTCTATTAGTATTCCTCTTACTATCAGAGAGAGAAAGAAAGACGGAAGTCTAATATAGTACTAGCATCAACCGTAAACCACTTACCTTCATAGCAGGAGCAGTAGGATAGAACTTTGATCTGTACCACTTTCTGTGATAGATTGAAAGCAGAATAGAGCAATTTGACTACCTCTACAGGATAGACCTCAACAGAAAACTGAAGAGTAACTGCATCAAGTGATTGAGTTCAATAGTTCCTCATATAAAATTATTGACTCTAGAGATATAGTAATATGGAGAATACAAAATTGTTTCAAGCACCGACAGAACCGGAAACGCCCCTTCTTTCAAAGAGAGGAGGACGGGTTATTCACATTTCATTTGGTGGTCAGAGGCGAATTGAAAGCTAAGCAATGGGAATTCTAAAGATTCCTGCTAATAATATTAGCAAAAACGTTCTCTCTTCCAGGACATGTGCTTTCTTGTATGCAGACAAAGGAGATCGATGCTCGAAAAAAATATGAGATCCACATATTCTTTGTAGGATCCTCCACCGAGGAATGGTGATATTTCCATCATTCACTTTGTTTGCGGATTCAAGGTTAACCCTTTCGATTGATTGGCCTTATTCCCTTTCAACATAGAATATAGGGGCTTATTATAATTATACGATGCATACCCTTCCTCATTGACTATGGCATGTCACTTCCTCCCTCACCAAAGAGCGTAGAATAAAGATATTAAACAAACATTCAACTATTATCTTATATGATATGACCACTTCTTCTTTTTAATTCATAGAGTAAACTTAGTGGTAAATACTCCTATGTCCTCAAACCGGTTAAGAAAGCATACATGCCTATTTAGCCTACTTACTGAATGCCAAAGCAAGGAAAGACTCTATTTCGTAGCTTCTGCCTCGCTGACTAGCACTAAAAAGAAGGTACTCATCTTGTCTTCCCTGACAATAGGTACACCTTGAAAGCGGAATTCGAATGCCCCATACCTGGTAAAGGTTGTTTTGGCTCATCACCATCGGGCTCATACGAGCTCCCGGCGGTTCATTCATCTGGCCGTAAACTAGAGTCACTTTTGATTCTGCAATATTTTCTTCATTAATCACTCTAGATTCTTTCATTTCCATGTAAAGATCATTTCCTTCACGAGTAAAGCAACTAACACTTCTCTTTCCGACCTTCCAGCACCGGGCAGGTGTCAGACTTTATACATCGTGTTACCACTTAGCTGAGTCCTATGTTTTTAATAAACAGTCGCTACCCCCTGGTATGTGCCGCTTTCTTAATCAAAAGATAGCAGAGCACCCCTTCTCCCGAAGTTACGGGGTCATTTTGCCGAGTTCCTTCGACATAGTTCTCTCAAGCGCCCTAGTATACTCTACTTGTTCACCTGTGTCGGTTTGGGGTACGGTTAATTCACCGGAGGATCGCCCTCCCAATTCGAAGTTTTTCCTGGACTATTAACAAATCCTTCAATGATGATGGGAATTTCGGATGTTCGTTGGGGTATGGCCTGGTGATTGGCCATTTGATGGAAGTTAAGTGGATTGCCCTGCGCCATGGAAAGTCATTCCATGCAAACAAGAAACTATATATGGCAAACCTCTCTGGAGCTCAGAGAAAGGCGCATGCCAGGAAGGCTGACACAAGTGAGGGTGAGTCAGCTGACCCTGCCAAAGACACAGCTGCGACCACTCCAGCTCTCTCTCCCAAGCCTATCTCAAGGAAGAAAGTTGTGGCAGCTAAGCCTGCACCTGCCCCTGCAACCAAGTCCAAGAAGGATCCTGTCCCTACAACCGAGCCACAAGCACCTGCCCTTGTAGCTAAATTAGAAGCCCCTGCCCCTGCAGCCGAGACTGAGAAGGAATTAGTCCCTTCTCCAGTCGTGAAGAAATGACACACTGCAAAGCATTGAAAGACAGAAGCATTAAAGCAGAAGAATATTGAAGCACATGCCTTCACGTTTGAAGAGCCTAAGAAAGTTGAGCCGGAAGTTCCCTGGTTACTACAAAACATAGACGGCTGTTCAGAATGTCGGAGTTGGAGAAACCAGCTGAGTTCGGCACTCATCCGAAGAAGCCCATGAAGGATATTGTTGATGCTCAAGAAGAGCAGTCTCAAGAGAAAGATGGTGGAGTTATAGCCATCGTAAAAGCCTCGAAGACTGCTGATGTCGATCAACAGAGTATTGAAGACCCAGTTGCTCATGAGGCAGCTGTGGAGACGGATAGAGCTGAGATAACCGAGACTGTTGAGGAAAGAGTTGTCTCAACCCCTCAGCCTGATTCAAATGAACCTGAGGAGGAGCAAGCTCTGTTAGCCAAGATTCTGGAATATGGAGACAATGATGATGATGATGTAATTATGTACTCTCCAGTCTACCCGGACATTCAACAGAGATTGAGGGAATGGAGAATATGGAAGCTAGACTACTCCAGATAGCAATTTGTGATCCTAAGTTCATTAAAGAAGAGGAGGAGCTTCTAAGCTTCCTCGTAAATGTCATTGTCCACTATGCCCTCAATGAGGAATCTGCATAGATGCCCTCCGTGCTACTAAAGAAGATGAAAAGGAGAAAGCTTTGGAAAAAGCCAAAGCTCTTGAGATCAAGATGTGTATGTTCACTAGAGGCCATGAACATTACATGGAGTCAACTGACAACAGCGATCTAGAGGAGTTGGACCCATCTGCATCAGTTGAAAAGGTCGAGTTCCAATAGGCCATTGAGGAATCACGAACCATGCACGAGCAACAACTTCAAGAAGATTCAAGAGAGTCTTCCCAACTCTCTCCTTGATCTGATCCTTTTGGTGTGGTGCAAATGATTGCAACTGATATTGCTGCCACCACATCCCCCATGCAATCTCAGAATGGTTGTTAGGGGAACAGCGCGGAAGCTAGGGAAGAAGATGTAGTGGGCATCCTAGCCAAGCCAACCCCCGAAGAAGGTGTTGAGACACCTGCCCCTACAGTTGATTACTTAAAAGGACAAACGTAGTGTCTCAGGAGCTTAGTAACCCCACAACCATTAACTTAATCGTGCGCTAGCTGAAGGGGAAGCTCTCTCCAACACAGTTAGATCAAAGTACGCTGTGGGAGACCAACCAACGAAGTTAGGAGACAAAGGAGAAAAATCATTGGATAAGCAGAGTGAAGTTAACGAAGCTCAGACGGTTGAGACTGTCCCATCTAAAACATCTTCTAACATGAAAGCCGATGACGTTGCTGATGCAGCTAAGGCAAAGGATGGGAAAAAGGCCATGGGAGTTGAGACTACGGGCCATGAAAATGCAATCCTAGTATTTGAGACTCCGATGGATGCCATCGAAGACCCCAAGGTAGCTGAGACTGCCGAAGGGATAATTGTCCA
Organism: Rehmannia glutinosa; assembly: GCA_016081115.2. Taxonomy (NCBI): domain Eukaryota; kingdom Viridiplantae; phylum Streptophyta; class Magnoliopsida; order Lamiales; family Orobanchaceae; genus Rehmannia; species Rehmannia glutinosa. The sequence continues at coordinate 323,796 of JABTTQ020000279.1, read as the reverse complement.
TGACCCTACTACAGTTGAGACTGCACTTAGGGTTGTGGAAGGCCCACAACGGTTGAGACTTCTGGGGGTAATGAAGGCCTAAAGGAGGTTGAGACTTCCTTAGGTAAGGAAACTGAGCAAGAGAACATTCCTTAGATGGAGGGAGCTGGTGAAGGAGAAGATATCAGCGCCCTTCATGATTCCCAGGAAAACATTCATACAAAATTTCTAGAATCAAAAAATGAAGCCTTGTCCACACATGTTGAAGATTCTACCCAAGACGAGGCTGAGGATGTTCATAAATCAAGGAGTACTATCAGTGACAAAACAACTCCGATGAGATTTATCTTTGATGATGAACCAACCCCTATGGTTACATCACACTCCGATGACACTGATAAAACAGCTAAGCACAAGGCAACTCAAGTGGAAACACTTACTGATGCCAACGAAGCTGTTACCACAGCTGAGGCTCAGTCAGCTGAGCAGACCGACAAAACTGCTCCAGTTGGAACGCAGTCCGCTGAGTAGGCTACCACAGCTGCTTCAGCAGAGACTCAATTAGCTCAACCGCAGGATACCACAACTGTGTTAACTGCCGACGAAGCTAGCTTGGCCGAGGCAAATAGAGCTGATGCACTAAGAAGAGAGAAGAGAAAGGCTCCACAATGTGGACCAACAGGAATCCCTCTCTTTCTGGATGATATGTTTACAGATATCTTCCACTTTGACTTTGAATTGCCCTCTCTGGATGCCGAATCCCTTCGAGGACAAGAGAAATATATTGTACATGAGGATTCCGTAATTCCAGCTAATACCATGGTACTGATAGGTTTTGATTTCGATGTCGTGTGGCCTGAAGAAGAGTCAGCTTGTACAGTCGAGTTTTAAAATGCGTTCAAGGACATATGTGCATAAATTGAGAAGATGGAATGCCACCTCACATCTTTAGACCTCAAGTTGGACAATTGTGATGCAAACATCAGCATAGATATTTGAGGTGTTGTCCTACGGATCAAGGAATGGGCTGCACATACTACTGATATGCGCTTAGAGCAAGTCCGCTACTTCAAATCATTCTTTGCAGAGTTGCCCATACAGAGTGCGGTTAATGCACAGTTTCAGCAGAGGCAGAAAGAGTTCATGGTGAGAAATGAAGATACCCACAAGTTGGATATGGAGTTACTTAAGCTGCAACACCAGAGAGAAATTGTACGCCTGGAGGAAAACATGAACAAGAAGTTCAGTCTTCTTCAAGCTAAAATGAAATTGATGGTAGTTGAGTCAAAGGTTACGCGGTCTGAATTCCAAACAGCCTACTCCAAAGTAGATGACAAGCAAAATTCTACAAACAGCCGACTTGATGTTATTCTCAGTGGTTTGTTCCCTGGCCTGACCCTTTCGTTTGGTGATGATGCTAAAAAGGGGGAAGATGAGACCTTTAAGGAACTGAAGGGAGAAACAGCTAAGGGGGAAGGAAGCTCGAAACCCCCCCCCTTGAAGCTTATGTTTGCTGAAACCCCCCAACAAGGAGAAATCACAGCTTCAATTCTCAGCAAGCTGCCGAAAGAGCTATTAGTAGAACAGAAAGTTGAGTTGGCAATGAAAGAATCAAGAAAATACATCGAAGCTGAATTTGAGAAGGTAGTTGAGAAGCAGTCTGCGCGTATTTAGAGTATCAGAAAGTAGTATGATGGTCCGTCAGCCGGAAAGGATTACCCTGCTATAAAACCCCCGAGAGACATTGCTATGCCTGATGCAGGATTTGAGCCCAGATCCCTAGAGGAGTTTCAATCTCTAGAGGCAGAAGGCTACTTCCAAGATATGACTCTACCGCAAGCCTGTGATTTGTAATAAGAGAAAGGTTTTGATGTATGTATAAGCAGCCAAGTTCCAGCAGTCACTCAGCTGGAAAGTCAAAAACTATAGTACAGTACACTCCTAGAGGAGGAGGAGCTGAGTCAGGGAGAGGAAGGGGTAGATATGGTGGTAGTGGAAGAGGAAGAAGTTCTTAACTGCGGCCAAGACCAGAAGACACTAAGTATGTTGATCTGCAGAAGAAAGGGATCACATAATGGGCTGGATTTGATCATCTTGCTAACTTGGAATTTGCACGCAAGAATGCTGAAGCAGTGAGAAGGCAGGAAGCTCAAAATGAATGGACAACGCGAGAATGGGAGGAAAGGCAGCATAGGGATGACCTTGCTGCAAGGCGAGCGTATGAGAAGAAAAAGAAGGATGAAGAGGAAAGGAAGAGGGGAAGATCTGAAGAGGACAAGAGGAGAGCTGATGACGAAGATAGAAGAAGGAAGCAACCAAGGCGTTGAAGATGACTGAAACCCCTTCGTGTATTTTACTTAGCTATAAATACATATCTGTAAGCTTTCCCTGTAATATAGCTCTGATACTTTCCTTGTAATATTTGCTCAGATACAAGTTGTAACTTAGCTTGGATACATATTGTAATGCAAATCTTGTATAAGCTATGACACTTGTTGTAACCACTTTGTAAAGGACAAGAATGTTATGATCAATAAAACTGATTATTCAAACAATATATTCTTTGTTACTGCACTGCCTGTATTTTCTGTTTATTTAATTTAAGTTTTGGCATCATCAAAAAGGGGGAAATTGTTAGGAAATGTATTTGTTAGATTTTGATGATACCATGTAAAACTTAGATTATGAAGTTGACACCCCATTTTCCTTGTAATTCTATGTTGTAATAGATAGGACTGAGAGAGCTGAGTGGAGTCAGCTATGTCGAAGAATGCAAGTAGTCAACTATAAACTAGAGACAAGACTCTGATGTGTCAGCTGAGAATGGTCAAGATGAAAGACAAGGACTCGACTGAAGGAGAAGCCAGCAGAGGAACAACTGTGTGAAGTATGAGAAAGTATCAGTCAAGTCAGCAAAAGAAGCCAAGTCTAATAGTTGAAGTGATAGTTGAGTCATTCCCATATGTTTAGAGCAGACTCAAGTCAAGGGGTAAATGCAGCCATCAAGCCAAGACAACTGACATTGATCCGTTGGAAAGAAGTTAAGGATATTACTTGATATAGTTATAAGTCCAAGCTACTAGGTCTAAAGTGTTTGGCCCAGAAACATGCAAAAGGAATAAGCCAATGGGAAACACTGAAGCATGTGTTAGACCTGTAAAGCTGAAAAGCCATTTAATATGAGGAAGGGTCAACATCACATCTCTGCAGACCAAGAAAAGACAAGCCAACGAACAAGAAGTGTCCTTTGAAAATAGTCTATCTCTTCAACGGGCAAATTTTCAAATGTGCACTATAAAAGGCTGAGGAAGCATTTGAGAAAAGGTTACCTGAACCAAGCACTAACGAATCAAGCAATTATCAAGCAAGCATAACCTGCAATATTCTCAAGCTAATCTAGAAAATACCTCAAGCCTAAACACTCAAAGGAACTCGATCCAACACACGCTGTGAAGGAAAGATTACTTCAACCAGTTGAAGAGGAAAAGTTTAAAGAACAAAAAAGGGGTCTACTCTCTAGGTTAAAAGAGCTGTAGAAAGGTTCATGGTCGAACCAGAAGTTTCAAGTCTATTGGAAGGTTGTGTGATCAATTCCAAAGACGTGAAGGGAGCTGAAGTAGCAAGGCAACTTTCTTGTGAAGAAGCTGAGTCGTAGGAGAAGCCAGCTGTATGATCAAGGTTGTCTCTAGACTGAGAACGGCTTTGTAACTTGATCTGTTACTTAGTGGATTCCTCCAGGAGTCGGAGAATAGTGGATTAGAGGAATTACCCCATCCTCGAACCACTATAAATTTGCTTGTGTCATTTACTTTCAGAATTTACTTTCTTGCTTCTATTTTCATATCTGCTGATGAGTTACTTTGCTATCCAACTGATAATAACAAGTGCTAAAACAAGTGTTAAAAACAAGCTTAAAAATTAACAAAGAGTGTTAAGTCTTCTATTGTTAAAAACCAAATCAACTAAAAAGTTAAGTGTTAGCTGACGCAGATGAGTTATACTATCAACAACTCAGTCGAGTCTGTTGAGTGGGTAACTTAGCTAAAATCAGCCAACCTAGCTGTCCCCCAAGGACTTAGCTGATTTGAGTCAACTCTGTTAAAAATCTTAAAAAGACTAAAAGTGAAAATTTGGTAAGGTTTATTCAACCCCCCCTTTGTAAACCTTACACCACACCCCTTGGGACCTACACATGGGAGCTGACTCTGGTTCAGGCAGAGGACGCAATGGAAGGTCTGGTGGAAGAGGCAGAGGTACTCCACCAGGAATACCTAACGACATAATGTATGTTGATCCCCTCAAAAAGGATCTCTTATACTGGATGGGCTACAGAGTACTTGCCAACATAGCAGCTGCTAGAAGGACTGGTGAGCTTGCAAAAATATATGAGGAAGATAATGTATGAAATATGAGAGAATATGAAGAGAGGAGGAAAGAAGATGAAAGGCAGAAGAGGAACTATGAGAGGAACAAGAGGAATGAGGATGAAGATAGGAGAAGGAAGGAGGATGAAGAGGAAGAAAGGAAAATGAAGCAGCAGAGACATTGAATAAGGTGCAAAAAGAATATTTGTTGTATTTTTACACTGTAAATACACAAAAAATATACTGTAAGTATATTCTTATAAAGTGTTGAATGATGATCAATAAAATGGCACATTCTTACACTCATTCTGTTTTTAGCATTTTTACATTATACTTTTATTTTAAAGTTTTGGTATTATCAAGAAGGGGGGAAATTGTTGGAAAAATTTATTGTATAGATTTTTATGATGCTATATAAAACTTAGATTAAGAAGTCGGCACCGCATTTGTGTTGTAAATTCAACTATGTAATAGATATGATCTATGAGCTCAATCGAAGCAACCAAGTTGAAGATTTTAGAAGTTGATTGAAGGACAAAGTGAAGATTTAGCTGAGTTGAAGCTGAGTGTCAGTGAAGAGGATTCAGTCACGTATCAAAAAGATGTATTTGTCAACAGGACTTATAAAGGGGTTGAACAACAAAAGGACTTAAAAAAAGCTGAAGAAGTTCGTTGATAATTAAAGTCAAAGAATTAGTCAAAGAGGAACGAAAACAGACTGCAACCTTAAAGTTATTTTGCTAAAAGAGTGCAAATGGATGGGAACCAATGAAAATGTTCGCAGAACACCTGCTGTCTGTTTCACGCAAACCTGCAGAGCATTAAACCAAGGTTGGGTCAACATCAATTGTTGCATAACAAGACAAGCCAACGACCATGAAGTGGAGTTCAAAAGTGTATCTATCTCTTCAATGGATACATTTTTGAACTGCCACTATAAAATACTGAGGAGCTTATGTGAGAGAGTACTTGAACGAACAGACACTAAGGCATTCAAGAAATCTGAGCAAAAAGCAAGCAAGCAAATTATTCTCAAGCAATACACTCTATCCTCAAGCCTAAAACTCGTAGTCTATCTAACCAACACATTTAGTGAAGGAAAGAAAAGCTTCAAACTACTGAAGAGAAAAAAAAATTAAAGACAAAGGGGTTTGCACATCCAAGGATTGAAGGAAATGCAGTGAGGTTCAAGTTCAAACTAGGCTGTGGATTCATTGGAGGGCTTCGTGATCAAATCTAAGAATTCGAAGGAGCTGAAGTAGCGAGACAACTATCTTGTAAAGAGTTGAGTCCCAGGAGTGAAGCCAGTTGTGTGATCAATGCTTGCTCGGACTGTTTATCCTTTTTGTAACACGACTATTGCATTAATGGATTACCTCTAGGAGTTGGAGAATAGTGCGTAGACAGAATTACCCCATCCTCGAACCACTATAAAATTGCTCTGTGTCTATTTACTTTCTGCATTTAATTCTTGCACATTTTATATCTGCTAATTGATATATTTGCCAAACTCAACTGATAATAACTTAACTAAAACAAATGTTTAAAAATATATTTTAACTAAAGGGTGTATGACTTCCACTATTAAAACCAAGTTAGCTGAAAATTTAAAGAGCTCACTTCATTCAACTTAATTACTCTATCAACAGCTCAGTCGAGTCTGTTGAGTGGTTAACTCTCTTGTTGAGGTTGAACTAAGTTGTCTCTCAAGGACTTAGTTGCTACTTGTGAAAACTCTGATTTAATTTTAAAAATCGAAAATTACTCTATTCAATCCCTTCCCCCCTTCTAGACTTAACACAAATAGCCCTTGGGACCTACAATGTGCAAATGCATTTGAACTAAAATTTGAAAACAAAATACAACGTTAGTGAGAAAATATAATATCTACTCAAATATTATTAGTTTCATCATACTTACTTTATCATTCATTTGTGACTAAAAAAGTAATAGTCAACAACATATTTCTCTTTCTTGCTCATATGCACAAGGGAATCCGTGTTCCTCTTCAAAAACTGACAATGGAAAATTGATCCCTCTGCAATAGTACAAGACTCAACCATCCACTCATGTTGTTGTTCCTCTTCCTCTCCGGAATCTCCTTCTTCTTCAACAGGTTCAAAAAATTCTTTATGAATTCCCTCACCAAGTTTTTCAATGTCATCCTTCGGTGTAAGTAGCTAAAAAGGTGGCAATCTCATTTTCCAAATTCCTCATGCTCAACAACTTTATCAATATACTCAAGAAGTTTAACATTAGAGAAGAACTTCTCGTAATTTCGTGAAGAATTTACATTTTTTTCTCTTGCTTCATTTCATTCTTCAAGTTGTTGAATATATCCATGTGAAATTTTGTTAGAACATTGAAGTTTTATGAATTCCCTCACCAAGTTGTTCATCTTCCTCTCCGGAATCTCCTTCTTCTTCAACAGGTTCAAAAAATTCTTTATGAATTCCCTCACCAAGTTTTTCAATGTCATCCTTCGGTGTAAGTAGCTAAAAAGGTGGCAATCTCATTTTCCAAATTCCTCATGCTCAACAACTTTATCAATATACTCAAGAAGTTTAACATTAGAGAAGAACTTCTGGCTGCCAGAGACTGTGAAGAATTTACATTTTTTTCTCTTGCTTCATTTCATTCTTCAAGTTGTTGAATATCTCCATGTGAAATTTTGTTAGAACATTGAAGTTCCTCTTAAATAGCAGAAATGTGTCATGAACATTCTACAATTATAAAGAAACAAATAGTAAGTAATGTTGCATCATCCATGTATACCATACTTTTAAGAGTAAAAATGATTCTCTGTATACTTGACAAAAATCACCACATATCACATCCATGCATAAAATACTTTTAGGATAAAACTAATACTTTTGTGGACCAAATAGATACTTTTAGGCATAAAAGTGATACTACAATACTTGACAACTATGCAGCAACAATCATACATAGAATACTTTTATCCCTAAAAGTGATACTTTATGAGGTTAAATTAATACTTTTAGGGGTAAAACTGATACTCTATACTTGAGAAATATCACCAAAAAGTAGATTCATTTGTAGAATACTTAGAGGGATAAAACTGATACTTTTAGGCATAAAAGTCATACTTTTAGGAGTAAGTGATACTCCATACTTGACAAATATCACTAAAGCAGATACAAACTTACATCTCAATCCATTTTCTGTAACTCATCATCCTAAAGCTCATCACCCCTGGGTAGCTTCAAATTTTTGTAATCTGATGGTTCTGAACACTATCATCATCCTGCTTAATTGGTTCATCATCTTGCTTTGTTGATTCATGCTCTTTTTCATCAGCTTCCTTTGATTCATTAGTTTGTTCATCATCACGCTTTTTCTCAATAGGTAATGTCCTTCTTGAACTAATAGGTTATGTATCAGTAACCTAGTCACCCTGCCCCAACCTGTTAGATAAATATATTTATCGAAATTTTGATGATTTTATTTAACTGAGTTTTTCACCAAAACAATGTCTCTAAATGTTTTCCAAATACTCCTAATCGATTTAAAATATTTTTACTAATTTTTCAGAGTATTTATTGAAGTTTATTTTTGACGAAAATTGGACAATACTTTTATCTCGTGTTCAACCGGTCATCCTAGAGGGAAACCCGTACCTGAAAGTTTAATTTTTGAAACAGAAACAAGACGGACGAAAAACCCTAGGAGGTCGACTTACTGGGGATTTATATTTTGCAAAATCTTCTATGTACCATGTTTTCAAAGTGTTGGACCGGTAAACATGAGGGTCGATCGGTCAAACAAGAGGTCGACCGGTCCAACCCCCTTTGGACCGGTCGAATAGGACATTTTTAGTGTTATATTTCAAATTTTGTATTTGTGGCCAACCGGTCGACCTAAGGTTTTATCACCAAACTATCTGTTGCGCAACAGACAACTTTTCATGATTTTAAGGGATTGATTTCTAACAACTATAATCTTCATTTGATTTGCATTTTTTTTACAGATTTTTAATCTCCAAGGAGGAGCCTATGTCTGAAAATCAAATCCAAGACCTATCCTATAAATAGATGAAGGATTGAAGTAACAAATACAACAACACAAACTATTCAAACACAAGCAGACTTCTTGTTCTTCACTTTCATATTATTGTTGTGTTTGGCCTAAGTCTTTCACTTGCACATCTTGAGTACTAGGATTCATTCTTGATTGTAGGTCCCAAAGGGTGTGGTGTAAGGTTTAGAAGGGGGGGTTGAATAAACCTTACCAAATTTTCACTTTTAGTCTTTTTAAGATTTTCAACAGGAGTTGACACAAATCAGCTAAGTCCTTGGGGGACAGCTAGGTTGGATTATTTTAGCTAAGTTACACACTCAACAAACTCGACTGAGCTTTTGATAGTATAACTCGGCTGCGTCAGCTAACACTTAACTTTTTTGTTAATTTGGTTTTTAACAACGAAAGACTTAACACCCTTTGTTAATTTTTAAGCTTGTTTTTAACACTTATTTTCAACACTTGTTTTCGCACATGTCATTATCAGTTGGATAGCAAAAGAACTTATCAGCAGATATGAAAATATAGATAAGAAAGTAAATGTTAAAAGTAAATGTCACAAGCAAATTTATAGTGGTTCGAGGATGGGGTAATTCCTCTAATCCACTCTTCTCCAACTCTTGGAGGAATCCACTAAGTAACATATCAAGTTACAAAGCAGTTCTCAGTCTAGAGACAACCTTGATCACACAGCTGGCTTCTCCTGCGACTCAGCTTCATCACAAGACAGCTGCCTTGATACTTCAGCTCCTTTCACGTCTTTGGAATTGATCACACAGCCTTCCAACAGACTTGAAACTCTTGGTTCGACCTTGAACCTTTCTACAGCTCCTTCAACTTGGAGAGTAGACCCCTTTTTTGTTCTTTTAACTTTTCCTCTTCAACTGGTTGAAGTAATATTTCCTTCACAGCGTGTGTTGGATCGAGTTCCTTCAAGTGTTTAGGATTGAGGAATTTTCTAGATAAGCTTGAGAATATTGCAGGCTATGCTTGCTTGATAATTGCTTGATTCGTTCGTGCTTGGTTCAGGTTAACCTTTTCTCAAATGCTTCCTCAGCCTTTTATAGTGCACATTTGAAAATTTGCCTGTTGAAGAGATAGGCTATTTTCAAATGGCACTTCTTGTTCGTTGGCTTGTCTTTTCTTGGTCTTCAGAGATGTGATGTTGACCCTTCCTCGTATTTAATGGATCTTCAGCTTTATAGGGTCTGACACATGCTTCAGTGTTTCCCATTGGTTTATTCCTTTTGCATGCTTCTGGGCCAAACACTTTAAGACTTGGCAACTTGGACTTATTACTATATCGAGTAATATCCTTTACTTCCTTCTAACGGATCGATGTCAGTTGTCTTGACTTAACTGCTGCCTTTACCCCTTGACTTGAGTATGCTCCAAACATATGGGAATGACTCAACTATCACTTCAACTGTTAGACTTGGCTCCTTTTGCTGACTTGACTGACACTTCCTCATACTTCACACGGTTGTTTCTCAGCTGGCTCTCCTTCAGTCGAGTCCTTGTCTTCGTTCTTGACCATACTCAGCTGACACACAGTAGAGTCTTCACTCTAGTCTACAGTTGACTTCTTGCATTCTTTGACATAGCTTACTTCACTCAGCTCTTTCAACCCTATCTATAACATAGAAATACAAGGAAAATGGGGTGTCAACTCCTTAATTTAAGTTTTACATGGTATCATCAAAATCTAACAAATAAATTTCCTAACAATTTCCCCCTTTTTGTTGATGCCAAAATTTAAATTAAATAAACAAAAAATACAAGCAGTGCAGTAACAAAGAATGTATGCTTTTAATAATCAATTTTATTGATCATAACAATCTTGTCATTTACAAAGCTGTTTACAACAAGTATTATAGCTTATACAATTATTGCATTACAATGTGCATCTAAGCTAAGTTACAACTTGTATCAGAGCAAATATTACAAGGAAAGTATCATGCTATATAACAAGGAAAACTTATAGCTATGTATTTACAGTTAAGTAAAATACACGAAGGGGTTACAGCCGTCTTCAACGCCTTGGCTGCTTCCTTCTTCTCTCTTCGTCATCAACTCTCCTTCTGTCCTCTTCAGCCCTTCTCCTCTTCCTTTCCTCTTTATCCTTCTTTTTTTCTCATACGCTCGCCTTGCAGCAGGGTCATCCCTACGCTGCCTTTCCTCCCATTCACGTGTTGTTTGTTCATTTTCAGCTTCCTGCCTTCTCACTGCGTCAGCATTCTTGCGTGCAACTTCCAAGTGAGCAAGATGATCAAATCCAGCCCAGTATGTGATACATTTCTAATGAGGATCAACATACTTTGTGTATTCTGGTCTTGGCCGTGGTTGAGAACTTATTCCTCTTGCACTACCACCATATCTACCCCTTCCTCTCCCTGACTCAGCTCCTTCTCTTCTGGGAGTGTACTGTACTGGAGTTTTTGACTTACACTGCTGGAACTTGGCTCATTATCAGTTGATTTACATACTTCAATACCTTTCTTCCAGTACAAATCTCAGGCTTGCGGTAGAGTCATATCTGAGAAGCTAGAGTTTGAAACTCCTCTAAGGATCTGGGCTCAGATCCTGGATCAGGCATAGCAATTTCTCTCGAGGGTTTTATAGCAGGGTAATCCTTTCCTGCTGGAGGACCATCATACTGCTTTCTGATACTTTGAATACGTGCAGACTGCTTCTCAACTACCTTCTCAAATTCAGCTTCGATGGCTTTTCTTGATTCTTTCATTGCCAACTCAACTTTCTGTTCTACTAATAGCTATTTCGGTAGCTTGCTGAGAACTGAAGCTGTGATTTCTCCTTGTTGGGGGGTTTCAGCAAACATAACCTTCAAGGGGGGTTTTCGAGCTTCCTTTCCCCTTAGTTGTTTCTCCCTTCAGTTCCTTCAAGGCCTCATCTTCCCCCTTTTTGGCATCATCACCAAACAAAAGGGTCAGGCCAGGGAACAAACCACTGAGAATGACGTCAAGTCAGCTGTTTGTAGAATTTTGCTTGTCATCTGCTTTGGATTAGGCTATTCAGAACTCGGACCGCCTAGCCTTTGACTCAGCTGCTATCAATTTCATTTCTGCCTGAAGAAGACTGAACTTCTGGTTCATGTTTTCCTCCGGGCATGCAATTTTGCTCTGGTGTTGCAGCTTAAGTAACTCTATATCCGACTTGTGGGAATATTTAATTCTCACCATAAACTCTTCCTGCCTCTGCTGAAATTGTGCATTGTCCACAATCCATACTAGCAGCTCTGCAAAGAATGATTTGAAGTAGCGGACTTGCTCTAAGTGCATAGCAGTAGTCTGTGCAGCCCATTCCCTGATCCGTAGGACAACACCCCGAATATCTCTGTTGAGGTTTGCATCACGGTTGTCCAACCTGAGGTCTAACGATGTGAGGTGGCATTCCATCTTCTCAATTTCTGCACATATATCCTTGAACGCGTTTCGGAACTCGGTTGTAGAAGCTGACTCTTTTTTAGGCCAAAAACATCTAAATCAAAACCTATCGGTACCATGGTATTCGCTGGAATTATGGGCTCTTCCTGCACATTATATTTTTCTTGTTCTCAAGAAGATTCGGCATCTAGAGAGGTCAACGCGGTGTCAAAGTGGAAAATCTCAGTAAACATATCATAAAAAACGAGAGGGATTCCCACAGGTCCACGCTGTGGAGCCTTTCCCTTCTCTCTTCTTAGTGCATCAGCTCTATTTGCCTCGGTTGATCCAGCTTTGTTGGGAATTAACGCAGTTGTGGGAGCCTATTGTTGAGCTGATTTAGTCTCTGCTGAAGCAGTTGTGGTAGCTGCTCAACTGACTGAGCTGGAACAGTTGTGTCAGTCTGCTCGGCTGACTATGCCTCAGTTGTGTTAACAGCTTCATTGGCTTCAGTAAGTGTTTCCTTTTGAGTTGACTTGTCCTCAGCTGTTTTAACAACGTCATCGGAGTGTGATGTAACCATAGGGGTTGGTTCATCATCAAGGACGAATCTCATTGAAGCTATTTTGTCACTGACAGTACTCCATTTTCAACATGTGTGGACTCGGCTTCATTTTCTGATTCTAGAAATATTGTATCAATGTTTTCCTAGGAATCATGAAGGGTGTTGATCTCTTCTTCTTCACCAGCTCCCTCCATCTAAGGAATGTTCTCTTCCACTGTTCCTTTACCTAAGGAAGTCTCAACCTCCTTTAGGCCTTCATTACCCCTAGCAGTCTCAACCATTATGGGGCCTTGGACAATTATCCCTTCAGCAGACTCAGCTACCTTGGGTTCTTCGGTTGCATTCTTCGGAGTCTCAACTCCTAGGATTGCACTTTCATGACCAGGAGTCTCAACTCCTATGGCCTCTTTCCCATCATTTGCCTTCGCTGCATCAGCAGCATCATCGGCCTTCATGTTAGAGAAAGTTTTCAGCTGGGACTGTCTCAACTGTCCGAGCGTCTTTAACTTCACTCTGCTTATCCGTTTATTTCTCACCTTCGCCTCCTAACTGTGTTGGTTGGTATCCTACAGCGTCCTCCGACCTAGCTATGTTGGAGAGAGCTTCCTCCTCAGCTGGCACACCAGCTAAGTTAACTGTTGTGGTGTTACTCAGCTCTGGAGACACAACTGTTTGTCCTTTTGAGTAGTCAGCCATTTGGGCAGGTGTCTCAACACCTTCTTTGGGGGTTGGCTTGGCGAGGGTGCCCGCTACATCTCCTTCCCTAGCTTCATGGTCATTCCCCTGGGAGCCATTTTGAGATTCCACAGGGGATGTGGTGGCAACAATATCAGTTGCAATCTTCTGCGCCACACCCAAAGGATCAGATCGAGGAGAAAGTTGGGAAGACTCTCCTAGAATTTCTTGAAGTTGTTGCTCATGCATGGCTTGTGATTCTTTAATGGCCTGTTGGAACTCGGCCATGTCAATTGCTGCAGCTGGGTCCAACTCCTTTGGATCGCTGTTGTGCGTTGACTCCATGTGATGCTCATGATCCCCAGTGAATATGCACATCTTAGATTTCTCAAGTGCTTTGGCTTTCTCCAAAGCTTTCTCCTTTTCATCCTCTTTGATAGCACGGGGGGCATCCATGTAGAATTCTTCATTGAGAACATAGTGGATAGTGACATTTCCGAGGAAGATTAGAAGCTCCTCCTCTTCTTCGATGAACTTTGGAAATGTGAATTGCTGTCTGGAGTAGTCTAGCTTCCATCATTTCCATTCCCTCAATCCATGTTGAATATCCGGATAGACTGGAGAGTACATAATTATGTCATCATCGTCGTCTTCATCTTCTAAAATGGTTGCAGGTAGGGCTTGAGACAGCTCTTTCTTCAAAAGTCTTGGTTGTCTCAGCTGTTTCCTCCTCCATGGTTGTCTCACGAGCAGCTGAGTCTTCTATACTCTGCTTATCAACATCAGCAGTCTTCTGGGCATCTATGGTGGCTACAACTTCACCATCCTTCTCTTGAGACTGCTCTTCTTGAGCATCAGCAGTCTCTACAGGCTTTTCTAGCGGAGTGTCGGACTCAGCTTTTTCAAGCTCAGACTTCTTAAAAAGTCTTCTTATTCTCTTGGTTTGGACGAGAGGAATCTCATCCTCTTCAGCTTCCTCTGTGGTGGCTTCTGGCTCAACCATCTTTATCTTTTTCGCTGCAGCTGGCTTGTGAGGCATAGCTGAGCGTTTCTTTTTTACGATCGGAGAAGGCTTAGATGTATTTTCTCGATCTTGGCCGCTTGGCGGGGGCTTGACTCGGCTATAGGGCGGGAGCTTGTGGCTCCTCGGCGCAGGGCGGGAGCCTTCTTGGACTTGGCTGCGGGGGTGCGGGGCTTAGCTTAGCGCCGCAGCCTCTCTTTTTTTTGAGATAGGCTTGGGAGAGGTCTTTGGAGCGGTCGCAATCGTGTCTTCTTGGGTCACCGACTCACCCTCACTTGTGTCAGCCTTCCTAGCATGCGCCTTCCTCTAAGCTCCAGAGAGGTTGTCCTTGAATATTTTCTTGTTTGCATGGAATGGCTTTCTATGGCGCAAGGCAATCCCCTTAACTTCCATCAAATGGACAATCACCAGGCCATACCCCAGCGAGTATCCGAAATTCCCATCATCCTTGAAGGACTTATTAAGCACGTTCTAGCAGATACGGCTGAAGATAAACTCAGCCCAGTTGATCTTCTTTTCTTCCATTATTGCAGCCATCACCATCAGCTTAGTCCGTGATAGCTGGTTGAAGCTTCCAAACTTCATGTCCATGCATTTGGACACAATGTCCATCAGTTTGTGGTAGTCGTCTTTGATCAACTCCTTCTTGGCTGTAAAGACAGCCATTGTAATGATTTAATAGAGCATCAAACAATGACATGTTTAATACTTTTACTGATAAAGTAAAAAAAATATCGTTCCTCAAAATCATAAAAAAAATACATTCAAGTCTATGTATTTGTGTTCGATCTTTTAAAATTGATTTTTCATAAAATTGCACAGGTGCGCCTTCATTGTCCATTTCATTTTAGTCATATTTAGATTCCTAATAAGTGTGAAAGTATGTGCAATATGTTTTTTCAAGGTTTTAGTAGTAAATTTCAGATGCAAAATTATTTTCCAAATTTGTTCTTATGTGAAGGAGAACTAATTGTATTAATTAAGAAAATAGAAGACAATAAAACGTAGTTGTTTAGGCAATATTATTGGTTTTATTATATTTATTTTTTTGGAGATATTTCTACTTCTGCGAATTTTATCATGTGGTTTATTTATTCACGTTGTTAAGTTAATTTTTAAATTTTTAAAATTTTATTATGGGGATTTTTATTGTATTATTTGAAAATTTCAATTATTAAGTTTTATTCGGGTTCTCATATTTGGTGTTTTCAAACTGTGCGGTGCAACATTATTTTTATAAAAATATATTTTTTTGTGATTCCAAGAAGTTTAGGTTGTCAATAAACTGTTAATTAAGTATTAAATTATAATTCATAATATGCCAAAAAACTTACCAATTATAAAAATATAAATATTCATATCATTTTTTTATACAGTATTTTTCATTATTTTTTGAAGATGAAAATAAAAAATTATTTATTTTTAATTAGTAAAGTATTTAATTATGTGAAAATCTGATTTATTGAAACTAAGAATTTTCTATTTTTTTAAATTAGAAAAGTATAAAAGTTGTTCTCAATTTAATTTTACATTAATAATCAGAACTTACTAAATTATATTGAGGATGAAAACCCAATTTATTGAAAATAAGGAATTACAATACTCAAAATACATGAATATACAAATTGTTCAATAGTCCGAATGCATAATTTTAAAACCCACTACATTTTTTGAGTAAATATATCTTTTATTTATTTATCATATTATTTTTTATTTTATTTGTGAAATATGGGTGTCAAATCAAGATCGTAAAAGGATGATTAATTTGATATGTTATATGTAACAAACTAATCTAAAACGAAAAAGTTATTAAATTTTTAATAAATAAAAATAAAGAGACAAAATATAAAAATAATACAGTACAAACACATATTTGGAAAACCAATTAATGGTAGTATACATGTTTGGAAAATATAAAATTCATCTACTTTTTACCTTTTCTTTTTACAGACTTTTGTTACTTTTTATAAGAATGAAAAACGGACAGGAAAATTTTATGATTACTATTTTGAGAATAGCCTTTATATATATATATAGTGTTAGGATCAAATGTGGCAGGGGGCTTACCGTGTGGCAGTGTGGATTAATCCAATCCATCCACACCTTTTATTCAATGGTCTAGATTGCTATTAAAAATAACTAATTTATCAATTAATTAATAGGTGGAAAGGGCATAATAGTAACTAGCAAAATGCCATAAATCGTGTCCCTATAATCAAGGGATTGATTAATATCACGTCACCATTTTTGTAGGTCCCAAGGGGTGTAAGTGTAAGGTTTAGAAGGGGGTTGAATAAACCTTACCAAATTTTCGATTTAATCCTTTAAATATACAGAGTTGATACTACACAAATGAGTCCTTGATGGACAAATCAATTTAGTCACTCAAGAGAGTTAATCTCTCAACAGACTCAACCGAGCCGTTGATGGAATAACTCAAATTGTTATTACCTAAATTAACTCAACTATGGTTTTGTTTTTTGGAAGACTTAACACCCTTAAGTTTGGTTAAGCAAGAGTTTAGTGCTTGATTTAGTACTTATAAATTATCAAGTGGATAGCAAATTTATCGTGAGATATAAGCGATTAAAAGTGCGAGAATTAAAGTCTTTGAAATGTAAATGACACAATGAAATTTTTATAGAGGTTCGAAGATGGGGTAATTCTTCTACTCCTCTCTTCTCCAACTCCCGGAGGAATCCACTAGGTAATGATCGATATACAAAGTGGTAATAGTCCGGATACAAGTCTTGATCACACAAATGACTTGATCCTTTGGGACTCGATGCCGAGACACCTTGATCACTCACCGGCTTCTCGTCGTGCGACTCAACTTCTTCACAGGCGGTTGCCTTGCTACTACAACTCACTTGCTCAAGCTCTTTGGATTTGATCACGAAGCCCTCCAAAAGCTTAAGACTTGGTTCGACCTTGAACCTTCCTACAATCCATCGTGGAATGTAGACCCCTTGATTTTTCAGTATTTTCCTCTTCAACTGATTGAAGATATCTTTCCTTCAGGTGAGTGTTGGATTGATGTTCTTCGTAGTGTAGGCTTGAGGATTGAGAATGTTTCAGATTTTCTAATAATTGCTTGAACGTTTTTAGTTCAGGTCTTTAACTTGTGTCTTGTATATGTTTTTCTCAAACAAACTCCTCAGCCTTTTATATTGATCTTTCAAAAATTTGCCCATTGAAGAGATAGGCTTATTTTTGAAAGTCACTTGCAGTCGTTGGCTTGTCTTGTTGCAGTCCTTGGAATTGCCATTTCCTCGTATGAATTATTCTTTCACCTTTTCAGAGTTCTGACACGGTGTAGTGCTTCCCATTGGTTCATTCCTTTTGCACGCTTCTGAGACTGAGCACTCCGAGAAATGTGGTATGGAGATATTACTTGTTTAAGTAAATCTCTTGATTTAAATGCAATGGATCTTTTACGATTATCTCGACTTGACCGCATTTCCTTGCTTTCCCCAGGTGACTTAGAGTCGCTTCCAATCATGGATGACTCTTCTGTCACTTCAACTTGAGACTTGGCTTTTCTTGAGTTGACTTGGTGATACTCCACTCACCGCATCTCGGATGCTTCTTGAGAGTTCCGTCTACTCTTCTTTGCCATACTCACTGTCTCACAAACAGAGTCTTCCTTCTAGTCTTGATTGTCTTCTTGCATGTTAGGGCGTAGTGACTTAACTCAAACTTTGGCCGCTTTATTTATTACAATGCATTTTACAACAAGAATTGGGGTGCCAACTTTCTATTCTAAGTTTTACATGGCATTCATCAAAATCTAAACAATAAATTTCCTAACAATTTCCCCTTTTTTGATGATGTCAAAACTTAAACCATTCAAAAATGCAAATAGCAAAGATACATACAGATAGTGTATTGACATAGAATGTATGCCCGAATCAATCTTTTTATTGATCATATCATTCTTGTACTTTTACACAATCATTTTTACAAGGTGTATCGAGCACATATTGTCTACACACGAAAAAATAAAGAATTTATAGCTTTATTACGGAAGACTTACATTGTATGTATTTACATAATAAAATACACGAAGGGGTGGACAAAGAACACTTCATCTCCTTCATTGTCTCCTTCTTTCATCTTGTTCAAAGATCTTCTTCTCTCTTCTCTTTTTTCTCGCCGCCACCCTTTTCCTTTTCTTTTCATATGCCTTCCTGGCGCTTCATCTCTTCTCAATCTTTCCTGTCTTTCCTCCCATAGCCGAGTTTGCCTCTTGTTTTCTTCTTCTATTCTTTTTTTTTGCATACTCGGCGTTGCTTTTAGCCACTTGCAAATTTGCTACTTGGTCAAGCCCACCCGATAGATCCCTCCTTTCTTTCCCTGGATCCACGTATTCAATGTTTTTGGGCGGAGAGCCTGGTCCAAGCTTCTTCCTCCACCACACATTTTTTCTTCCTCTACCTGGGCGTATCTTTGTCTTGGGGTCTTCTTCTTTCCAAATGAGTGACCAATGAGTGACCAAGCAGAGCGCCGATGGTCTGCAGTCTCAGTGTCGGCTTCTTCACTTAACGTGAGACCCTTTTCCCGAGATAAGTCCCAAGCTTGAGCCATAGACATATTTGCAAAGTATCCTTCGATTCGAGCGTTTTGAATTCATCAACCGATCGTGGCTCGTCCCGACATCCGAGATGGAATAGGTGTCTCTCGTCTCTTTGGAATGCCTCCATGTTCTTTCAAAATGTTCATAACTCGGGCATCCATTCTTCCTTCCACTTCCTTCATCCTTGCTTCAATTGTTTTTCTCTTTTCACCATAGATATAGCAGTGTTGGAGTGGCGAGTCACTGGGGAGTTTGTCACGATAATGTCACCGTGATAGGACCTTGTTGGGGGTTTGTGTAATCATCAAGGTCACATCCGCCGATCCTTCCCCCTCAACAAGCTTTCCTTTTTTTGTCTCAACACTTCCTCACCGATTTTCCCTTCGCATTCCTTCCTTCTCAACATCGATCCCCTTGCGCCTTTAGGTATTCCTCTTCCCCTTTTTGGCATCATCAAAGGAGGGAGGGGCGTCTGAAACAGACTTGCAAGCGGTCGAAGTCGAGCTGCGATGGTTAAGTTTTGTCTCTAGTCTGCCGCAGAGTATGCAACACGAAATTCGGATCGAGTAGCCTTGGACTCTGCTTTGAAATCACTTCATCTCGGCCATGAGAAGGCTGAATTTTGTATTCATGGTTTCTTCCAAACGCTTTGTAGATCACTCTTGTTTTGCTCACGCAGCTAGCCTTAATCTCGGCATTGTGAGCTTCATGCATGTGCTCAATATGCTCTCTCGCCGTTTTTTGTCGGATTTTCAGCTCTCCATACCAAAGACTTGTTGAACAATGTCCTGAAGTATCTAACTTGTTCCACACGCATTGTTTGTCAGCCGTTGCCACCATTCCCGATCCGGATGTTATGCCTCTTAAATCGCGTGAGATTGGCATCTCTCGTTGTCCGATCGCATGTCCATAGAGGCCTCGATGCCTCTCCATCCGTTCAATCTCGGCAAATAATGCCTTGAACACTTCGGACTTGGTGATTCTTCCGTTGCGGTGATGGCCATGCAAAAAAAAATCATAATCACCGGAACAATGGTGCCTCGATGGAAAAACGGAGCTGGTGCGTGATAGCGTCTTGCGCTCGTTCTCGACTCTTCATGGAGGTCGGGTACTCCAGGGAAAAAGGAAAAGATTCTATAAAGGATTCATCACCGCCACCGGGATTTGTTCGATGATGAGCGGTGCGCGTGAAGTTCCTTTAGGAATCGACCTGCTGCAGCTGAGGAGCTGCGCGATGGACTCCGTTCACCGGGGTTTTGTTGTGAAGTGGTCCCGACTTGCGAGCCTCGGTCTCAACAACTTCGTTGGTCTCACCGATTTCTCCAATTGAGTAGATGGTCCTCGGCCTTATCGTAAGCATCATCGGATGATGATGAGATTTCCATTGTTGGCTCATCATCAAAATTAAAGGTTTGACGAGTAGTCTTGGGATCGAGACTTGCTCGTGCTTGGAACATCCGCACTGAGTCTTTTGGATTTGTCATGGGGATGACTCGAAACTTCTTCTTCGCCGATCCCGAAAAGGTTACATCAGATTATCCTGGGAATCATGAAGTGCGCTTATCTCCTTCTCGGATGGGTCGATGATAGCGGGAGGATGTTCTCTACTTGACTTCTTTTACCCCGGAAGTCTCAACCTCCCGTGGGCCTTCATTACCTCCGCCAGCTCTCTCTGCGCAAAGGCCTTGGTCCTCCCTTCGACAGTTAGGTTAGCCGTCTTAGGGTCTTCTGCATGTGGCATCCATTGGAGTCTCAACCCCATGGATTGCACTTTCATCGCCTGTGTTAACTCCCTGGGATGTTCCTTCATGTGCCTCGACGCATCGCCAGCCGTCATTAGCCTTCGTCGAGCGAGCTTGGCACCTCACCGAGAGACAGTCTCAACTCGTCCGAGCTTTTGATGGCAACTTGTTGTTCTTCTTGTGTTTGTATTTTCTCTACTTCGCCTCCTTGATTCTTTGTGGAGTCATCTGCAAGATCCTCCGACCTTGCTGCAGTGGAGGGAGTTTCCCCTCACCGTGCGCACCACCGAGTGACTTGGAATGGGGTCACTCGTCTCCAAACTCCTGGCTGTTTCGATTGAATGTTCAGTTGGGGCGGTGGTAAAACACCTTCAATAGGGGTTGGCTCGATCTGGGGTCCCCACTATCCCGTTTCATCGCCAGTCCCTTATTGCCTTCTTCCGAGTGAGTCTGGGGAAGTGGTGGCAGAACAACGGTGGCGATTTGTTGAACCACTCCCATTGGATCAATTTCACCGTGTTCGGAGGACTCTCCTGGTCCCTCCATCAGTCTTTGCTCGTGAAGGATTCTCGGATTCATGCAATGCTTGCCGTATTTGCAACTCTTCTATGGCGGCAAAGATTCTCCTGGATCCTCATCACCTGCCGAGAAGACATCGAGGAGAGGATGCGTGTGTTCTCGGGTGCCATAGATAGGGCGGATGCTTGCCTTCTCACGTGCCTCGGCCTTCCTCTGCTTTTTTCTTTTTCCTTGTCCTTGAAGATCTGCAGGATGTCTCGTGCGATTGTCTTCATCCAAAGGGAGCACAGCTGGTTAGTCCAAGGAAGTTTAACAGATTCTTCTTCTTCTATAAACTCGGGCCGTTGGAACTGTTCCCTTGATTTACTCAACTTCCATTTCCTCCACTCACGCAGACGATTTTGGATGTCCGGGTAAGGTGGAGATAGGATCATCACATCACTATCCGCTCTAGCGCTTTTTCTTGTGTTTTTGACTATGTGAACTACAGTTGTGTCTTGAGTTGCCTCTGCTGATCGCCTTCGAGCAGACTTGGGCTGTTTCATCAACTACATCCGGAGACTCTACTTCTCCGCCAGCTCCGTATCTGCTCCCGGTGAGTGGTCGACTCATCGGTTTCTCAAGCTCGGAGTGCTTGATGATTCTTCTTCGTCTCCTAGTTTGTACCGAGGGATTTCTGGTTCGAGACGGTGTCCTCGAGTCTTGGGTGGCGGGGGCCGTCTTTGGTGTCTTTTTTTTGAGGAGCGGGTCGTCTGAGGCTTCTCGATTCTCCTCTTTTTGACGATCGGAGAAGGTATTTATGAGTCCTTCTCGACCGTTGCTACAGGGGCGGGAGACACGGCTGCAGGGGCGGTGACTCTGCTGCAGGGGCGGAGCATGTTTGGCTTTCTTTCTTTGCGGCAGGGCAATAGTCTTCTTAGCAGTGCGGGGGGGCAGCTTTCTTCTTGTGGAGAGGAAAGCAGTTGTATCTTGAGGTCACCGATTCCCCCACTCGTGTCGCTCTCTTGGCGTAGGCTCTCTTCTCATGCGCCAGAGAGGGTTTGCTCAACATCCTCTTGTTAACATGGAATGCCTTCCCATGTCTAAGAGGGACTCCTTTCACTTCCATCACTCGGCCAATCACTAGGCCATATCCTGAGGGATCCTCCAAATGTGCCATCTTCCTTGAAGGATTTGTTCCCACGTTCGCGATCCGATGTAGACAAACTCACCCAGATTTATTTTCTTTTTCGATGATTGCAAATGCCATTACAATCAGCTTTGCCTTTGACAGATTGGTCAAAGTCGCCAAATTTGATGTCGATACATTTGGCAACTATGTCCAACAAATTTGTGATAATCCTCCTTCAAAGATTCTCTTGTTTCTTTGTGTACACTATTTTGTCGGCATAGATAGCGGGCTTTGCTATTTCTTTCCAAGCATCACCAAGTTTACATCAGCCTCGTTAATTTAAAGAGGCTCCTTCCGATTGGTAGTGAGCAATGTTCGGCCAAATCCTTGCGCAGATCGTCACCGCTTTCCGTGAACAGATGACTTTATTCCTTCATCGTGAATCTCGGCATTCACGTAGAATTGTCGACCTCCTCCACATAGGTCATCGGATATTCTAACGTTAGAAACGGTTTTAGTCCGGTCGTTTCCAATTTTTCAGCGATTTTCTTCACTAGGGTGTCGCTTCGGACCCTGTTTCATCATTAAAATCCGAAATCCACAAAAGAGACCCGGTGTGGATTTGCTTTCCTAACTTGGTGAAATCATACGTTGGTGCCATTTTTCAGATTTTATCAAAGAAAAACTCGAGAGATTGATTTAAAGATAGATAGGGTTTCGAGAGAATTTTTTTGCCTTTGCTTTTGAGAGAAAGAGATGAACAGTTTTGGTAGTGTGAGAGAGAAACGGACGAAAATGGTTTAAATTTTGCACGCCTATTTAGCATTTAATGTCTCGTATTTAATGCGGCATCATTTATATCCAATCATAAGCTTGGTGTGCGCTTTATGTCCGTACACATCATCATTATCTTTGACGTATTCCTTAAAACATTCCCGCTTAGTCAAAACGACTGCGTTTTTGTCACTTTGCTCATAAGTGACTCAACTTATCCTTTAGTTGATTTAACTCTACTTCTCACAGTTCTCTTAGTGACTCATTATCACCGACTTATGTAGTCAGTTTCTTTCCGATCTGGTGATTCTTGAGTGATTTACGTGTTCACTCTTTTTCACCTACTTTTCTCGTTCCATTTCTTTTCTTTAATTCTTCCGAGTGTCACTTCAATTAACCCCAACTCATGTTTGAGTTCTTCAAATCTTGACTCACATAATGGTTTTGTGAAGATGTCGGCCAATTGTTTATCGGTTGAGATATATTCCAAGATGATGTCCTTCTTTTCAACATGATCTCTTATGAAGTGATATCGACATCAATATGCTTTGTTCTTGAGTGCAACACAGATTTTGAGTGATTGCAATTGCACTTGTGTTATCACACATGATTGGAATTTCTTTTTCCTCAACTTCATAGTCTCTCATTTCTTTGTCTCATCCATAGGACTTGGGCACAATAGTCGCCCCGCAGCCTATGTATTCTACTTCACCGGTAGAGGTGGCTATTGAATTTTGCTTCTTGCTAAACCAGAAATCACTGTTTCCTAGCATTTGACATGTGCCTCAAGTGCTCTTCCTGTCCACTCTGCATCCAAAGATAGTCGAATCAATAGCCAATTAGCTTGAATCCACCTTCCTTTGGATACCATAGCCTACTTCTTGGCTTCCTTTCAAGTACCTCTATATTCTCTTAGTCATTTTTGTCATATGGCTCTCTTTTGGAGCAGATTGAAATCTTGCACATACACCTACTACAAAGAAAGGTGATGTCGGCCTGCTTTGCTTTGTGAGATAGAGCAATGATCCAATAAGTGCTCAGATCTTGTTTGATCTACTGGCTTGCCATCCGCATCCATGTCCATTTTGACTGATGTATTCATTGGTATTTTTACGTGAAGACTTCTCCTCCATACCAAATTTATTCATTAAATCTCGGTGTATTTTGTTCGACTTATGAAGGTTCCATCCTTCAAATTGTTTCACTTGGAGTCCAAGGAAGAATGTCGACTCTCCCATCATGCTCATTTCAAATTTACTTTGCATGAGGTTTGAAAACTTTTCACACAAATTCTCTTTGTTTGTGGATCCAAAAATGATGTCATCCACATATATTTGAACTAGCAAGATACTCTTTTTGTCTTGAATTAAAAAGTGTTCTATCTACTTTTCCTTTTGTGAATCCATTTTCGGTTAGGAATTGTGACAAAGTATCATACCATGCTCGGGTGCCTGTTTCAATCCATATAGAGCTTTCTTGAGTTTGTATACCTTATCTCCAAGAGTCTTCCTCGCTCAAATCCTGGAGGTTGTTCAACATATACTTCTTCTTCCAATAAACCATTTAGGAATGCACTTTTTACATCCATCGATAAACAATGAAATCCTTGTGAGTCGCATAGGCAAGAAACATCCTTATAGCTTCCAATCTTGCTACAGAGGGCAAATGTTTCATCAAAATCTATCCCTTCTTCTTGGCAATATCCTTTGGCTACTAGTCTTGCTTTGTTTCTTACCACGAACCTTCCTCGTTCATCTTATTTCGAACACCCATTTGGTGCCAATAACATTTTGATGTATGTGTCTTTGCACTAATTCCCATACTTTATTTCTTTCAAACTGATTGACTCTTCTTGCATAGCTTGAATCCAATGTGTGTCGCCCAATGCTTGTGACACGTCTTTGGGCTCTATTTGCGAGATGAAGCATGTGAACATGGCTTCTTGTTGAGTTCGGATCTTGTTTTGACACCTTCTCTTATATCTCCAATGACAAGTTACGTGGATGGTCTCTTAGCCATCTTACATCAGTTGGAGTAAGTTAGCCGGATTGATCGACTTGCAATTGTGTTGTTCTTTGGGTCGACTCTCTCGTAATCACTTAGCCGCAGATTTTCCAAATGTTTTTGAGATTCACTATCTCATCTTCTTCAATTGATAATTCCAAATTTTTCTACTTGAAAGATAGGGACTCTTCTCACGTATGGTTGGATGATTCAAATTATTAGTGACTCTTCAATGTCTTCTCCATTTACATTTGGCTCATCGAATACCACATGAATGGATTCTTCCGCAACCATAGTCTTTTTATTAAGTATTACAGAGGCTTTGCTTTCACCGAGTATCCTAAGAAGATACCTTCATCGACTTTAGCATCAAAAGCCTTTAGATTGTCTTTGCCATTGTTGTGGATGAAGCATTTACATCCAAATATTCTCAAATATGCAACATTTGGTTTTCTTCCAGTCTAAATCTCATAGGAGTCTTTGTCACTATCTGTTTATCATACATCTGTTTTGGGTGTAGCAAGTCGTGTTTATTGCTTGACCCAAAAAATCTTTTGGTAACCCC
Source organism: Rehmannia glutinosa (assembly GCA_016081115.2). Taxonomy (NCBI): domain Eukaryota; kingdom Viridiplantae; phylum Streptophyta; class Magnoliopsida; order Lamiales; family Orobanchaceae; genus Rehmannia; species Rehmannia glutinosa. The sequence continues at coordinate 298,477 of JABTTQ020000279.1, read as the reverse complement.
GCCTGACTAACATGGTCCTTGCCGCTTCTTTGAGGGTTCTTTCCTTCTTTCTCGCAACTCCATTCTCATGGAGTTCTTGCTCGATAGTTCATGACCAATACCATTTTCAATGCAATCGAGTTATTATTCCATTGACAAACTCGGTTCCTCTATCCGATCTTATTTTGATAATGGTTTGACTCTTCTCGTTTTGAATCCTCTTCATCGATTGTGGTAGTTTTTGTAGAGTTTCTTTCTTCTTACACATGAATATTGTCCATGTATATCTTGAGTAGTCATCTACTACCACCAAGGTATATTTCTTCCCACTTATCTTTGCCGGTTCCACTTTGGGCCAAATAGATCCATATGTAGCAGATGCAATATTCTTGTTGAGGATGGGCATGTCTTTTCTTTGAATGGTGACTTGATTTGTTTTCCTTTCGACATGCGTCACATATACTCTCCTTGTATCTTGAGTCCGGAAGTCCTTCCACAAGATTACTTCGCAAGCTTGTTAATCGTTTTGAAATTCAGGTGACTCGGCTTTTTGTGCCACACCAACTTGATTCATTAATTTGCTCTTTGCTAGCGTAGTCTTTGGGTGTTGCGATTGACCAATCCACGACATACATATTCTTCTCGTCTACATCCTTGCAAAGACAACTTCATTTGATTCAATATCCTTGATTTGGCATATACCCATGTTAAATCCAACATTGTAACCCTTGTCACGAGTTGGTCGATGCTTAGTAAGTTGAAGTTGAGTCCTTCAACATATGCAACATCTGTGATTTCTAATCCATTCCTCTTTATGGATCCAATGCCTCTTATTTCACCAGGAGCTTCATTTCCTCCAAATATGACTTTTGCTCCTTTAACTTCCTTGAATTTTGACAGATTTTTCTTATTTCTGTCATATATGTCCGGAATGACCACTATCCATGTACCAGGTTCCTTGGCACTCACTGTTCCTTGAACTCCGCAATCAAGGAAATTAAGTTTTAGGTACCCATACTTGTCTGGGTCCTGAGGGGTTAGAATTGTAAGATGATCCAACCAACTTATAGCCAAATGATTTGACTCTAAGGGGTTGCCATCTATCAGTGCCATAATCATAATTAATCTTGACAAATTGCTTGCGAATTCTAGGTTCATACAACTGTCTCTTTTGTCTGTATGCCTGCATATGTGTTTTAGCAATTGCATTCCTTGGGTAATTGTGGTGTCTTTGAGTGTAGTGCCTAGGTGCATATGTGTCTTGATGAAAGCTCTTATACTTTTGGAATGGCCTTTCTGAGTTCTAGGCCTTTGCCATTTGGGCTTATATTCCTTAAGTTTATGCTGATAGTTCACATTATTCCAATCAGCTTGGCTTGGATATTTTCTACCATTCCCATCATATGTATTTCTCTTATAGATTTTCTGGGGTTTTTGGTAGCTCGCTTCTTCTTTACAGAGTATTTTTGTTTGGAGTTTCTTTGAGGAACTCGGTGAATCTCTTCTCACCGTCCTTTCAGCGCACTCAACCGGCCAGTTTTCCTTTTTCTTTGTAACCAAGGCCAGTTTGCTGTTATTGTGTTTTGGAGTGAATGTGTGTGCAACATTTAGAGTTTTGGATTTTTCAGACTCTTCATGGTTTGAAGATCCTTTTTCCAAAGTTATTTTTGAGGTTTGACATAGCACGAGAGGAATTAAATCCTAAGCATATCTTGTCTCCACATTCTCTTTGACTCAAAATAAGATCATCCAATGATTTAGATGCCTTAGTGAATGAGGCAATAACATTTTTGAGGTCATTCTCCCTCTTCTCTATAGCGCAATTTCTCGCTATTAATTTAGCATTTTCACCTTTGAACTTTCATTCTCATCGCCTATTTGACTTAGAGTACTCGGCTCCTTAGTCGACTTTGAGTTTTGACTCTTGAGTAAATTTGTTTTCCTCATTTAATAGTGTGTGTGAGGATTTAATGTGTTCAAAATCTTTCATCATTTTTCCTAATGAATCATAAAGATCGAGTGGGTGATGAAGTGTGTGTGTCACGATCACTATCACTAGAGTCCGAGTTTGATGAGTTAGAGTGTACCTCATCTTCTTGGTCGGTTGATCTTGTTCCTTGGCCATTAAGCGGTCAGGGCTTCTTCTTCGAGTCACTTGAGTAGTCGGCTTCACCGCTCTCGAGTCACTGTCTCTCTTGACTTGGGTCATTTGTTTAGTGATGTCTGCAGACCATCATTGCCTTTTTCTTTTATTGTCTTCTTTCTCTCAAGACCTTCCTTTCTTCTTCATCATCCTGTATTTGTTAACTACGAGGTATGAGCAACAATGGCATAGTGACCTGGTTGTCTACGGTTCCAACATAGATATTCACCTTTTGATCGGCTATTTCCATTCTTGGATTGTCACCCTTTGATATTCAACTTTTTGATGATCTTTCTTTTGGTTGGCCTATCTTCCTTGATTTGGAGGGAGCCGAGTGTCTTCTGGAAGATTCGCCATTTCCTCTCTTGTAGTTCTTATTGAAGAACTTGTTGAATCTTTTAACCATCGGGGCTATTTCTTCGGATCAATGACTTCTTTGACCTCACTCTCTTCCCCATCTTTAACAATTAGAGCAATTGTTTTGGGTACAACTGTCTCTTCCTGGTCTTTTCTTCTCACCAAACTCGTAGGCTTTGAGGTCCGAGAATAATTCATGGTTGGATGTCTTTGATAGGTCCATGGAATGTCTCGGTGCCATGACCTTCATTTCCCATTCACCGAAGACTTTTTAGGATCTTCATACACATTTCCTTCGTGTATATTCCTTTCTAAGTCGCATGACTCATTTGTGATTTCGTGAACCGAGCATCCGGTTGATCCAGGTTTTCTCCGAGATCATTTTGAAGTTCTCAAATTTACGCATGACCCACACGATAATTTGTTTTCTTTGATTTGCTCACGAGCCTTCACAAATCAATGTCGGCTTGTCCCCATTTCTTTAGCCGTTTTGCAAGATTTGACTTTATTGAACATGGCTTTGTCCAAGGTTTTGTAAAGGGTGTCCTTGGCTACGTTGTCCAGGTTGTATCTTTTTTGTCATCATTTGTCCACTCGGTTCTTGGTTTTCAACCATGACTTGTCAGTCCGGGAGCAACTTCCTCTTCTCCTTCACCGACTCTTCGTCAATGCCGTGTTCACCTTTAAGATTTGCAGAGGCCCATCTTCTATCACTATCCACATCTCATCATGTAATCTTTGATAGATGAGCCTGCATACGAATTTTCCAATCATCAAATTCTTCAATAGTGAACATAGGGATGCGTGTCAAATTTGCTTCCATGATAATAACTTTTAATGATAAAAAGAGTTTTGAAAGTTTAAGTACTAAAGCGGACTTTGAAAAGTTTGGAGATCTAGTTCAAGAACTAACCGGTGCGGAGGGTTCAATGAACCAACCGCTCCGATACCACTTGTAGGTCCCAAGGGGTGTAAGTGTAAGGTTTAGAAGGGGGGTTGAATAAACCTTACCAAATTTTCGATTTAATCCTTTAAATATACGAGTTGATACTACACACCGAGTCCTTGATGGACAAATCAATTTAGTCACTCAAGAGAGTTAATCTCTCAACGAGACTCAACCGAGTTGTTGATGGAATAACTCACTTGTTGGCCCTAAATTAACTCAACTGTGGTTTTGTTTTTGTTGAAGACTTAACACCCTTAAGTTTGGTTAAGCAAGAGTTTAGTGCTTGATTTAGTACTTATAAATTATCAAGTAGATAGCAAATTTATCGTGAGATATAAGCGAGTTAAAAGTGCGGGAATTAAAGTGTTGAAATGTAAATGACACAATGAAATTTTTATAGAGGTTCGAAGATGGGGTAATTCTTCTACTCCTCTCTTCTCCAACTCCTGGAGGAATCCACTAGGTAATGATCGATACAAAGTGGTAACAGTCCGGATACAAGTCTTTGATCACACAACTGACTTGATCCTTTGGGACTCGAGTCTGAGACGCCTTGATCACTCGGTGGCTTCTCGTGCGACTCGCTTCTTCACAGGCGGCATTTGCGCTTTGCTACTACTGACTCACTTGCTCAAGCTCTTTGGATTTGATCACGAAGCCCTCCAAAAGCTTAAGACTTGGTTCGACCTTGAACCTTCCTACAATCCTTCGTGGAATGTAGACCCCTTGATTTTTCAAGTATTTTCCTCTTCAACGATTGAAGTTATCTTTCTTTCACAGGTGAGTGTTGGATTGATGTTCTTCGTAGTGTAGGCTTGAGGATTGAGAATGTTTGATTTTCTAATAATTGCTTGAACGTTTTTAGTTCGTGTCTTTAACTTGTGTCTTGTATATGTTTTTCTCAAACAAACTCCTCACCTTTTATATTGATCTTTCAAAAATTTGCCCGTTGAAGAGATAGGCTTATTTTTTGAAAGTCACTTGCGTCGTTGGATTGTCTTGTTGCGATCCTTGGAATTGCCATTTCCTCGTATGAATTGTTCTTTCACCTTTTCGAGTTCTCACACAGTGTAGTGCTTCCCATTGGTTCATTCCTTTTGCACGCTTCCGAGACCGAGCACTCAGAAAGGTGGTATGGAGATATTACTTGTTTAAGTAAATCTCTTGATTTACGTAACGGATCTTTTACGATTATCTCGACTTGACTGCATTTCCTTGCTTTCCCCAGGTGACTTAGAGTCGCTTCCAATCATGGATGACTCTTCTGTCACTTCAACTTGAGACTTGGCTTTTCTTGAGTTGACTTGATCGATACTCCACTCACCGCATCTCACCGCTTCTTCAAGATAGAGTTCCCGTCTACTCTTCTTTGCCATACTCACTGTCTCACACAGAGTCTTCCTTCTAGTCTTGATTGTCTTCTTGCATGTTAGGGCGTAGGCGACTTAACTCGCCTTGGCCACTTTATTTATTACAATGCATTTTACAACAAGAATTGGGGTGCCAACTTTCTATTCTAAGTTTTACATGGCATTCATCAAAATCTAAACAATAAATTTCCTAACAATTTTAATAGCTGAATTTTACACCATTTAATAACTTATTGTACACTATTTTATATCTAATAGTACATCATTATAAGTAATTGTACACCATTCAATCCTAACGATTTTTATGGGATTTGATTTTACGATTGTTCCTGCTTTTCATTCAATTTTGGTTTACTTACAATGATGTACAATTAGTTATACAATGATGCACTGTCAGATATAAAATGGTACATAGTCAGTTATTAAATGGTGCACAGTTCAGCTATTAAAATGGTTCATAATTTAGTAATGGAAACGTGATCTTTATCACATCCATGATTGTAGGGCGTTATTATGGGAAGGTGATTATACCATTTTGTCTTTATAAGGTTTTTAAATGATGTACAATTAGTTATAAAATGATGCACTGTTAGATATAAAACGGTGCACAGTTAAGTTATTAAATGTTCTGGTTACACCATTTTGTCTTTATGGTTCCTTTAGATGATGTACAATTAGTTATACAATGATGCACTATTAGATATAAAATGGTGTACAATCAGTTATTAAATGGTGCACAGTTTAGCTATTAAAATGGTGCATAATTCAGTTATGGAAACATGATCTTAACACATCCATGATTGTAGAGCGTCATTATGGGAAGGTGGTTACACTATTTTGTCTTTATAGGTTTTTTAGAAGATGTATAATTAGCTATACAATGATGCACTGTTAGATATAAAATGGTGCACATTTAAGTTATTAAATGGGAAGATGGCTACACCATTTTATCTTTATAGTTCCTTTAGATGATGTACAATTAGTTATACAATGATGCATTGTTAGATATAAAATGGTGTATAGTCAGTTATTAAATGGTGTACAATTCAACTATTAAAATGGTGCATAATTTCAGTTATGGAAACGTGGTATTAATCAATCCCTTGATTGTAGGGGCGTGATTTATGGCATTTTGCTAGTTACTATTATGTCCTTTCCATCTATTAATTAATTGATAAATTAGTTATTTTTAATAGCAATCTGGACAATTGAATACAAGGTGTGGATGGATTGGATTAATCCACACTGCCACACGATAAGCCTCCTGGCACATTTGATCCTAATCCTATATATATATATATATATATATATATATATATATGATATTTTTCAAAATAAATGGGTGCACATTAAGTCCATGATGGGAGTGAATAGGAAATGAGTGCAGGGGACAGCCGTTCTGATCATGTGCCGTTGAGTATTAACGTATTGAATCGAGTCGAATATCAAGATATTCTATTCGTATTCGGCTCATTTAGAGAATATTTTTATTCGTATTCTTTTGATGTTCGAATATAAAAATTGATTCTTATTCTTATTTGAAAATATATTCGAATATATACGAATCAATCCGAATATTCGTTTCAAAATCCTAACCTATCTTTATTTTGTTTCCCTACATTAACTGATTAGATTGCAATAATAATTAGAATCTAAATAATAACTTTGGTCATGAAATTGTTAAACATAGTGTTTGATAAATAACTCGTGAACAAGCTCGGATATTACTCATTTATATTCGTGTATTTAGTTAACGAGCATATAATTAATAAATTTTAAGGCTCGTCTAATAACGAACAACGCTTGAAAAATTATATACTCGTTCATTAATAGCTCGTGAACAAGCTCATCTATTGATCGTTTATAAAATGTTCTTAAACAAGATCATGTAACTTAATTTTAAAATTGAAATTTTACATATGAGTTATATATAAATACTGAAAAGTTAAACATATGTAATTCTAATAGTATTGTATGGTATAATCTATGATTCTATATAATATGAAAAAAAAAATTAAAGTTACAATATTAAAAATTTATCTTTAGCATATGAATTAAATACATCAATAACATATTAAACACAAAATACATGAACAAACAAAAAGACTATTGTCATCTCTTTGAGTCCATCAAGAATATAATACAAGAGTATAATTATATATGGGCTTATTAGTTTGGACTTTTATAAGTGAATACATGGTTTATTATATATTAATAATCTACATAAATAATTATACTTATATGTATAAAGCTTACGTATAAGTGATTTGTATAAATATTAATATAGTTATATATAAAATATTATTCGAATATTCTTTCGAATACGCGAATCGAATATAATGATTTTCATATTCGTATTCACATAATATGTGACTTAGAATAAATATTCTTATTTGAATTCATATACAAATTTTTCGAATTTGAATATCAATATACAAATTCGAATACCGATTCGAATAAAAAAGATTCGCCTCTTTTATACTCTTATTGTGTTGTTTGCAGCTAAGTTAAAGTTTATGAAAAGTGCCTTCGGGCAAATAAAAACAGATTTTACTGGCAGACTAGACAAAAACTCATATGAGACGGTCTCACAGATTTAATTTCGTGAGACGGGTCATAATTGACCCATATTAGGTGACCCATTTGAGGGATCTAACTTATTTTGATTTGCAAAATGAGTTGGATCCGTCTCATGAATTTGGATCCATGAGACGGTCTCACATGAGACTTACTCGGTAGACTATGTTGATCAGATTCCAAATAACAAAGCCCACTGTAACCTTAAATAGAAGAATGTGCCACCAAGTGAGCTCTCGTCCTAAGAAAGTTTTAAGAACTTATAATGGAATATTTTAGTTAATGTAAGAGAACATTTTAAGTAATGAAGATGAAATGTTTTTAATTAAACAAAACAAAAAGTCTTGGAATAAATGTTATAACATTAGATTAGGCATATATTCATGCATGAGATTACTTTTTGAGCTTCTTTAAGCTCATCCCATCAATGTTTAATATTTTTCGATTTAACCCGATGAGAAAGGAGATGGCGCGGTCTGAATGACTCGTGAACCCTCGTCTTTCATGATTTTCATATCTTTCAAGTTTTTTTAAAAAAGTTTGAATTTTAATTTCTATTTGGATATTGACTTGTCATTTTCATTTTATTATAGATGTTTACAATTAATAGTTACTTCAATTATTAGTTTTTATTTTTCTTTGCAAAGTTTGAAACGAAGTAAAGTTTTTATTATTCCGCATTTTTTATAAATCTCTAAAGTATTTCTAATATAATTACTTATTTCTCGCATTAAAATTCAATAAGCTAGAAGGTGCAACATTTTGTGGTATCGTAGTCGATGTTCTTAAAAGTTGTTTTATAGACTTTAAAAGATTTCATGTAGTCCCCGGGGTGTGAGTAAAGTCTAGAAGGTGGGGGAGGGGTGGTTGAATAGACTTTAGCAAATTTTTTATTTTTACATGACTAGAGTTTTTACAAGAAAACGACCAAGTCTTTTGAAAGAATGTTGGGTCAAACTTGAGCAGGAGAGTTAACCACTCAATAAGATTCTGAGAGAGTTGTTGATAGAATAACTCATTGAATGAAGTTAGCTTTTAAAAATTCAATTTTCTTAATTTTTGCAAAAAAGTCTTTACACCCTTTTTAACGTTTGTTTATCAACACTTATATTTTAGGTTTGTTATTATCAGTTGGATAGCAAATATAATGCAGGTAAGTAAATGCGCAGAATTTAAATGTAGAAGTGACACAATATTTTATAGTGGTTCGAGGATGGGGTAATTCCTCTACTCCACTCTTCTCCTACTCCAGGAAGAATCTACTAAAGTAATGGTGACATTGTTACAATAGTACAATAGTCCGAGTTAGCCTTGATCACTTAGCTCATCTTGCTCATATTTGCGAGCGATTCATTTGCTCGCGTTCATCCTCTTTGTTAAGCTTCATTCGGACACATCCATATACGACGTCCCTTTGAGAGGGAAAACTTTTTAGTGTAATACTTTTGATTCATTGTGTAATACTTTTTAGTTCAATGCCTAATACTTTTCAATTAAACGTGTAATATTTTCTGCAAATCAATAATACTTTTTACTTAAACATATAATACTTTCACTTAAAAATGTAATACTTTTATTTTAATATTTATAATTTTTATGGAAAACACTAATACTTTCCAGGTAAATTACTAAAAATAATTCATGGGAAAACTAATACTTTTTAGCGGAAATACTGAAAACTTTTGATGAGAAGAATTAATACTTTTTATAGGATACGTTTTATGGGGATTACTAACATTTTTAGGGAAAAAGTTAGCTTATGTTTGTTTAGTGATTGGGGGAAGTTTCTGGAGGAAGAGATGTTTGATGTGATGCGTCAGGAAATGTGTGTATTAATATAGAAATGCATTTTGGAACGTAACATATGTTTGGTTGATAATTGGGGAAAGAAATTGGGATGCAAATGCTTCTGGGAGAAGCTTTTTTCACGATGACTACTAAAGTAGTCTCGAACGAACTACTAATAGTTTTCCAATGGACTGCTAGTACTTTTTTTGGAAAAAAAACTATTAATTTTCAGGTACTACTGATTCTATTTCTCAGTCTAATATTACAAAAATACCACCGAGTCCGATTTTAAGATCCTTCTAATGGATTTTATCCCGTTAGACCATATGACATGAGTTTTTGTCAATTCTTAATACTATTATGTCTGGCACCGATCAAATACTGCAAGTACATAAAATAATGGGAAAGGATAGGAATACCCATATTCAGAGCCCAAATCCCTAAAAAGTACGCTCCTTTATTCATCATTTTCAACCAATAAGCTCCCGCTAGAAATTATGATAAATTTACGTTGTGCAGCATATGCCATCATATTCTTTGCTCCAAAATTACGATGCACAAGATCCCGATCACAATCCAAGTCTCCATCACAATAAATAGTAAAAACTAGAAGAAAAGCACAGAACGCAGGAAAACAACGAGACAAGAAGGGACCTGTTTGAGATAATTCAAACTCCAGATCAAGAGGAAGAAGAAAAACAAACCAGGTAATAACAACACGATCTGTTTATTTTATTCTGAAAAATATTGTTTCGATCAGTTTCATGATTTTCCAGATAGAAAATTAGAATTCAATATGTATTGGATGAAATTGACATTGAATTGAACCATGAACTTTGCATGAGAATTTGAACAACCTTGTGAGTTTTGAGCCTATAAAATGATTATTTTGTTCGAATTATAATCCAAAGTTCTACAAAAATTGCTTAACATGAATATCTACAAAATAATTGTGTGCATCTCAAAAATATGTATGCAATACATTAGGTAATTGTTTCACATATGTTTCTTTATTGTTTCACAATTGTTTCTATTGGCAATGCTTCACCTAATACAACACATTGCTTCTTCCCGTACATGAAACATTGTTTCATATTTATTTCATTTATGTTTCTCATATGTTTCACATAGGCAAATTTCATTGAATTCCACAGTTGCATGGAGAAAATCCCAAAGAATGGTATACCAAAATGGACAATAAAATAGAGATTATATCAAATTTGAAATAACAGGAATACTGATTCCAATGACTGCACTTTCATCATCCTAAAGGAAATCTTAGAACAACAAATTCAATTCAGAAAATCAGAGCTTATTTGTCCATCATCGGCTATGAGAAATGGACACGGCTCCACTGTCAGACCAAAAGATACCTTTTATTGACTTTCCAACATCGTAGAATTATTGAATGCAACAACTGTAACGGGGAAAGACCTACAAGTAAAAACTTTGCTAGAGTACGTGAGATCTTTAGTTCAAGATTGGGCATGCAGACATCAAAATGAAGCAATGTCAACATTACAAGGATGGCAAAAAAAAAGTTGAAGAGTATACGGGGAAGAACTACACCATTTCTCTAAATTTAAGAGTATTTTACTACAAACTTTTATCACATGATCCCCTGTTTCTTACATGTTTCATTCATGTTTCAGGTGAAGAGATCAAATGATTTTATCTTTAAAGTCATAGAGGTTGACAAAACATTTGTTCTGGACCTTGAAAAAGGACTTGCACATGCAACAAGTTTCAAATGGATGAAATTCATTGCCCACATGCTATAAGCGTTACTAAATGAATTGAATGAAGATCTGTACCAATACTTCTCGTATACTACATGAAGGAAACAATAGTAAATCAAAATAGCAGATAACAATCCAGACCCTAGAAAGCTAATCAAATACAAAATAGTTCCATACTACTAAAAACACCAAACTCAAATATATTGTTCAACTGATTACGTCATCATTAAGATTTCCATAACAACAATTCCATAAAATCATTAGGAAGTGGAGGCAGAATCTCAATGTCGTGGTCATCATCATCACCATTTTGCTGCTTCAACTTAGCATCATTGTAAAGCATATGACTAAGCTTTGCTTATTCATTCTCTATCTCAAACACTTCAACGTCTATTGCCTTCCTAACAATAAAGTGCTCCACATAACAAGCAACAAAAAAACCCACATTCACTTCAAAAGGAATATAAAAAAATACATAGTCTGATAGATAACACAACAATCAAAAACAACAAAAAAGAACAAACAAATAAAAAATACATAGCAAAAACGGGTTTTCCTGAAAGCTTCAAGTTGATTTTTAGTTAATTAGTTCTTCAAATTGTTTATAACATCAAAAGAGAACCCATTATATATTTTAGCAGTATACCAGTCTTCAGGATCAATAATATATTTGAAACCCTAGAAACAACAAAGTAACAAAACATAAACAAAACAAAAAAACACGAAATCAACAAGCACTTCAACTAAAATACATAAAAGAAACAGAAGAAACATAAAAGAAACAACTTCGAAACAACATCAAAACAAACGAAAAACTTCAAATAACAAAATAATACAAGAACACAGAAAAATCATACCTCGAACATCGTTCTCGCAAAAGAAACAATCTTCTTTTTCGAAGCTTTGACACCAACCTTGGATTTTACAATTTAGAAGGCGATTTAACCTCTTAAACTACTTCATCATCAACAACCTTTTCGACTTTCATCTTCTTCGAACTCATTTTACCAGCAACAAGCTTTTGAAGTTTCCTCTTTTTCAAAGAATCTGGTGCTTCCAACTTCGAAGAACTTCTCAGTAGCCTTTTATAAGGAGAGTTTTAGGAGCCATTAAAACAATAAACACAAACCAGCGGTTTCAAGAAGTTACAGAAAAGAGAAGTTAGTGATGGAAACGTGAGGAAGCTGGAATGATTGAAACTGAAAAAACAACGTTGAAATGGAGCAAAGCAACGTGAAGACGTGGGCACGATCAAGCAGGGGATAGCAATAAATCCAGACCTGGTTTGAGATTCGAAGAAATAAGGTGAAAAAAAACTGACCCTAGGTTAGAACGTAAAAACAAGAAAAGGTTGGGTAAAAACGTGAAGAAAATAACACCGGATGGTATTTTTGTCCTATAAACGTATTTTTGTCTTTTTTAAAAAAATAAGGGTATTTTGTGTAATTTCCTCCAAAATAGCTGAATACAAGGCTTGATGAACTGCAAGTACAAATGAAAGCCCACTTTAAATGACATGGGTGCCTATTGTAGGCTAACTAAACACTTGGGCTGCTATTGATAAGCCGAAATCGATTTCTATTGGATAATTTTGTTTATGGGCCACGCAGACAAATCCAATACCCACATAACAGTCCTTTGTTTTAATTTTTTTCTTTTTTTTTTTGGAAAAATGACACAAATACCCACCTATTTTTGACCGGTACCTGCAAAATACTAAGATTTTACCAAAACTACCTAACAATACGTTGCCGCATTCTAATTACCAACAAATACGCTCAAACCCAACACATTACCAAACAATACGCTGCATATAAAAACAACCACCAAAAAACCAAAAAACAGAGCACCAATTAGAGATCCGAAACGCAGCAGCCATAACAAGTACGCAAACACTTTCCAAAAGGAGAAGAACAAGGAGAAGACATCTTTTCGAGCACAAAGGAAGAAGAATCGGAATGCACATCAGGAAAAGAGAAAAAAAAACATATAGGAACAGAAAAACAACAAATAGAAGAAGAAAGCAGGACATTGTTTCATATTTGTTTCAATTATGTTTATTTCATGTTTCAAATAGAACAACAAAGAAACAATAAAGAAACAATAAAGAAACAACAAAGAAACAATAAAGAAACAACAAAGAAACAACAACGAAACAAAAAATAAACAATACATCTTATACGGAAAATTTAAAAATAATAAAAACAACAGATCAACAGCATAGAAATACAATAGAAACAACACTGTAACACAACAAAAACAACACAGAAACGAAAAAAAAACAAAAATTTATAGAAACAATAAATAACAAAATAAATCCAGTAATATAAAGGAAAAAACATCATACATCATCAGCATCAACACCTCTAAATCCAATAGCTTTCTTTTTGGATGATTTTTCCTTAAAAACTTATTTTTCATCAACATCGACAAGTTTCATCTTTCCGTTTTTAGAAGATGAAGAAACTAGGGCTTCATATTTTGAACAAGAAATTACAGGAATCAAAGAGAAAACAAACCATCAATGGAAGAAAGAGAGAGAGGAAGTAACAGATTGGACAAGAAAGGAGGAAAGAGAGAGGAAGTGACAGATTGAATAAGAAAGGGCTGGAGCGTAAATAAGGGAAAAAAATTATAAAAAGAGAGTACAAAAAGTAAACAAAAAGATAGAGATGTGAGATGTTAGTAAAATCCGGATTTGTGCCAAATGAAAGATCTTTTGTGTAATTTCCCCTTTTTATTTTGCATCAACCAAAACAATCTAGCCTGGACTTTTCGTCCAAAAGAATTGGCTGATGTTGAATTTTCAAATTTGCTCAATACCCAAACGCAATTTAAAGAGTAAGAATCCAGAAAAGATGGGCAGCCCAGAGGAACTTGTTAGAGGCCTATTTCGGTCTATTCATTTGCCGGCCATAACAATAGCCAATACTTGGGTGGCGGTGGGTAAATTTATTTGTGGTAATAAGCCGAATAGATCGCTTATGTTTTGTCAAAATGAATACTAATTATATCTTTCAAAAGTCATTTTGACTAAGAAATGATGGTCATACCCAATGGCGTAGGCAGTAATTATTGTGGGGTGGGTCGATATACAAAATTGGTGTGAATTAGATAAAAAAAAACTAAAAAAAATGCACATAAATATTCACAATTTTTTTTTAATTTTTACTTAGTAAACTTTTTTTTAAAAAAAGGGGAAGGGTTGGGGCCCGGGTTGGCTCCCTATCTCCGCCAATGGTCATACCTTTTGTGTATTTTCTGGCGAGATATTTGGTTATTTTTAAAAAAATTGATGTGGTAAATAACTTTGTATTTGAGTTACATAACTCGGTACCTAGTTATGTGTTCCGGTACCAAGAAATGGACCAATTATCAAAAATGGAGAAAAGGAGCAAAGTTGACATTTAAAAACAAATTTTTAAAAAATATGACTAAAGAATATCTTTGCTATCCATGTGGCCAAAAATATTTGAACTACTCGTAATTAGCTAAAATAGAACCCATTCAATAGTAGGAAGAAAACAAGGAGTTTGGTTTTCGTCCCAATGCATGGGAAGATTAGAAAGCTTAGGTGGGATTTGGGAAGGAGGAAAAATCCAAATCAAGCAGTGGAACTGAAGCAAATAAATATAAGTAAATAAATATCTAAAGTGTGTGAAAAAAGGACAGAAGGAGATTGGAGAATGAATTATTAGCAGCCCCATGAACCCATATATTGCTGCATTTTGCACGCTACAAAATAATTGTACAGATTGAAAAACCAAAAGTTCATGCGTGTTCAATATATATTTTATTCTTTTACATATATGTTTTTTCTTTAAGTTTTTTGGTGCTTGTAATTCAATATGAGAATCTACAAAATAATAATAATAATAATAATAATAATAATAATAATAATAATAATAATAATAATAATAATAAGATCTGAAGTGGACACTACTTTGTTGCGATTTAGTTATTGTATTGATCATTTATGAATTTATAAAGGATTAGTTAGAGTTAAACGGATCTATTTTATAAAGGATTAGTTAGAGTTAGACGGGTCTATTTTATAAATTAATAGTTAAAGTTAGACGGGTCTATTTCATGCCGTCTAAGTGGATATTTATCCACTTGGGGTCATGGCACTTGGATCATCACAATATACATACACATCCATGTGTGTGGTAAGTTGATGTTATCCATTTGGATATCGTTGGATTAGCACACACCCATACTAACCCCCATGTGAGTGTGCAAATTTGATCCAAGGACCATACACCCAAGTGGATAGCCACCCACTTAGACGGCATGAAATTTAATTTGATGTTTGATTCTTATTTAGTAATCAAATATCAGTTAATAAATTTCTCTTTCAATATCTTTAATCAAAAAGCATTTATTGACATAATTACCAAAATAATTGTAAATTTCCTTTTTTGCACTATACTTTGTGGAGAAATACAAGTATCTCATATTTATAAAATAAAACCAAAAAAAGAGGGCGGCAAAGAAATTATTGGAACAATGTACTACACACAAATAGTACAACCCTACCGGCTAAAACTAAATGAGTAAATGGGATAATCACAAAAACTAGCCATGAAATTTAGCCTAAACTAATTACACAAAACTCCAATTATCTTTTAAAATTAAAGACACTCCCTTGAGATTTGTATTTATCTAATAGATACCCTCTCTTGAGGGTGCAATTTTCAAATTAGGAAAAATTGTATTTGCAATTTTAAAATATAAATAATTTTTTTTGAGAGAATAAATAAATTTTTTAATTGAGCAAACATCAAGATAATTTTGTAATTAATTATCCTGAGTAAAATCCACTTTAAAAATACACGTATAGAATTCCAAAGAAAGTATTGCAACACGTCAAGCAAAAAGAAGGATATATTTTCTTCCTACCGCCCACGTGGCCCATTTTGTCAGCCACCGTAAACTGACCATCTACATCAAAACCTTCTCTTTCCCAATTCAATTTAACTATATATACACACAACTGTACCACACACACACACACACACACACACAAACTCTTTTACTGTATATACACAAATCTATACACTCTAAGAGGTAAATATCTTGAAAACAAATACAAAAAGGAAAGAGAAAGAATGGCTATTTCAACCTATTGCTGCCTCAATCTTTTCCCTCCTCCTAACAAAATTTCATCTCAAACTTCAACAATTCCAGAAATTGCATGGTAAGTTACAGTATATTATTTTTTTGTTTTATTATTATTCAATAATAATTGGTTTAATATTAATTGTTGTGCAGCCCTCCTAGAGAACGATCATGGGAAAAACAATGTTTATTGGGCCTAACATGCGCGATAATTGGGCTTGAATTGGGCAATTTTGGTGTGGTAGGTGATCAAGTAAGAGCCGTTGCAGTGGATATGCAATCAGGGCCGTCAAATATAATCATTAGGGCCCCGAGATGGAGTGACAAAAGGGCTTGCCAACCGTGGCGGGTAAACTCGCTTGAGACCATCGTGCCGGAGAATCTCCCACGGCCGTCAGCAAGGCGGCGATGGGAGGCCACTGGCTTCACTGATCAGGCTGCGCCGCCCCTCAAGGTTGTGGCAAAATCGGCCGCTAAAAGTTGTTTCAATTTGTAATGTTTTAAATATGATGAAAATGAAAGATAAAATGGATGTATACTGTACAGTGCCTTATTATTAAAATTGATCTGAATATAACATTAGTTACCAATTTGATTGGTGTTGATTGCAAATACATTGAAATTATGTGCGCATTTTGTTGAAAATGCAAATAATAATCATTCATACATTTTTTTTTTGGTAAAGACAATAACATCATTTAGATAAAAATAATCATTCATTCAGCTTGTTTACATAATTTCTTGATAAAAGAGCAATTCTCTTAAGGCATGTGAACCATATGATTGGCATGACTTAAATGGAAGATATTTGCTGAAGTTACATGGAATTTTATTGTATTTGTTATTTGTACATGCACACATTTAGTACTTGCACATTGCAGTACATGTAGACTTGTAGTACAAGAACATTCTAAAATAAAATTGTGTGCCGTACCAAAAAATAAATAGAAAGAAGTAAAAGTGAAAAATAAAAATGGTTCTTTTTTATAAGACAGCGACGGATCCTGTGCAAGACTAGTTACACGTATGCAACAAGCCCATTAAGTGTATGGGCCCATTTTGGCCCACTGATAGACCTCCCACCCAACAAAGCTAAAGCTGACTCTGTTTAAGGGGGAAATTGTTGAAATATTGTAAAAATCAAAATCGATTGTCAAAATAGTGTAAAATTGAGGGTAGTCATTTATTTATGCGATGACGCATACCTTAACTGCGCCAACCTATTTTTTTTATTTTTTTAATATGCTGGCGCACATACATTGTGCGCCAACAATATAGGGTAGGGTAGGGTAGGGTGGGGTGGGGGGTTGGATGGGTGGCGCACATCTTTTGTGTGCCACCCCAAACATAAAGTTTTTTTGGGGGTGAGGGGGTGGGCGTGGGCTGCAAGGTCAAAGAGTGGGGGTGGAGAAAATTATTTTTATAATTTTATATAATAGTAAATTAATAATTATTCCATGTAATTAGTATGCATAAAAAATTCATACATAACTTTTTCGTTTTTTATCTGTTTTTAACGTGTAATATATCAAATTAATTATTTTTTTACAATCTTTAATTTGACATACATATTGCATATTTTTGCAAGAAGATAAATATATAGTCATAAATTGGTCTCAATTGGAGAAGACTATTCTTGTGCGTTACATGTATAATGTTTAGTAGAGGTAAAAATCGGGTTATCAGATTGGGGTCGTGTTTGGTAGGGGTGACAATTTGGGTTTCTCATGTTCGTTTCTGTCAGGTTCGAGTTCGGGTTTTTCATGCTAATTTTTATCCTAAATACACAATCATAATTTTTTACTTCTATTTGATAAAGTTGAATTTTTTTTTCCGGATTGTGCCATGTGTATTTTCCTAATAATATGAATGTGTATTTAGGGTGAAATTAGGGGTATTGTCGAATTTTAAATACTACGGGTGACAATCCCTGACGTGACATGATATCCCGACAGTCGAACTCAATACGAAGTTACTGAGAGAAACTCAACAAGAGCATGAGAAATCCGAACCCGAACCCGACAAACACGAACATGAGAAACCCGAATTATCATCCCTACCAAACACGAACCCGATCTGATAACCCAAATTATCACCCCTACCAAACACGAACCCGATCTGATAACCCGAATAGTCACCCATACTAAACTTTATACATGTATCGTGCAATAATAGTCTTCTAAAATCGAGACCAATTTATGACTGTGTATTTACCTTATTACAAAAATATGCAATATGAATGTCAAATTAAAGGTCGTAAAAAAATAATTATAAAAATAACTCCCTCCACCCCCCACTCCCCCCCCCACCCGTAGCCACCCCACCCCCAACCAAAAAAAAATTGTGTTTGCGGGTGGCACACAAAAGATGTGCGCCACCCATCCCACCCCACCCCAGCCCACCACATTTCACCCCACCCTATGTTGCAAGCGCACAATGATATGTGGCCAAAGATATTAAAAAAAAATAAAAAAATAAGCTGGCGCGGCTAAGATATGCACCAACACATAAATAAATGACTACCCTCAATTTTACACTATTTTGACATTTGGTTTTGATTTTTACAATATTTCAACAATTTCCCCCAGTTTGAAAGTTATTGAGGTATGAATAAAGTATCCTTCATATAAACTAGATATCATAATAAATTAATTGAAATAAATTTTATTCAGTAAAAGATAGATCCTAGTCCGGATATGATTTGATCCGTTATACTTATTATCCGATTCAAGTCCGAATATCTTAAATGAAAATAATAAATAGAAATTTTAAAATTGGTTTGGATCATGAAAGAATATAGCATTACAAATTGTGATTCTATTTTTATCATTGTCTACACTTGTTCAGGTTGTTCACGTTTTTACCTTGCCAGTTGCCACGTGGCATTCAAGCATAGGGTGAGTTTGTTAGGAATGACACTCAATCATAGGGCGAGTTTGTTAGGATTTAGGAATGTTAATGCCCTTGGGTCAGATTTTTTGCACTGACGCAACAGTATAAATTAGAGGCAATAGCTGATTCTGTAAGCAAGCCTTTTGTGAATGAAAAAAATGCTCTTGCTGAGCTTACTTAAATTTATGAATTTCTAGCTTATTTTACATGGTATCTAGAGCTTACGTTATAAACTCGATCATGGAGTTGTTAGTACAAGTGGCTACGATAATCTATAGGGGGGTGAATAGATTACGCCGGTTTTTCAAGTTTCGCCCTCTTTTTTGAATGAACAAGCAAAGATGAAAGCTATAAGTACGGAAAATAAACAACACACGTTTATTTAAAGAGCTTCACCCCACCTAGGGACTACGTACTCTACCACCCCAGTATATCCGGGATGGGTTTCGAAAAAGAAAAAAAAAATTTATTAATTACCAAAAGAGCAAGTCTCTTGTGAGACAGTCTCACGGATCTAAATCCGTGAGACGGACCTCCTAAGGGCTCCGTCTTGAGAACATGAACCATGAAAATAAATTTAAAAATAATAATGAACCATGAAGAAACAAAAATAAACCCTAAAAACATGAACCATGAAGAATAAACCCGAAAAACAAAAATAAACCCAAACAATAAAAAATAAACCCTAAAAAAAACTAAAAATCCTAAAACCCAAATCAATTAAAAATAAACCCAAGAAACAAAATAAACCCTAAAAAAAAACAAATATAAACCCCAAGAAAAATAAAATCTGAAAAAAAACCTTTAAAACTTTGTGTAAGGGCTCCGTCTCACGGATCTAAATCCGTGAGACCGTCTCACGCAAGTTTTTGCCTTACCAAAATTAATACAACACCACCTTTGAGGATTACCACAATCCTCTTACAACACCTTCAAGGAGATTACCATAATCTCCCTTCAACACCTATGAAGAGTACCACACTCTTCAACACCCAAGAGCACCCAAGTGTGCTCTTACCACAAGAACAACAACAAGGATATCTTGTTTTGAATGATGGACAAAAATCAAGATTACAACTCGATAATGATAATACAAATACTGAGTGCAAGTGTAATCAAGAATCAAAAGTCTAGACCTCAAGAGTGTGCAAGTGAAAGTAGTTAGGCTAATACAACAAGATATGACAATGTGTTTGCTTGTATGCTATTTGCTTGTATATATGTTGTGTTATATCTTGTTGCTTGAATGGAACCTCTATTTATAGGAGAGGTCTTGGTTTGATTTCCAGACGTTGGCTCCTTCTTGGAGAGTGACTTCTGCAAAAAATAATGTAATTAAACTCAAGAAACAAATTAGAAATCAACCCCTTAAATTGAGGAAAAGTCATTCGAAAACCCAACGGATAGTTTGTCATTAAATCAGTATAGCGACCGGGTCGCTGGTCGCAGAGATAAGATTTGAAAGTAATATTCACGAAAATACACAGGGGGACCGGTCGACGGGGGGTCCGACCGATCGACCCCTGTGTGGACCGGTTGGACTCGTCCAAAATACAAAATAGAGAGTTTTAACTTCAAAATGCAACTCCTAGGCACCGGTTGCCCTCCCTATTTTCCTTCCGTCCTATTTTTCTGTTTCAAAATACAACTCAGGTACGGGTTGCCCTATAGGGCGATCGGTCCAACACGAGACAGAAGTGTTTTCCAATTTTTGTCGAAAATAAACTTCTAGAAATACTCCGAAAAACTAGTAAAAATATTTTAAATCGATCGGGAGTATTTGGACAACATTTAGAAACATTGTTTTGGTGTAAAAACACATTTAAACAAAAATCATCAAAATCATGATAAAAGCATTTATCTAACAAACTCCCCCTTTTTGATGATTACAAACCAAAACAATTTTTCAGAGGACGATTTTGAAAACAAAATAATTTTCCCGTCAAGGAGTAAACTATTCGTTTAGTGTAACAACAAACTATGCATAATAACCAAATAGAAGGGAGTTAAGATTTTCAAGGACATTTTATAAAAGCTCCCCCTATCAACAAGCACATCAAGAAGAATAAATACAAAAGCTAGAAGCTTAAGCTTTTACAATCTAAACATGAAAATCATGAGCTTAGAAGCTCCCCCTGTCAAGAACAATCATTAATCATGCCAATAAGTCCATAATACTTCCATTGGACTAATTATACTTCACAACCATATCTTATAACTTCTGTCACGAGCTTATATTAGCTTCTTTGAGTTTTCGAGCCAATTTCCTATTTCTCCCCCTTTGGAATCATCAAAAAGAATGTAAGCACGATAACAACATAGGTCATATATATCAAAGTGCGCTTAAGTAATCGTTTTATCGAGCTTTTGGAATTTTAAGCTTAAAGATCAATGAACAAGGGATAGGTTGATAAGTTGAAATGCAAAAGCTCGTTTGAGTGAAGAAACATGATCTCTATAAATGTAAGAGACTTTTAAAAACAAGAGTATCATGTAATATGTGAAGTTTTCTTTGCGACAATATATCGAACACTTGGCGGGCGTTAAAAATGAGAGAAGTTGTATATAGCCCTTATAAATGTAATCAAGCCAAAAATTTATCACCAAATCAATGCATACAACATCCAACCATCAACAACTAATGAGCTCAGCACATTCATATAAAACAAATATCAAGAAATTTGCATATAAGTCAAATTCTCAAGGGTTCAACCCAATTGAGCTAAGGGAGTAGAATTCTTACCAATCAATCGGTAAAGATGAGCAATAATGATGATAAACGAGCATAATGAAGTCCAATATTTAGAATGAATGCAATAAAGCAAATTTGAAGTGAAATTTGTGTGCAAATGACAAAGGGAACGGAAAATGAGTTGAAAGAGCCAAAATGGCTAAGTCTGGGAACATAAACGTTTTTATCCAAAAAACTGCTTAGAGCGACCGGTCTGAGCTGAGGGCGACTGGTCGAAGGCTAGGCCGACCGGTTGGCCTTAGCCCATGCAGCCCACTAGTTCAGTCTGTTTTTCCAAAATCCAAAGTTTGAACCAAAAATCTGATTTTTCGCCTCTAAGTTTTTAAAAATATGCAAAATGCAATCATAGACCTCATTCAATATGCATTATGCCTAACCGAGCTCGTATTGACGCAAAAGTCTCGGAAGATAGCGATTTTGTAAAAATATCCGCCAATTGATCTTGAGATGGTACGAAAGATATCTCAAATTTTCGTTTAGAAACACAATCCCTTAGAAATGATGTCGAATCTCAATATGTTTAGTACGGTTATGATGAACCGGGTTTTGAGCAATATTTATAGCGGATATGTTATCACAAAAGATAGGAACATTTTCAAAAGAGCATTTATAATCCGCCAAGGTTTGTTTCATCCAAAGAAGTTGAGTACAACAAAAAGCCGTGGAAATATATTCGGCTTCGGCCGTTGAAAGTGAAACACAATTTTGTTTCTTTGAAAATCAAGAAACTAGGCAATCGCCCAAAAATTGACATGATCCGGAGGTACTTTTACGATCATCAATATTACCCGCATAGTCCGAATCACTATATCCTTTAAGAGAAAAAAATTCATTCTTTGGATAGAATAAACCATATTGAATAGTGCCTTTCAAATATCGAAAAATTCTTTTAACGACACTCATATGAAATTCTTTGGGACTACTTTGAAAACGAGCACATAGGCATACGGCATAAAGAATGTCCGATCTAATTGCGGTAAGATAAAGTAAACTACCAATCACACCTCGATACTTTGATTCATCCACGGACTTGCCTTTTTCATCTTTGTCAATTTTGACATTTGTTGCCATAGGGGTAGATATGGTTCTTCCTTTTTCAATGCCAAACTTTTTCAAAATTTCTTTTGTATATTTAGATTGTGAAATATAAATACCTTCTTGGCATTGCTTGATTTAAAGTCCAAGGAAGCAATTAAGCTCCCCCATCATGCTCATCTCAAATTCACCTTGCATCAACTTAGAAAATTTCTTGCAAAGGGTTCATTAGTAGCACCAAAAATGATATCATCAACATAAATTTGCACAAGTAAACAATCTTGCCATTTTTCAAACACAAAGAGAGTAGTATCAACTTTACCTCTTGTAAAACCACTTTGCAAAAGAAAAGAGCTAAGTCTATCATACCATGCACGGGGTGCTTGTTTTAAACCATACAAGGCCTTTTTAAGTTTATAAACATCATTAGGCCTAGAAAATTTCCAAACCCCCGGAGGTTGTTTTACATAGACTTCTTCTTGAATAAAGCCATTTTAAAATGCGGACTTAACATCCATTTGGTAAAGCCTGAAATTTTTAAAACAAGAATAGGCAAGTAAAATGCGAATAGCTTCTAAACGTGCTATGGGTGCAAATGTTTCATCATAATCAATACCTTCTTCTTGACAATACCCTTGAGCTACTAACCTTTCCTTGTTTCGAACAATATTGCCTTGATCATCGAGTTTGTTCCAGAATACCCATTTTGTACTAATAATTGTTTGAGATGGAGGACAAGGTACCAATTCCGATACATCGTTTCTTTCAAATTGATTCAACTTCTCTTGCATTTCTAAGAACCAATCCTCATCTTCAATAGCCTCCTTAGCATTTTTAGACTCTTTTTAAGATATAAGAGCTTTCTCGGCAAATTTTCTTCGGGTCATTACTTTATCAAGGGGATCACCAATAATAAGATCTTTTGGGTGATCTTTTTTAAATTTCAATGCCACGAGAAGATCTGAAGTATCACCTTTGTCTTCGTGGGGAATATTTGAAGTGGATGGATGATCATTAGAGGTAGAAGGTTGATTATTTGGAGCATCAATTTGAACAATGGGTTCAATAATATCCTCTTCATCACTTTCATCATTGGGTATCCTCTCAACACCCGAGGCTTCATTGAATTTTACATGAATGGATTCTTCAACAACCATGCTAGTCTTATTGTAAACCCGATATGCTTTGCTCTTGGTTGAATATCCCATAAATGTTACTTCATCGGTCTTAGGATCAAGTTTGTCTAATTGATCCTTTATATTCAAAATAAAGCATTTACATCCAAATATTTTGAAGTAACTAATATTTGGAGTTCTTCCTTTCCAAAGCTCATATGGAGTTTTGTTTATTTTAGGACGAATATAAACTCGATTGATAACATAGCAAGCGGTACTTACGGCTTCAGCCCAAGAGTATTTTGGAAGTGAAAATTCATTAAGCATGGACCGACTCATCTCTTGAAGTGTCCTATTCTTCCTCTCGGCTACTCCATTTTGTTGAGGTGTCCTTGGAGCCGAAAAATTATGTGCACATTCCTTGGTTTCACAAAAGACTCTAAATTCACCATCAAATTCTCCACCTCGGTCACTTCGAATAGACTTAATAGTATCTTCCTTTTCATTCTCAATAAGTCTACACAACTTAACAAACTCATTAACGACATCGCTTTTATTTGCAAGAAAAAGAGCCCAAGTATATCTAGAAAAATCATTGACAGTAACGAAAATGTAATGTTTTCCACTTAGACTAGCCGTACCAATATCCCCATACAAATCTAAATGAAGAAGTTGTAGAGGCTTGGTTATGGAAATTTCATTTTTGGGCTTAAAACTACTCTTAACTAATTTGTTCTTTTGACAAGTGTCACATAAGCCAAGATTTTCAAAATTCAATTTGGGTAGTCCTTTTACATGTTGGTTTTTGTAAATATTTTTCAAATTCTTGTATCCAACATGTCCAAGTCGCCTATGCCATAAACTCGTTAAATCATTATTGGCGACAAGACAAGAAATATTTTGACTAACCAAATCACTTGTACAAATTTTGTAAAGATTGCATTTTCTATTTGTTTCACAAATAATTTCATCATTTTTAAGAATAAGGCATATTTCTTGATTGAAAACAACATTATAATTTGAATCACAAAGTTGGCTATCACTTATCAAATTAAACTTAAGCTCTTCTACTAAAAGAACATTACTAAGAGAGAAAGAAGAGTTACCAATTTCTCCATTTCCAAGAATTCTTCATTTGCCATTGCCGAACATGACCATACCCTCTTCTTGGAGCCTTATGTTGGTAAAAAGTTCTCTCTTTCCGGTCATATGGCGTGAACACCCGCTGTCCACGAGCCATTTTGAATCCTCCATGGTTGTTATAGCCCCTATTACCTACAAATGAACCACTTGTAGATACCCTATAATTTTGGGGTCCATGGGGGTTAGTCTTGAGACCTTTGGGTCTCCAAACATAGCTAAAATTCTTCTTCAATTTACAATGAGCAACATAGTGACCAATTTTACTACAATAGAAACAAATAAGATTATGAACACTACTAGCGCGAACGAAAGTTGGACCTTGGTCATTTTTCTTAGAAATAGGTTGAAAAGGTTTATAGTCAAGTCCTAATTTGGAATGCTCACCCCTTTGTGCATCTAAAATTTTTGTAACTTTGTCTGTACTTATGTTAAAACGATGCACATCCTTTTTTAAACATTCAAGATCATTGGTGAGCGATTTTTTTTGGGTTTCAAGAGTATGGACTTTAGTAAGAGTAATAACATGAGCTTTGTCAAGAGATTCATAAGAAGTAAACAATTTTTCCTTTTCAATTGTAAGCTCTTTATGCTCCTTTTTCAAAGTCTTGTATTTAACAATCAAATTGTGAAATTCAATTTGCAATTCATCAAAATCACATTGCAATTCATCAACTAAGGAGGAAGTTGAGGAGTTAGAGTGTACCTCGTTATTTTCATCTTCTATGGCCATAAGACCATGTTCGGTTTCACCTTCCTCGTCGGATGTTGCGAGTAGCTCATCCCAAGTTTTGACCTCCGCATTTAGAGCCTTCTTTTTTGGAAAAAGGCTTTTTCTTCTTTTGTTCCGCCTCTTCGAGTTTTGGGCAATCGGCTATGAAGTACCCAGATTTTCCGCATTTAAAATACGAGTTGTCTCTCGGTTTTCTTGCATTATTTTTATTCACAAATTTTGCAAATTTCCAGACAAGTGCGGCCGTCTCTTCATCATCCTCATCATTATCATAATATGAATTATTAGAAGAAGATGCTAGACCTTTAGGAATATTTTGCATACCCGATTGAGTGATGGATGGTTTGGAATTTTTCCTCTCCTTGAGATAGACTTCATAGATGAGGAGGTTCTCGATGAGCTCATCAAACTTGAGTGTTTTGAGATTTTGTGCTTCCGTAATAGCCGTCACCTTTTCGGACCATGAGCCAGGAAGTGCATTCAATACCTTGGTCACCTTGTCTTCTTCGGAGATGACTTTACGGAGGGCCACAAGAGGATTGACAATATTGTCAAGCCTTTCCACCATTTTTGAAATGCTTTCACCATCATGCATGTTGAAGTTTTCAAAGTCTTTAACGAGCATGGTTTTTCTTGCTTGTTTGACCTTCTTGGTTTCTTCATATATAGTTTCTAATTTTTCCCAAACTTCATGTGCCGACCTTATGCCTCTTATGCGATTATACTCGGTGGCGGTAAGAGAACAATGTAAAATATTTAACACCTTACCGTTTAGAGAGAAAGCCTTCTTGTCATTTTCATCGAACTCCTTGAAAGGTTTGGGAGCCGAGGTTCCGTCCTCCAATTTCTTGGTTGGTTGAGCAACTTCTTCAATAACCATATTCCAAATGTCAAACCCGCACCCTTGTAGAAAGCACTCCATATGGTCTTTCCAAAATGCGTAGTTGTTGGCGTCGAATAGTGGTGGCTTGTTGGTGGAGGCGCCGGTGGTGAGATAGGCTTCATTCGTAGCCATGGATATTTCCTCTTTACTCGCAACGAGCTAGCCAAAGAGTTTGGCTTTGATACCACTTGTTAGTCCAAGTGGCTATGATAATATAGAGGGGGGTGAATAGATTATGCCGGTTTTCCAAGTTTCGCCCTCTTTTTCGAATGAACAAGCAAAGATGAAAGCTATAAGTGCGGAAAATAAACTGTTAGATAAATGTTTTTATCATGATTTTGATGATTTTGTTCAAATGAGTTTTTACACCAAAACAATGTTCCTAAATGTTGTCCAAATATTCCCGATCGATTTAAAATATTTTTACTATTTTTTCGGAGTATTTCTTGAAGTTTATCTTTGATAAAAATTGGACAATACTTCTGTATCATGCTCGACCGGTCGCCCAATAGGGCAACTCGTACCTGTGTTGAGTTTTGAAACAGAAAAAGGGGCCGGAAGGAAAAATGGGGAGGGCGACTAGTCGACCTCCTATGGGCGACCAGTCGACCTCAGGGCAACCGGTGCCTTGAACCCTCCCTCGAAGAACATAATTCTCTGTTTCTATTTTTTAGCACCCCCAACCGGTCAACATAGGGGACGACCGGTCGGACCCCTGGTCGACCGGTCCCCCTGTGTATGTTTCGTGAAAAATTCATTTCAAACTTATCTCTGCATGACCGGTCGCACACCTCTTTTGACAGCAAACTATTCGTTGCATTTTCAGACAGCTTTTCCCTAATTTGTGGGATTGATTTCTAACAGCTATAATGTTGATTTTAAATGGTTTCTTTTTGTAGAAAATCACTCCCCAAGGAGGAGCCTATGTGTCCGAAATCAAGCCAAGACCTCTCCTATATATAGAGGCTTCATTCAAGCAACAAGATACAACACAATATACAAGCAAAGAGCATACAAGCAAACACATTCATATCTTGTTATATTAGACTAAGTACTTTCACTTGCACACTCTTGAGGTCTAGGCATTTGATTCTTGATTACACTTGCACTCAATCTTTGTATTGTTATTATCGAGTTGTAATCTTGAATTTTGTCTATCATCCAAAACCAGATATCCTTGATGTTGTTCTTGTGGTAAGAGCACACTTGGGTGATCTTAGGTGTTGAAGAGTGTGGTACTCTTCATAGGTGTTGAAGGAAGATTGTGGTAATCTCCTTGAAAGTGTTGTAAGAGGATTGTGGTAATCCTCAAGGTGGTGTTGTATTAATTTTGGTAATTAATAAAATTTCTTTTTCTTTTTGAAATCCACTTCAGATATACCGGGGTGGTAGTAGATTAGGCCCTAGGTGGGTTGAACTACTATAAATCATCGAGTGTTGTTTAATTTCCGCACTTATAGCTTTCATCTTTACTTGATCATTAGAAAAAGAGAGCAACATCTGAAAAATCGGGATAATCTATTCACCCCCCCTCTAGATTATCGTAGCCACTTGGACTAGCTTAAACAACACACGTTGATTTAAAGAGCTTCACCCCACCTAGGGACTACGTGCTCTACCACCCCAGTATATCCGGGATGGGTTTCTAAAAAGAAAAAGAAATTTTATTAATTACCAAAATTAATACAACACCACCTTTGAGGATTACCACAATCCTCTTACAACACCTTCAAGGAGATTACCACAATCTTCCTTCAACACCTATGAAGAGTACCACACTCTTCAACACCTAAGATCACCCTAGTGTGCTCTTACCACAAGAACAACAACAAGGATATCTTGTTTTGGATGATGGACAAAAATCAAGATTGCAACTCGATAATGATAATACAAATATTGAGTGCAAGTGTAATCAAGAATAAAAAGCCTAGACCTCAAGAGTGTGCAAGTGAAAGTACTTAGGCTAATACAACAAGATATGACAATGTGTTTGCTTGTATGCTATTTGCTTGTATGTTGTGTTGTATCTTGTTGCTTGAATGGAACCTCTATTTATAAGAGAGGTCTTGGTTTGATTTCCAGATATTGGCTCCTTCTTGGAGAGTGATTTCTGCAAAAAAATAATGTAATTAAACTCAAAAAATAACTGTTAGAAATCAACCCCTTCATATGGGGAAAAGCTGAAAACCCAGCAGATAGTTTGCTGTCAAAACCGTATAGCGACCGGTCACGCAGAGATAAGATTTGAAAGTAATTTTCACGAAAATACACAGGGGGACTGGTCGACGGGGGGTCCGACCGGTCAACCCCTGTGTGGACCGGTTGGACTCGTCCAAAATACAAAACAGAGAGTTCTGACTTCAAAATGCAACTCCCAGGCACCGGTCGCCCTGAGGTCGACCGGTCGCCCATACCAGTCGCCCTCCCTATTTTCCTTCAGTCCCATTTTTCTGTTTCAAAACACAACTCAGGTACGCCCGGTCCAACACGAGACAAAAGTGTTGTCCAATTTTTGTCGAAAATAAACTTCAAGAAATACTCCGAAAAATTAGTAAAAATATTTTAAATCGATCGGGAGTATTTGAACAACATTTAGAAACATTGTTTTGGTGTAAAAACACATTTGAACAAAAATAATCAAAATCATGATAAAAGCATTTATCTAACAGGAGTTGGGGTTGAAGCCATCTCTGCATTTTGGAAATGTGTGGCCCACTTTTAACACCGAAGAAAAGACCTCTGATACCGGAAACATGGAGGTCAAGGATGCAGAGCCACTGTATCTACATAGCTCAGGTAACAATTATTAGGAGCTAAAACCAAATTGCGTTTTATTAATGGCAAGATTAAGGA
The DNA here is from genome assembly GCA_016081115.2 of Rehmannia glutinosa. Taxonomy (NCBI): domain Eukaryota; kingdom Viridiplantae; phylum Streptophyta; class Magnoliopsida; order Lamiales; family Orobanchaceae; genus Rehmannia; species Rehmannia glutinosa. The sequence continues at coordinate 269,051 of JABTTQ020000279.1, read as the reverse complement.
ACCAAATTGTAATTCACCTTTATATGATCAATGGAAGAAAGTAGATTGTATCATGGATATTTAGTTCTCTTTCAAAGGATATACTGGATCTTTTTTTCTATGCTAGAAATAAAAAAGAACTATGGGATGATATAGAAGAGCGTTTTGGGGGGTGTACTGGTTCTTTGTTGTTCCAGCTGAAGAAGGATATACCTAATGTTACACAGTGTATTTCACAAAGCTGAAGAGATTATGGGATGAATTGGGGGTGTTTAGATCCTCTGCCTCCTTGCAACTGTGCTACTAGTAAACTATTGTTAAAAAGGGATATGAACTACGCGCTAATTCATTTTTTGATGGGGTTGAATGAGAGTCATGACAATGTGAGAAGTCAAATTCTGATCATGGATCCACTACCGAATATTAACAGAGCCTATTCTATGTTGCTGACTCTTGAGAAACAGAAAATTACTCAATTGGAATGGTGGATCCTGCTGAGAATTCTGCTATGCTGGGTAAGGTGTTTGGTGCTAGAAAAGAAACCTACAACAAATCTGGAAATACTTACTCCATACTTGGCAGAAATAGAGGATATCCTAGGATGACTAAAGAAGAGAAAGCTAAACTCATATGTGATCACTGCAAGGGAACTGGGTATGAGACAAATAGTCATTTTAAATCACAAGGATATCAGATTGGTTTAAGATGATTAAAGAACAGAGGAGCAGACTGCCAAATGCTAACATGATTGACTCAAGTGGAGTCCAAAATTCCAGGAACGAGTCTATTGCAGAAAACACCAATCATAATTTCAATGAAATGAGTATTATAATTCAATAGGAGGTTGCTAAATATTTGACAGGCAGAATGATGGGTGGAGGATCACATTCAGAATCTAATCTCAATTTTACCCCACTTTGTTGATTATGTTGGTAAGGGTTCTTCACTTGATGCCCATTTTGGATTATCTATGCTTGCAAATATGGATGATGGTTCCTGGATTGTTGACACAGGAGCTAGTAGACATATGTGCTCTAATCTATCCATTTTGTTACACATTACTTCCCTCACTCCACATGCCACTATTTGCTTACTTGATGGCACTACAAAGGTTGCACACACACAGGACACATAACCTTGTCACTCAATTATCAGAATGTTTTTGCTGCTCCCAATTTCAAATATAATCTGATTTCTATTGCACAGTTAACACAACAAGCCAACCTAAAGTGTACCTTCTTTCCTCCTTATTCTGTTTTTCAAGACCTGCATATTGATCAGATAACGGGTGTTGGCAAACTTCATGGAAGGTTTTATATTTTGCAACAAAATCACTCTAGTAAAGTTTCAGTTTCTAGTACTCTTTTTTCTCATACCCCTGTCCCACTTCCATTCCATGTAATAGCAGTTTTGAGATTTGGCAAAACAAACTTGGGCATGCCTCTCTTTCTTTGTTACAACATATAAGTTTTTTGAAATCTCAATGCACAAGTGAGATAGTTAAAAGGTTGCAATTATGTGATGTTTGTCATAAATCAAAACAACATAAGGTTTCCTTTTTTCTAACAGTAGCATTCAAACCTCTAAGATTTTGAGCTCCTCCATGTGGACATTTGGGACCCTTATAGGGCTCCTTATGTCACAAATACTCCTTTTTTTGCTGAACATTGTTGATAATTTTAGTAGCGCAACCTGGACCTTTCTCACGTCTCACAAGGACCAGTCCATTAAGTTTCTCAGACAGTTCATCATTATGGTCCAAAATCAATTCCAAACACATATAAAAACAATTAGAACTAATAATGGATTAGAATTCCTCGATTTTGACCATCAGCAGCTATTTCTGTCCCATGGCATTATCCATCAAAGAACCTGCATCTCACACCCCAATAAAATGGGGTTGTTGAAAGAAAACATCGCCACCTATTAGCAATTGCAAGAGCTCTCATGTTCCAATCGTAAGCACCTCTCAAGCTTTCGCCTTACTCTATTCTAACAACTACATACTTCACAATTAGACATCCTAACTACATGTTACAGTGAAAAACACCTTTTGAGATCCTTTATTTTCAACCTCTAGATTATGGGCTTCTTAGACCCTTTGGTTGTTTAGCATATGCCACTAATGTTTTGCCCATACCCTTTTACCATTTCTGCTCCTCAAAGATGAGTCTGTCCCTATACCTGAAGCATCATCATCTCTCCCCTTTAATATTGATTCACAGTCATTAGCCCAAGATAATGCTCTTGTTCCTCTCAGAATAAGTACTAGAATTACATCCAAACCTGCTTACTTGAATGATTTTGTTACAAATACTGCTCTTGAGTATTTTCCAGCACCTACCTCTATTTCTCCTACGACGGTGCACACACCTCACTCACTTGCAATTCACACTTTTCCTTCTCATGTTTTACCTTTATTTGATCCTGCATATATGGCTTTTCTGGAAAATCGATGCACTCCAAGAACCCCATTCTTATTTTCAAGCAAAATCTAATCCACAGTGGATTGAGGCAATGAATAAGGAGTTGGAAGCTTTTGAAAATAATGGGACTTGGACTCTCACTGATCTGCCTCTGGGTATAAAATCAATAGGTTGCAAGTGGATTTATAAGGTTAAAATGCATCATGATGGGACTGTTGATTGCTATAAGGCTAGGTTAGTGGCTAAGGGATTCAATAGGTTGCAAGTGGATTTATAAGGTTAAAATGCATCATTATCCCAATTTTTTTATTTACGCCCTCTTTTTCGAATATGAAGATGATGAAGAATTGAAAGTGCAGAAATATAAACAACACACAATGATTTATAGAGCTTCAACCTACCTAGGGCCTAATGCTCTACCACCCGGTATGTCCGAATGGATTTCGAAAAGGAAAAGTATATTAATGGATACAAAACTATTACAACCTTTACCATGAATAGTACCACACTCTTCTTACAACACCACCTATGAAGATTACCACAATCTTCTTATAACAATGAAGAGCACCAAACTCTTCAACACCTAGAATCAACCAAGTGTGTTCTTACCATAAGAACACTTAACAAGTATGTCTTGTTTTGGATGATTTGAACCAATCAAGATTACAACTCAAATGAAGTATACAACTTTGAAGTGCAAGTGTAATCAAGAAGGAAGCCTAATACTCAAGGTGTGCAAGTGTAAAGCTTAGGCTAAATACAACAAGAATGTTGACAATAATGAATAAAAGGATTTGATGATATTTTTTGTTGTATATTTTGATCCTTCAAGCCTTCAAGTATTTATAGGAGAACTCTTTGATTTGAACACCAACATAGGCTCCTCCTAGAAGAGTGAAATTTGTAAAAGAAATGCCAAACAATTGAAGAAAATAGTTGTTAGAATCAAAGCCACAATTTCATGAAAAGTTATCTACTGCAACGGATAGTTCTGCTAATAAAACACTAGGGCGACCAGTCACCCTCTAACAAATTCAAAGTTAAAAAGACGTTGGAAAATATTTTAATACGGGTTGCCCTGGGGGTTAGACCGATCACTACATATGGAGACCGATCGCCTAGGGGGTTCGACTGGTCCCCCTATAGTTGGACCGGTCCCCTACGAAACAGGGACCAAGAAATGAACAACCCAACCCAGGCACTAGTTTACCCCACTGGTCGCCCTCCTCCTCTTTCTTCTCTGTTTCGGTTCTATTTCAAAAATACGACTTTCAGGTACGGGTTGCCCTATAGGGCTAACGGTCGACCTCAACACAGAGAAGTTGTCTGCATTTTGTCAAAAATAAAGTTCAAAAAGTACTTCAAAAAATTAGTAAATATCATTGAAATTGTTTTGAAGTATGTGGACAACATTTGGGGGCATTATTTTGGTAAATAACTTAATTATAAGAAATCATCAAAATTACGATAAAAATATTTATCTAACAAACTCCCCCTTTTTGACGTAGTTCCATAAATAACTATTGTTGAAATAATTATTCAACGAGTAACAACATATTGATGATCAATAGCTAGATAATTTTAATTCACATTTTTAACATAAAACGATGCGTCTACCAAGATGAATTAATGAAAATTTATCAACTAATGATTGGGTAAAGTATTATTCGACAATAATTTCTACTTATTTTTCTATAAAACTAAAAATATTACCAATCGAAACAAGACAACAAATCAACTCTATAAGTGATTATTCACAAAATTGAGGCAGATTTTGTATTGAAATGTTGAGATTAGAAGACAATACGTGAGGAGAGATACAAGAGAGAAAAATATGTTATTTTTTCTTTTTACCATAGACAATATTATTTTTATTATTATTAGAAAAATAGAGTTTGAATTCCAAGGAGGGATGTATTGTGGATTTACCTTCATAAATATAGCTTCTAATTCCACTAAATCCACCCAAATCTATTTATAAAAAAAATTCATTGAATTCATTGAGGATGCTGGATTTTTGTGGAATCCTTTAAAATCGAAGTTGAGGACATCAAGATTTATTGGATTCCATAAAAACCCAAATTGAGAACACCTAGAATATTATGAAATTTTGAATTCCATTAAAATTCATGGTTAGGGATACTTTTTACGTCTTTTTGCTCTATTGGATATTGTTGTTTAATATTATGTTTTGCCTTTCTTGAATAATCTATATATATATATATATATATATATATAAGCAAAATGGTTTCTATAAATATTTTCCCGCCTAAACGCTATTGCTAAAAATTTTCGGTACCTTTTTTAGGTTGATTAATTGATGATTTCCGGTTTTTGTAAAGATTATTTATAAAATAGAAAGTTTGACTTTATAAAAAAGTTGTGATCTTTTTTTCCACTGATGGAAATAATTGATTTCCGATTTGCATGTACAATATTCAAAAAATAAAAATCTGGTTTGCATACAGATTTTGGATTTACATGGAAATGTTCCGAAATTGTGCAATTATAACAATACCATAAGTAATTTGATTGTTGTTTTGTGTTGTATATTACAAGCGTTTGTAGATCGAATAAAAACAATACCATAAATAATTTCGTTGTTGTTTTGTGTTGTGCATCAAGCAGATTCTGGAATTGTAAATATAATACTAAATAAATGCCATAAATAAATTGACTGCTCTTTTTTTGGTATTACAACTGGAAAATAAAACATTATACATATCTAAATTAACAAAAATACAATAAATAATTTGATTGTCTCATAATTGTAAAGATCCAAATTCTGGATTTAATAAATAAACTTTTTCCTGCAAAAGGAATTACAATCGAACCAAAATTTATTTAGTATACTAAATATCCACTGCATATTTAAAATATTTTATTTATAATTATATTGCTGATATTGCAGATATCATTTAAATTGCTAGATATTTCACATACCATTTAAATTGCTAGAAATTTCGTTTTCAGTAATTGCTCGAAAATATCTTATTTTTATATAGCTGGATTTTACAATATTTTCGAAATTTTAATAAACTGGATGAAAAGGAAATTCACTGCCTATAAATATTAGAATTATGATCAGTTAATTTTGCACATTCAAAAAAACTGCAAAAGCAACAGGAATTATTTATATTTTCTACTACACATCCATTCATTATTTTCGAGAAAAACAAATGGCACATGTGTTCAATCTGATTCGTGAATTGAACAATAGCAAAATGCTTTGGGCAATAAAGTTAAGGCTCGTGTGGAAGTACGAAAAGCCATCATTCCACGACAACAAACAAATAGAGAGTATTGAATGCATTTTTCACGATGCTTCGGTAATTTAATATTCTTTTACAACCTCATTTTGCAATTTTTTTCTGCGATTTTTTTTTTATATATTATGCTCAATAATTAAATTATTTTAATTTTATGATTTACAGGGTGATCGAATTCATGGTACTATCAGAAAGTATCAAATTCCCAGTTTTCGAAAAAGTCTAAATGAAGGGCATGTTTATGCAATCAAAGATTTTATTGTTGAAAAGCAAACTGATAAATATAAGACCACTTCCAGCCAAATGAAGATTATGTTCTATGGAAAGACACATGTTTTTGAAATGTTTGATGAAACGTTTCCTCGATTCATGTACAACTTCATAAAATTTAGTGAGTTGGCTGACACCAATAAAGTTGATGACACGATGTTGATAGGTATTTTTTGAAATTCATTATTTCAATCGTAATAAAAATATTGGCTACATTGATTTTAATTTACTGACTGTTTTTTGTAGATGTTATTGGAAAGGTGATTTCGATGCACTCCGCACAAAATAAGGATATCAATGGACCCCTTACCAAATTCTTAGATTTAACTTTAGAGGATCTAGAGTAAGTTTTAGTATATGAATGTATATATCATCTATTTTATATTTCTTTTACATATGAATGTAAATTCGATATTCTTTTAATTTTATAGAAACAATCGCATCACATGTACGTTATGGGAGAATTATGCGGAGCAGATATTACCGCACTTGGAGCAGCAATTGTTTGAGCTGGTGGTTTTTATTTTGCAGATGGGACGGGCGAAATTTTTTAAAGGTAATGGTTTTTTCATTAATTTTTATTAGAATGTTTTTTTCTTACAATTTATTTCTAATTTTGTTCTGTAATTTAACCATTTAATATTTTTTTTGTATTTCTAAGGTCAAGTTAAGGTATCCAATACCTTTCATGTTACCAAACTGCTTGTGAATGAGAAAGTTGATGAAATCCTAGACTTCAAGAAGAGGTAATATTATTTTGAAAAATTTCAATTATTAGAGTTTGAATATGTAATTTATGTTAAATAACATTATTATTTTCTAAATCATGATTTTGAGTAGCAACAATCCTACATTCTCTATTAGTCATGTTAGTTTGACATCCGCACGGACCGCTAGAGATGAACTTGATGCTCCGGATGCATCTGTAAAAACAGTTGATTATTTGTATGATTGTGAAAAGGTAATTTTGTTTTTATAGTCACTTTATTTAATTTAATTTAATTAGAAAATAAATATTCATTTGTTTACTTCTATATTTTTATTTTACTAATTTCATGTATATAGGCTGGAAGTTTTTGGATTTGTGCAAGAGTTATTTTGATTTATGAAGATTGGTGGTATCTTGCGTGTACTCATTGCGGCAAGAAGATGCATCCAGCAGTGGACAATTTCTATTGTGTGAAATGTGATGATTTATTTCAAACAGGAGTTCTGAGGTAATTTTTAACTTTATTTTGATCTGTACTATAATCAATTTCTAATTTTATTGGTCGAAAATTGTTTTTCCAATTTTGTTTGACTAAGTATATGATTACTGTTCAAGTTGTGGATGAAAGTGCAAACGCCACTTTACTTTGTCAGATAGGGATTGGGAAAATTTGATTGGAAAGTCTTGCACGGATTTGAGGAAAGAGCATCTCGAGGTATTAAACTTTTTATTAATATATGTTATATTTTTTAACATTTTTGTAATCTTTATGATTAATTTATTATTTTCTACAAAATTTAATAGCGTGGAGGTGATGAATTGCCCGATGAACTATCAGGACTGATCGGGCAAAAGCTTCTTTTCAAAGTTCAGATAAAATCTGAACAGCTCCATAATTATTCTGGTATCTTTTCCATTGTTAAGCTTATGGCAGATCCAGATTTAATTTGGAAATATGGAGTGATGAATCTTGAGAGTCAGGTGATTTAATATTATTTTTTTCTTATAATATTCATAATAAATGATTATTGTAAATCGTTAATTTAATTTTTGTTGTAGAAGAATCTGATTTTCTGTCGAAACTGCAGTCAGATGATGTTTATGATGACAAGGTTTAATTTATTATCTTATTATTATTATTATGGTTTTTTTTATTAGTAATATTAATATTAATTATGTTTATTTATAGTATTCTTTACAATGACAATATTTGTATAAATATTAACAAAATATCATATTTATGTTCGTAGGAAGAATCTTCTTCAGAATCCGAGATCAATACACCTATCAAGAACCTAAAGAAAAGGCCCTCGACGTCTGAATCTCCACTATGCAAACGTATGAAGATTTTTCGTCGTCTACTACGTCTATGAAGCTGAAGAGTGTTATAAAGATTGAAGATGAGAAGAAGGATGGCTAAGGGGGATCTTTTGATTAGTAGTTTGGATATTCTGTGAGAACAATAATTTTTATTTTAGTTTGTTGGATTGTTTATGTTTTGGCCACATTTGTGGGGTTTTTTTTGCTGTTTTGAGAAGAATATTTTCTAATTGGTTTTATTGAGTTTTTTCCCGCATAATAAATATTGTTTCTGCACTTATATCTATGTATTTATATGTTTTTGTTTGTGTTTGTTATATATAATCAGTTTAAATGACTTGATAGTGTCTTTTTTTTATTGTCTAATCTGTTAATTAATTCAGGTAATTATTTTTTTTTATGTAAGTAACTCCGCCTGCATATAGACAGGGCAACCCGTCTATATGTTGCCGGTCCCAAGCCCGGATAAAGGAGGAGGGTTGCGTTAGGTCGACAAAACAAGTAAAAACTCTTGTCATTTCCTTATGGTATGGATCATATAAGACATCGTGATAAGGCTAGGATGCTCCCCGTAAGGAGTGCGCCGCAGGGTTCGACTGCGGTGTCTTGGCAAGGACCGCTACACCTCCATAAGGGCTTGGGTGTAGTGAAAAATACACAAGAGCCCTCACACACTAATAAGAGGAACACAAATGATAATAAGAAAATTAGAAAGTATAGAATTGGCAAATGAACATAGGTACTTTGACAGGTAAAACTATAGAGCTCGTAGATATTATGAAAAGACGAAACATAGATATTATGTGTATCCAAGAGACTAAATGGGTGGGCGAGAAGGCTAAGACACTAGATACTACATGTTATAAGCTTTGGTATAGTGGAAAGGATAGAACTAGGAATGGGGTGGGTATCATTGTAGATCCTCTCTTCATAGATCAAGTAGTAGGAGTAACTAGAAAAGGAGATAGAATCATATCCCTTAAAATTGTAGTAGGTAACGAACTTATAAATATTGTTAGTGTATATGCACCTCAAGTAGGATTAGATGATGCTACTAAGGCTAAAGTTTGGGAAGATTTAGAAACTCTAATGCAATCAATCCCTCAAAATGAAAAAGTCATCATAAGTGGAGACTTAAATGGACATGTTGGGAAGGATAATGAAGACTATGAAAGGGTCCATGGAGGATATGGCTTTAGCTCGCGAACAATGAGGGTAGAACCATCCTAGACTTTGCGATTTGCTTATGATTTTATTATAGGTAATACCTTCTTTAAAAAGAGAGACGAACATTTAATCACATTTAAAAGTGGTCATAACAAATCACAAATTGACTACTTTCTAACCAGAAAAAACGACAGAAAAATATGCAAAAATTGCAAAGTAATACCTGGAGAAAGCCTCACCACCCAACATAGACTACTAGTTTTGGATATCAAACTTATTAACATACACTTAAAGAGAAAGAAAATTAACATACCGAGAATTAAGTGGTGGAACTTAAAGAATATAGAAAAAATAGATAGTTTTGTCAAATCTCTAGTAGAAACCATTGATTGGAAAGTGGAATACAAAGCCGATTAAACATGGAACTATGTAACTACTCAAATGAAAAAGATCGCAAAAGAAACATTAGGGGTGTCAAATGGTAATAAATGGAATAAAGAGTCATGGTGGTGGAATCAAGAAATCCAAGAAAAGGTAAAGGAAAAATGAACTAGTTACAAAGTATTATATTCCTGTAAAAACGAAGAAAACCTTAAAAGATATAAAAACGCCAAAAAAGAAGTAAGAAGAGCAATATATGAAGCAAAAACCAAGGCATATGAAGATTTCTATAAGAAACTAGATACTAAAGAAGGAGAGAAAGATATATATAAAATAGCAAAATTTAGAGAAAAACAAACAAGAGATCTAACCCAAATTAAATGCATAAAAGATGAGAATGAAAATATTTTAGTCAAAGACGAGGACATAAAAGATCGATGGAAGAGGTATTTCAATAATCTTTTTAATGAACCGAAGAGGAATGAAGTCACATTAGGGGAACTAGGCCAATCTGAACTGAATAGAAACCGTACCTTTTATCGTAGAATTCAACTACATGAAACAGAAAAAGCACTAAACAAAATGAAAACTGGCAAAACAGTTGGCCTAGATGATATACCAATTGAAGCGTGGAAATATTTAGATGGAGTTGGAATTGCATGTCTTACTAAATTATTTAATGTTATTCTAAAAACTAAGAAAATGCATGATGAATGGAGAAAGAGTATATTGATACCTATATATAAAAACAAAGGGGATATACAAAATTGTGCAAATTACAGGGGAATTAAATTAATAAGTCATACAATGAAACTATGGGAAAGAGTTATAGAAGCAAGAATAAGAAATGAAACTAGTATATTAGATAATCAATTTGGCTTCATGCCAGGAAGATCTACAATTGAAGCTATACACTTAATTAGACGATTATGTGAACAATATAATGAGAGAAAATAAGATTTACATATGGTTTTTATTGATCTTGAAAAGGCATACGATAGAGTCAACCGTGATATAATGTGGCGCGTATTGGAAAAAAGAGGAATAAAAATAGCCTACATAGATGCCATAAAAGATATGTATGATGGTATAACAACATGTATCAGGACACCAACAGGAATATCTAGTGAATTCCCAAACACTATCCCGTACCTTTTTATCCTAATAATTGATGAAATCACTAAACACTTACAAAAATCCATCCCTGAATGTATGTTATTTGCGGACGATATAGTTTTAATTGATGAAACAAGGAAAGGAGTAAATGCAAAATTGGAAGTTTGGAGAGAAGCACTCGAATCAAAAGGTTTTACTATAAGTAGGGCTAAAACATAATACATGGAATGCCACTTTAGAAAAAACAACAGGAACAATGAAACGAAGGTTAAAATTGATGGACATGAAGTGAGTATAACAAAGAGTTTCAAATACTTAGGATCTATAATTGAAGAAAACGAAGAAATCAATAAAGATGTCACACATAGGATCCAGGCGGGTTGGAATAAATGGAGGAGTGCATCTTCCATCCTTTGTGACCGTAAAATACCATTAAAATTGAAAGGAAAATTTTATAAAACGGCCATAAGGCCCGCAATGCTTTATGGAGCAGAATGTTGGGCGACTAAATATGAACACGAACAAAAAATGAGGGTAGCAGAGATGAGAATGCTAAGATGGATGTGCGGACACACTAGATTAGATAGAATAAGAAATGAACACATTAGAAACAAAGTGGAAGTAGCACCAATAGACGAGAAAATTAGAGAAACACGATTAAGATGGTTTGGACATGTTTATAGGAGACATTTAGATGCACCTGTGCGACGTTTAGAAGGTAGAGAATCACTCACACAAATCAAAAGAGGAAGAGGTAGGCCTAAAAAGACTTGGAAAGAAGCTATTAAACATGACATGTTATATCTAGAAATAAACGAAAATATGTCTTATGACCGTAAACAATGGCACGATATGATCCGTATAGCCGACCCCACGTAGTGGGATTAAGGCTTAGTTTGTTGTTGTTGTTGTTGTTATTTTTTTTTATGTAAGTGCATTAATTTTTAAATTTATTAATATTATTCAAAATTGTTTAGTTAAAATTCTGTATTTGTTAAGAATACATTTTAAAAGTTCTTAGGTTACTGAATTCTTTAGTTAAACTCTGAATGTGTTTATTTGTTTTTATATTTCTGGAGAAAATCAAGTTAACTAGCCGACATTGCTGATCTGGAGTAGGAAAAAGCTGAAGGACAACTTTGGGCAATGTTTATTTATTTGCTAGGATTAATTAATACTGTTTTTTTTGGTCTTTTGTAATGAAATTTAATTATTTAAGAGTTATGTTATTTATTTTGTGATTCAGAAGATATGGTAATTCATGTAATTTCGAATTTGGATTAGTCAATAATAAAATATTTTAGTTAGATATTTGTATTTATTTAGTTCCTTTTCTGTAATAATTCCATAATTATAAGTCGTAATAGTAATTTTCATAATTTTAAATATAGTTAGTTTTTTCATAATAATGATTCCCCTACTATCATTTTTCCAAAGTAATATCATCAGGTGTCTAGATCCCATAATATATCACATCCAAATCATATAATTATCAAGAGATATCCTCATATACTTCGAGTCTCACCATATCAGGCATTGTAATCTCTAGATCACGGATTTTCTAAATCACCTAACGTCCAAATAGAGGAATATCCGGATATCTAACACTATAACAGCCCAAAAGAGTTCAAATATTCATCCAAGATTCAACTTAGGCCATCTAGTAGTGGTACTCAATCCAAGGTCAGAGGAACCTATCCTGGGTCAGCTCGGTGTAAGTTTCCTCCTTACAAACGAGCTCTGATACCATAACTGTCACGCCCCAAACGCAACGCGACGACGATCAATCACTTAAACAGAAATAATTCAACAATCTAAACCAATGATACAAACTCCAAGTGAAATAGAGTCTAATGTAGCGGAATAAAATACACACAAGTACGAGTTACATCTCAAGATCCGACAATATCCGAATACAATCCATCAAAATATCCAAATTTAAACTTACAGTCCAAGCTAAAACAGAATGAAGGAGTTCAACAATAACAAAAGCAAAAGAAAACGTCGCTTGACATCAATGATTATAGGAACTAGTACGACAAAGTGAGCACGGATTCATCCGTGGTAGGTTCAACGTCTTCAACGTACTCCTCATCTAAAGGTTAGAAAACAGGAGGGGATGAGACAAAATCTCGGTGGATGGGGTGATCGTGAGAGTGTGGCGATGTATATAGTTAATGCGAGAAACGGTTGTATGAAAACGCGTGAGGTATGATGCATGTTTTCGCACATAGTCCGTAGTGTCGTGATAAATATATATTAAGTAATATACTTATACAGATTTAAGAAATAGTTCGTGGTTACACAAGCACTATGATTCCTAAGAAGATAGGTAGGATTGCGTGATCGAGTGTAACGCCAATCCTATGCAAACGAGTAAAGGTTGCGTGACGGTTTGTAGCGCCAACCAATGCAATACAAGTAGCGATTTAAGCGTGCACGGATTTATAACGCCAACCAATCGTTCCGATTAACTCCGGAATCGTGTAGATCGGGCAATGATTCCTTCATTCTTCCTTGTAACTCCCCGCTCAAGATGGTCCAAGACCGACACCTTATCGCTCCATAGGCAAAGACAAAATCCACATTGGAGCTTGCAAGGCTCGGATTCGTCATAATCATGATTATACCTCAAATCTACGACCCGCTTCCCTTGGACAAACTCCGTCCCTCGCCATGGGGATTAGGGCGATGGGGCCGAGAGTGGAATAGCGGCCGAGCTTCCTTGCCCATCCCCGACGTATCCATTCCGACCGTGAGCTCAACACACAAAGTTGACTCGACAGAAAGTAAGTACACGTTCAGGTAGTCAACCAGACAGTCGAGTATTATTGATTCAGGGAAGCATTTTAGGAAAGTTTTTGAAAATTTGCGCAAGGCAATTATGGAGTTGGTGGAGTTATTTGGATGAAGATGATTATTGGGAGGATAAGCAATCTTTGATATCTTGAAAGATTAGGTGGAACATAAGTCCGTTATAGATTCGAAATCGCAAGACGAGGAAGTCGCCCCACGATCGCGTAATAATCGGTCAAGACGATCCGATAATTCAGGGGATTTTAGAGAAAATAAAATATTTTAATAAATAATTAAAGTCAGAGGGTCCAGGGCTGTTTCTTTAAAATAAAAATAATTCGAGTTAGGTCCTTGTTAAAAAGAAAATTTACAATTAGCCCCGTTTTGTAAAAACCACTACTTTTGGAGTTAAAATTAAATAAATAAATGTCCTGACCTTGAAAAATTCTGAGGTCAGTTCCTAAATTCTCTAAATTGTTCAGAGATTCAGGTTTTAAAAGTTTTGAGGTCGAGGTTTTTATAAAATTCTCACATTGGCCCCAAATTTGCTAAAATTGTCATTTCGGGCTCTAAGTTTAAAATAATTGGAACTCACAAACCGGAATGGCTTTTAATATGATTCCAGTTGGAAAATATCACTAAGGTCAGTGGGATATTGGGACAAAAGCAGTTTTTAAAAGAAGCAAGTATAGGTCCCTTAACTTTTGAAAATCTCATTTTTGTCCCATTTTGAAATAATTGCCTTTAAGACTTTTAGGGGTCCAATTGTTATGAAATTTAAACCTTGGGTCAAAGATATAATTATGTTATAGTTAAATTAGTATTTCCAGGTGCATGGACTGCATAAGTCCTGGAAATTGTATTTTGGTCCTCAAGTTTAATCTTTTACAATTTGGTCTCTCAATTTTTATAAAATTACTTTCCAAGTTCTAAATACTTGGATTTTTGGAATACACTTAAAATATGTTATTTCCAATCCCTTAAGAGTTAAAATTTCAAATTTTAAAATTAGGGTCTGGTACAGTTTCGAAAATTGCAAAATAGCCCTTAAACTTCTAAAATTTTACAATCTAGTCCTTGGGCTTCTAAGGGTTGATTCTATTTATCTAAAATCTCTTAAAACTTTATTAAAATGTCAAAACATAATTTTTGAACCTGAGTTCAGTCCCAAAATCGAAAATTACAGAGGGGTCCCTTAAGTTTTATTTTCTTGCAATTAAGTCCAACAACTTTCTATTTTTGCATTTTAAGTCCAAAAGTTGAAATTTAATCAATTATGCTCGACTTTTCCAGGTTATAAATCATTCAAAACATAGATTTCAAGAGTCATACACATACATATCCTTCTCATACAAAATTTCATCAAGTATAACAATAAAGTGTACATGTATGCCCTATTTTTTGATAAATCGCATTTTTGAGCAACACTTGAGAATTTTTCCAACTTGATACAAGAAAATAGCATGCAATACATAATATATTCTCAAGTGCTCAAAATAAAAATACTACATGCATTTTTAAGTAAAACACCTAGAAGTTGAAAGGATTTTTCCACCCACCTCGTAGTAACTTTTTGGGTTTTGTTTAAAAGTGAAGATCTTCTTAAGAATCCAAGTTTTTGCTCCTAATACTCCAAGTTCAACCCCTAAATGTCACCAAATCCATATTTTAGTGTTAAAATTGAGGTCTCAAGTCCAAAGAAAATATCTTAAAACAAATGGATTAATTCTTACCTTAATATCCTCAAGTAGTCTCCAAAAATGAATTTCTCTCTTCAAACTTCTAACCTCAAATTGGTCAGCCCCTAAGCTCAAAAAATTAAAATCTTTGAGTCAAAATTAATTCCTCAAGTTGTCAAGAGTAATAATACCAAAATCACAATTTGTCACCTCAATGTGTGTTGTCTTGAATTTCTTCTTCAAGCTTGGAGTCAAGTCTAGGTTTACCTTAATTCTTCAAGAATTAATCCTCTAGGAGTACCTCAATAAGGAAGAATTCAATAAGGTTAGAAGATGAAGGAGTAGGCTTGAAGTTTTAAGAAGATAAAATAAAAATCCTCTTGCTTGTTTCAGTCTTAAGGAGAAATAGGTGAAGGATGTTTTTATTTTTATTTTTGTGTTTTGAGATTAAGTGTTACAAATGAGTAGTGTTGGGAGAATAGAGTGGATATTGTAAGATAGAAATGAATTTTATTCCCTTCCTCAATTATGTTGGCCGAAATTGTGGCTTTTGGAGTGATATATATATATATATATATATATATATATATATATATATATATATATATAATAGTTGGACTAGAGCTTATTGTGAGATAACAACAAACAAACAAAAAAGATATGATTCCTCTCCTAAAAAGTACTATGGCTGAAAGTGCTAGTGTAGGGGATTATTATTTTTTTTTCCTTTTTCTTTTGGTTTTTTAATTAATGTAGTAAAGTTGTTGAGTAAAAAAATTGAATGAATCCCCCTATATCCCCTAATGGCCGAAAGTTTTAGTTTAGGGGTGATTATTTTTTTTTTTTTTTTGTAATCATGGTAATGGGACCATTGGTGTAATTTAAATGGTGTATGATAAAAAAATGGGATAGATTCTTACCTATACCCCTATGGACGAAAATTGAGTGTATAGGATAATGAAAATTTTGTTTTCTTGTCTTTTATTAAAGTTGATGGAAAATAAAATATTTAAGTATATATATATATATATATATATATATATATATAGGAGGTTAAAAATAAGGATGTGAAATAACAACATGTATATTCTTCGAAATAAATAGGAAGTTGTTTGGAAATGTTTTATAGAATAAGGTGAAATATTAGTATAAGGATTGAAATGTACTCCTAAATTATCCAGGGGTCCAATATTCTTAAAGTCATAAATAATCGATCAAGAATTAATACTTGAGGAGGAAATATAATCGGTATGCTCGAAAATAAAGAAGGAACAATTGACGTTGGAAGGAATAATTAAATGAGTGTCACATTTTATTTATAATAGGTATTGTGACATCTCACCAAAAATTTCATCACTAGACAACATTGTATTTATATTGATAAAAAGTCGGGGCCTCACAGACTATTTTAACCAACAAGATTCCACTACAATCATGTTGTAGGGTCAAGTGGTTTTATTTTGATGCATCTTTAGAATTGTAGAACAAAAACAGATCTATAAGTTGTCAATTGAAAAACTAACATTTAATACAAATTTCACAATTTTAACCAACAGGATTCCAATACACTTAATGTGTACGGCCAAGTGGTATTTTATTAAGTTTCGATATAATATACTTTAGAAGCATTTAAATTACAACAATAAGATAAACATAAAATAGAACAAACAGTTCAATACAAACTACTATAGAAATGGAAAGCAAGTCTAAAGATTCTTTGATATTCATAAGCCATTCATCACCACTAACATAATACATAGCATGTTA
This sequence comes from Rehmannia glutinosa, assembly GCA_016081115.2. Lineage (NCBI taxonomy): Eukaryota > Viridiplantae > Streptophyta > Magnoliopsida > Lamiales > Orobanchaceae > Rehmannia > Rehmannia glutinosa. The sequence continues at coordinate 252,172 of JABTTQ020000279.1, read as the reverse complement.
AACAATTAATTGATAAACATAATTAATTTACATTGAACACATTCATCTACTTACCATTTATGCTGCCTACAATGTTTTTAAAAAAATTCGAGATTTGTCAGCCTAACTTAGTTCTGTAAATATACTAAAGTCAAACAAGATGACATTTATTTAGATTATTTGATATTCATAAGCTATTCATCAACACTTACATAATATATAGCATGTTCAACAGTTAAATGATAAACATAATTCATTTACATTGAACACATTTATCTACTTCCCATTTATACTGACTACAAATTTTTTAAAAAAAATCGAGATTTGTCAGCCTAACTTAGTTCTGTAAATATACACATAAAAAAAAGAAGATGACATTTACTACGAAAATCTTTAAATATCTTCAATAATTCACATGCCTAATATAATTCTAGAGCCAAACATTATTCTATGTATTTTGCAGTACAAAAGTATAATAAAATCGGATTTAGGATACTATAGAAATCACCTCATTCATATATATCCACATACCAAAAATAATTACGTTTTTTCAGTATATAAATGGTTCAAAGACCATTTTATTCAGCACATTCTTTACAATCTATCAAAGTAAACGACATAGAAAAACTTCACAGAGCACAATCAACTCAGAAAATTTATTCAGATATATTATCAGACACTTTATTCTTCAAAATGGGGAAGCTCACGGGTCACAATATAGTTGCCAATAAACGAAAAATTGTGAGCCTATATGAACAAGGTAATTTACGTTCAAGGTTTTGCAATCGATTTAGGTATTCTTTTTGTTTGTGTATTAGTTCTTATTTTATTATATATATTTACGATCATTCATATAGATAAATATCATTACCCATAACATTGCAATTGATAGTTGCATGTAAAATACTTATCTTTAAATGTTGGATCACATGTCTATAGATTTCTTAGCCTCAGTTTTCAATAATATTGAACCTGCATCAAATCAGAAAAAAACACAGTTAATAGTCATATGTTTAAATTCACATAGGGAGAATAATTAAGTATATACCATACTATAAACTATTGAATTTGATATACTTATCTTTATATATGATGTAACTCTGTTGTGGTTTTCTATTTAATCAGCTTTTTACATATCTACATTCTTTTTTAAAAAAACAATATCAGTTAATGAAACACTGTTAATTTTATTATAGAAAAAAGGAATAATGAACTTATTTTCCTACTTTAAAAATTTAAATACTTATCTTTGTATCCAACCCTGCCATTGTAGCTTCTTCGAAGAATTTTAAAAATATCATTGAACCTGCATCAAAAAAGGAAAAAGACATTAGGGCTGAGTATATTTTTGTTTACAATTCTCAGTCAAAAAAATAGTAATAAAATATTATTACCGAGTATAAATGAATAACTTTACTATTTGTTCATCTAAACAGATATGCATTAACTTTTTTTTTAGATTGTTAAATATCTGCGTCAAAATGAAATTAATGATTGTAAGATCATAGAAATATACAGGATATCTGGTTCAAAACGAAAAAAGATATGTCTTTTTATGCTATTCGGAAGGAAACATAACAAGTTTCAGGGTTTTAATAAAATGGTAATTAATAAAAATGTAAATAAAAATTATAAAAAAATATGCGGAAATATAATAGATTTTTTTAGTGTAGAGTTTTGCTTTCATATACAGTTTCACCGATTTATTCATATAAAATACAAAAATAAATAAATGGAAAAAATTTATCTTTGTTTCTCCGTCGGCACCAGATACTAACTCCATCGAGATGAAATCTTAGGGTTTCGGTGTCAAGAAAACCCTAGATCCAAAAAGGTTTTCAGATATAATGTCAATATTAAACTGAAAAATAAAGAATAAACATAATATACACTATTAACTAACAGGATTCCAATACACTTTTTGTGTACGGTCAAGTGGTTTTTTCTAAGTGTAAGACTACAGAAAAATCCCTGTTATCTTTTCAAAATGAAAAAAAAATTATTGTTTTATTTCAGGGTTCAAAATGCAATTTCAGATCTGAACGTTTTAATTTTTGTAGATGTAGATCTGGAAAAATAAAATATATTTTCGAATTCTACCCATTTAATTAAATTCTTCATTTCTACCATTAAAATCCGAAGCCTTAAAGTTTTCTGGCCTCCGTAAATATTAAAAAAAAATTAACAAAAATAATAAAAAGTAATTTTTAGCTTCGTGAAAATGTAAAAAAAAAAAGCATAAATCGAAAATCTACAAATGAAACCGTGGAAGGGTTTAAAACCCCCATTTCCACTGTCAAAATCATTTACAGAAAAAATAACCAAAGATGACATTTATGTACCCCAAATATTTCTGAAAAACAAACTATGTACCAAACAAATATGGTAATATTTCCAGAAATTAGGTTTTCTGAAATATTTTTGTAAAAGTAACCAAAGATCAACCACAAGCCAACATGTTTTTTGTAAGAAAGTAAATTTTTCTGAAAATATAAGATCGGCCAAAACCAAATGAAGTTTAAATCGGACAAACTTGCTTTTAGCATCTGTTACTCGAAGAAACAAAAAATGGAGAGGGTTTTTGTTTCTTAAGATTTACAGACCATTTTCGGAGAAAACAGATCGGAGAAGGAGAGAAATGAGGAGGAGAGAAGTGAAGAACAAGAGAAATGAAACCCCAAAATGTGAGACCATTTTTTCAGAGAAAATCGATAAGAACGAGAGAAGAAGGTAGAAGCCAAGTGAAATGAAACCCTAACATTTCGGTCAAACACATCAAATTGTCAATGAATCCGATCCCTTGATCTAGCCACGTGTCAAAATCGTGTGCAAGGGTACCACTAATCCTAACCCTATCTGGTAGAACATTCTAGAGATGGGCTTGGACCGAATTGGGCTCTTTTTGTGTTTGGGTTTGATTTGGGCTATGGACTAAAAAACAAAATTAATGGCTGAAAGGGCTGGAGTATTATATTTGGGCTTTAATGTCTTATACAAATTATTAATAATTCTATTTATTAAATAAATTTAATAAATTTATTTATTTGTTATTTGATGTCTATTATAAATTGTTATTGTATAAATATTATATTTTCCTGTAATATATTTATTTATTTATTTATTATATATATAGATATAGTTATTATATTATTATTTATTATTATTATTGAATTTAAAATATAACTATTTGTTGGGAAATTTATTGTTTAGATTTTGATGAATGCCATGTAAAACTTAGACTAGAAAGTTGGCACCCCATTTTCCTTGTAATTTGTATTGTAATAGATAGAGTTGTATGAGCTAAGTCAAGTCAGCTATGCCTGGATTTACAAGAAGTCAACTGAAGACTAGGATGAAGACTCCGCTGTAAAGCAGCTGAGTGTGGCAAGGAAGAGATGTCAAGGACTCGACTGAAGGAGTATCAACTGGGATACAACTGTATGAAGAGTAAGTCAAGTCAACTCAAGAAGCCAAGTCTCAAGTTGAAGTGACAGATGAGCCATCCATTGATTGGAAGCTAACTCGAAGTCACCAGGAGAATAAAAGGACTGTAGTCATGTCAAGACAACTGAACGAGATCCGTTGATGAAAGTCAAGAATGTTACTCAGAATAGTAACCTGCTAAAGTTGTCAGAGATAAAGTATATGTTCCAGTTGTGTGCAAAAGGAACAAACCAATGAGAAGCACTACACTAATGTCACAAACGCTGCAATGCTGCAAGACATTTAATACGAGGAAATGTCAACATCAAGGACTGCAATAAGACAAGCCAACGAACACAAGTGACTTTTGAAAATCAGCCTATCTCTTCAACGGGCAGATTTTTGAAAGTTCACTATAAAAGGCTAAGGAATCACTTTGAGAAAAGGTTACCTTGCATACCTGAACCACGAACAATCAAGAAATTATTCAAATTGTAACCTGCAATATATTCTCAAGTTATTCAAGCAAATCCTCAAGCCTAAAACTCGAAGGAAATCGATCCAACACTAAGCTGTGAAGGAAAGACAACTTCAAATTGTTGAAGAGGAAACTTTTGAAGAATCAAAATGGGTCTACTCTCCAGGAAGGATTGTAGGAAGGTTCAAGGTCGAACCAGTCTCAAGTTATTGGAGGGCTTCGTGATCAAATCCAAGAAGTTTGAGCAAGTAAGCTGAAGTAACAAGGCAGCCGCCCTGTGAAAAAGCTGAGTCGGACGAGAAACTTAGTGGATTCCTCCAGGAGTTGGAGAAGAGAGGAGTAGAAGTGTCATGCCCCAAAATCGGGAGTCGTGACTCGGATGGTCTAACTATTGCCGGTTTACCATGCCGACTCATTTATTCATTAATATAACCTAAACATAAATAGTAAAATCCCAAAATAGAGTGAATATTAAATAAACTAAGTCAGAGTACAGTCGCAGCGAAATCAGAAAATAAATACAATCCTCGTCACAATCATACTTCCTACGGGTCCTACGCCCGACTATTACCAAAAAAATTCTTAGTATTTGTCCATACATTAAAGAAACCATAAAATTCAAATTGTCTCAACAGTCCAGTACAATAGAGAGCTAATCAGTAGCTTCGAAATCTTCGCCGTGGTCTTCGTCTGGCGAAACCTCATCCTCTGGTTGAAAAAATAGGTGGGAGTGAGAGAAAAATTCTCAGTGGGTGTGGTGAGTGTGTGCAAGTGGGGCTTATACTTTTATGCAGTAAAATTGTTTCATGAGTTTTGGTGCAAGAAACGTGCAATGACATGTTAGTCCAAGTGGCTACGATAATCTAGAGGGGGGTGAATAGATTATGCCGATTTTTCGTAAATCACTCTCTTTTTCGAAACAACGAGTAAATAACAAGAATGTAAATGCGGAAAATAAACAACACTCGTTGATTTAAAGAGGTTCAACCCACCTAGGGCCTAATCCTCTACCACCCCAAAGATATCTCAGGGATGGATTTCAAAAAAGATTTTATTAATTTACCAAAAATTAATACAACACCTTGAGGATTACCACAACCCTCTTTCACCACCTTGAGGATTACCACAATCCTCTTACAACACCTTGAGGATTACCATAACCCTCTTACGACACCTTTGAAGATTACCACAACCTTCAAATACCTATCACCTAGATCACCCAAGTGTATTCTTACCACAAGAATACTCACAAGGATGTCTTGTGTTGAATGATGACCAAAATCAAGATTACAACTCAATAATGATTGATACAATATGAGTACAAGTGTAATCAAGAATTGAAAGCCTAGACCTCAAATAAGTGCAAGTGAAAGTGCTTAGGCTAATACAACAAGATATAAAAGTGTTTGCTTTGTATGCTCTTTTTGCTTGTATTGAGTGTTGTATCTTGTTGCTTGAATGAAGCCTCTATTTATAGGAGAGGACTTGGCTTTCATTTCCGTACATTGGCTCCTCCTTGGGAGTGATTTCTTTAAAAGAAACCATTTAAAATGATCAATATAGTCATTTGTTAGAAATCAATCCCACAAAATAGGGAAAAGTTGTCAGCACGCAACGGATAGTTTGTCGATAAACAAGGGGTTCGACCGGTCAAAGGGGCGACCGTCGCCTTAGTGTGACCGCCGCCCTTGAAGAATATACGAAATGAGAAGTTTGGAACGAAAATCCAACTCCCAGTGCAATTCGCCACGGCGACCGCACGTCGCCCACCTGGTCGGCCGGTCGCCTCGCCCTATTTTTCTTACGCCCCATTTTCTGTTTCTCACCTCAACTCAGTACGCGGGTTGCCCTATAAAGGGCGACCGTCGAACTGAAACAAATGTGTTGTCCAATTTTTTATTGAAAATAAACTCCAAGAAATACTCCGAAAAATAGTAAAAACATTTTAAGTTGATCGAAAGTATTTAGACAACATTTAGGGATATTGTTTTGGTTTAAAAACTCATTTGAACAAAATCGAACATAATCATCAAAATCATAAAAACATTTATCTAACAAACTCTCCCTTTTTGATGATTACAAACGAAAACGATTTTCTTGAGGACAATTTGAAAACCAAATAAAATTTTCGGTCTTGAGGACGATTTGAAAACCAAATAAAATTTTCCGGTCTTACAAGAAAACTATCCGTTAGAGGTATTTCATACAAAGCTCCCCCTATTTATGAGCATATCAACAAACGATTATGATAAGTAAGAAGCACAAGCTATAACAAGCTTATATAAGATGCATCATGAGCTAAGAAGCTCCCCCTGTCACAATACTTATAAACAATTTCATTCGAGTCCAAAATTCAAGCCATGGACTAGGTATTCGAGACCATAATACTTATTGCAAGTTTTTATTAGGTTTTCTTGAGCTAACGAGCCAATATCCTGTTTCTCCCCCTTGGAATCATCAAAAAGAATGTTAGAATGGTGAAAACACCATACAATAATATCAAAGTGCGCCAAAGGGACGGTTTATTAACCGTTGAGCAATTAAAGTGTAACACTTCAAGGAAAATGGGAGAAATGTAATATGAAGAGTTCATACGCTCGTTTAGTTTACCAAATCATGATCTCAATAAGTATGAAAGACTTTTGAAAGCAAGAGAATCATGTATAAGTTGAAATTTTTATTGCGACATTTCATCGAACACCTTGTGTGCGTGAAAAATAAAAGATGCTGAATATAACCTTTGTAAATGATTCAAGCCAAAAAATTTATCACCAATTCACCTTAATCAATATACAATTCAACATACTAGATAAGCTCATCAAAATCATATGCAAAAATTATCAAGAAATATACTATAAGGTCATTAACTCAAGAGTTCAACCCAATTGAGCAAAAGAAGAGAAATTCTTACCATTTGATCGGAAAAGATGAGCTATGATGATGATGGTCATGCTATATAACGTCCATGTTGTGAAAACAAATGCATGAAAACCATTTTTGAATGATATATGTGAAAATTTGGCAAAGGGGACGAAAAATGGCCAAAAAATGTTAAAATGAAGAATGTTGAAGACAGAACGTTTAAAAGCCAAAAAATAGCTTAGGGCGACCGGTCGTGGTTGAGGGCGACCGGTCGATGTTGAGGGTGACCGGTCGACGTTGAGGGCGACCGGTTGCCCTCAACCTCTTCAGCCTACTGTCTGTCAGTTTTTTTTTTTTTTAAAAACAAATTTTCACCCAAAAATCCGATTTTTCGCCCCTAGGTTTTTAAAAGCGTGTAAAATGCAAACGTAAGCTTCATTCAATATGCATTATTCCTAACCGAGCTCGTATTGATGAAAAAGTCTCGGAAGATAGCGGTTTTGTGAAAATATCCGCTAATTGATCTTGAGATGGTACAAAAGATATCTCAATTTTACGTTTTGAAACACAATCCCTTAGAAAATGATGTCGAATCTCAATATGTTTAGTACGGTTATGATGAACCGGGTTTTGAGCAATATTGATAGCGGATATATTATCACAAAATATAGGTACATTTTCAAAAGAGCATTTGTAATCCGCTAAGGTTTGTTTCATCCAAAAAAGTTGAGTACAACAAAATGCGACGGAAATATATTCGGCTTCGGCCGTTGAAAGAGAAACACAATTTTGCTTCTTTGAAAACCAAGAAACTAGCAATCGCCTAAAAATTGACATGATCCGGAAGTACTTTTCCGATCATCAATATTTCCCGCATAATCCGAATCACTATAACCTTTAAGAGAAAAATTTTCATTCTTTGGATAAAATAAACCATATTGAATGGTGCCTTTCAAATATCGAAAAATCATTTTAACGGCACTCATGTGAGATTCTTTGGGATTGCTTTGAAAACGAGCACATATGCATACGTCATGAAGAATGTCTGGTCTACTAGCGGTTAAATAAAGTAAACTACCAATCATACCTCGATACTTTGATTCATCCACGGACTTGCCTTTCTCATCTTTGTCAATTTTGACATTTGTTGCCATAGTAGTAGAGACGGTTCTTCCTTCTTCAATGCCGAACTTTTTCAAAAGTTCTTTTTGTATACTTTGATTGCGAAATATAAATACCTTCTTGACATTGCTTAATTTGAAGTCCAAGAAAGAAGTTAAGCTCCCCCATCATACTCATCTCGAATTCTCCTTGCATTAACTTAGAAAATTTCTTACACAAAGAATCATTAGTAGCACCAAAGATAATATCATCAACATATATTTGCACAAGTAAACAATCTTGCCCTTTTTCAAAACCAAATAGAGTTGTATCAACTTTACCTCTTATAAAACCATTTTGTAAAAGAAAAGAGCTAAGTCTATCATACCATGCACGGGGTGCTTGTTTTAAACCATACAAGGCCTTTTTAAGTTTATAAACATCATTAGGCCTAGAAAAATTTTCAAACCCCAGAGGTTGTTTTACATAGACTTCTTCTTGAATAATACCATTTAAGAAGGCGGATTTAACATCCATTTGATAAAGTTTGAAATTTTAAAACAAGAATAGGCAAGTAAAATACGAATAGCTTCTAAACGTGCTACGGGTGCAAAAGTTTCATCATAGTCAATACCTTCTTCTTGACAATACCCTTGAGCTACTAACCTTGCCTTATTTCGAACAATATTGCCTTGATCATCAAGTTTGTTCCGGAATACCCATTTTGTACCAATAATGGTTTGAGAAGGAGGACAAGGTACCAATTCCCATACATCATTTCTTTCAAATTGATTCAACTCTTCTTGCATCTCTAGGAACCAATCCTTATCCTCAATAGCCTCTTTAGCATTTTTAGGCTCTTTTTGAGAAATAAGAGCTTTTTCGGCAAATTTTCTCCGGGTCATAACTTTGTCAAGGGGATCACCAATAATAAGATCTTTTGGGTGATCTCCCTTAAATTTCAATGCAACGGGAAGATCCGAGATATCACCTCTATCTTCTTGAGGACCATTTGAAGTGGACGGTTGATCATTTGATGTGGACGGTTGATCATCAATTTGAACAATTTGTTCAATAATATCCTCTTCATCACTTTCATCATTAGGAATTCTTTCAACTCCCGAAGCTTCATTGAATTTAACATGGATGGATTCTTCAACAACTCCACTAGTCTTATTGTAAACCCGATATGCTTTGCTTTTTGTTGAATATCCCATAAATATCCCTTCATCGGCCTTAAGATCAAGTTTGTTCAATTGATCCTTGGTATTCAAAATAAAGCATTTACAACCAAATATCTTGAAATAACTAATATTTGGAGTTCTACCTTTTCAAAGCTCATATGGAGTTTTATTCATTTTAGGACGAATATAAACTCGATTAATGACATAGCAAGCGGTACTTACGGCTTCGGCCCAAAAATACTTTAGAAGTGAAAATTCATTGAGCATGGACCGACTCATTTCTTGTAATGTCCGATTTTTCCGTTCAGCTACTCCATTTTGTTGAGGTGTCCTTGGAGCCGAGAAATTATGAGCATATCCTTTGGTTTCACAAAATACTCTAAATTCACCGTCAAATTCTCCACCTCGATCGCTTCGAATAGACTTGATAGTGTCTTCCTTTTCATTCTCAATAAGTCTACACAACTTAACAAACTCATTAACGGCATCGCTTTTATTGGTAAGAAAAAAAGCCCAAGTATATCTCGAAAAATCATCGACTATAACAAAAGTGTAATGTTTTCCACTTAGACTAGCTGTACCAATGTCCCCGTACAAATCAAGGTGAAACATTTGTAGGGGTTTGGTTGTGGAAATCTCATTTTTGGGCTTAAAACTACTCTTAACTAATTTGTTCTTTTGACAAGTGTCACATAAGCCAAGATTTTCAAAATTCAATTTGGGTAGTCCTTTCACATGTTGGTTTTTGTAAATATTTTTCAAATTCTTGTATCCAACATGTCCAAGTCGCCTATGCCATAAACTAGTTAAATCATTATTGGCGACTAAACAAGAAACATTTTGACTAACCAAATCACTTGTACAAATTTTGTAAAGATTGCCTTTTCTATTTGCTTCACAAATAATTTCACCATTTTTAAGTATAAGGCATTTTTCTTTATTAAAGGAAATATCATATTTTGAATCACAAAGTTGGCTAACACTTATCAAATTAAACTTAAGCCCTTCAACTAATAGAACATTACTAAGAGAGAAAGAAGAGTTACCAATTTCTTCATTTCCAAGAATTTTTCCTTTGCCATTGCTTAGAACATGACCATACCCTCTTCTTGGAGCTTGATGTTGGTAAAAAGTTCTCTCCTCCCGGTCATATGGCGTGAACATCCGCTGTCCACGAGGCATTTTGAATCTTCCATTGTGGTTATAGCCCCTATTACCTCATTGTTTTCATCGTCTATAGCCATGAGACCGTGTTCGGTTTCTCCTTCCTCATCGGTTGTTTCGAGTAGTTCATCCCATGTTTTGACTTCCGCATTTAGAGCCTTCTTTTTTGTGAAAGGCTTCCTTTTCTTTTGCTCCTCTTCATCGAGCTTTGGGCAATCGGCAATGAAGTGCCCGGGTTTTCCGCATTTAAAGCAAGCATTATCTCTTGGTTTTCTTGCTTTATTTTTATTCACAAATTTTGCAAATTTTCGAACAAGTGCGGTCGTCTCCTCATCATCATCATCATTATCATAGTATGCATTATTAGAAGAAGAAGCAAGACCTTTAGGAATAATTTGCATACCCGATCGATTTGTGGATGGTTTGGAATTTTTCCTCTCCTTGAGATAGACTTCATAGATGAGTAGATTTCCAATAAGCTCATCAAACTTGAGTGTCTCAAGATTTTGTGCCTTCGTGATTGCCGTTACTTTTTCGGACCATGAGCCGGGAAGTGCATTTAATACCTTGGTCACCTTGTCTTCTTCGGAGATGACTTTGCCGAGGGCCACAAGAGGATTGACAATATTGTCAAGCCTTTCCACCATTTTGGAGATGCTTTCGCCATCATACATGTTAAAGTTTTCAAGTCTTTAACAAGCATGGTCTTTCTTGCTTGCTTGACTTTCTTAGTCCCTTCATAGATTGTCTCCAATTTTTCCCAAACCTCATGTGCCGACCTTATGCCTCTTATGCGATTGTACTCGGTGGCGGTAAGAGAACAATGCAAAATATTTAAGGCCTTACCGTTTAGAGAGAAAGCCTTTTTGTCGTTTTCATCAAACTCCTTGAAAGGTTTAGGAGCCAAGGTGCCATCCTCCGATTTCTTTGTTGGTTGATCAACTCCTTCAATGGCCACATTCCAAATGTCGAACCCGCACCCTTGTAGGAAGCACTCCATACGGTCTTTCCAAAATGCGTAGTTGTTGGCGTCAAATAGTGGTGGCTTATTGGTGGAGCGCGGTGGTGAGAGATGAGCATCATTTGTAGCCATGGATCTTTTCTCTTTACTCGGAACGAGCTAGCCAAAGAGTTTGGCTTTGATACCACTTGTTAGTCCAAGTGGCTACGATAATCTAGAGGGGGGTGAATAGATTATGCCGATTTTTCGCAAATATCACTCTCTTTTTCGAAACAACGAGTAAATAACAAGAATGTAAATGCGGAAAATAAACAACACTCGTTGATTTAAAGAGGTTCAACCCACCTAGGGCCTAATCCTCTACCACCCCAGTATCTCCGGGATGGATTTAAAAAAAAAGATTTTATTAATTTGCCAAAAATTAATACAACACCTTGAGGATTACCACAACCCTCTTTCACCACCTTGAGGATTACCACAATCCTCTTACAACACCTTGAGGATTACCACAACCCTCTTACGACACCTTTGAAGATTACCACAACCTTCAAATACCTATCACCTAGATCACCCAAGTGTATTCTTACCACAAGAATACTCACAAGGATGTCTTGTGTTGAATGATGACCAAAATCAAGATTACAACTCAATAATGATTGATACAATATGAGTACAAGTGTAATCAAGAATTGAAAGCCTAGACCTCAAATAAGTGCAAGTGAAAGTGCTTAGGCTAATACAACAAGATATAGAAGTGTTTGCTTTGTATGCTCTTTTTGCTTGTATTGAGTGTTGTATCTTGTTGCTTGAATGAAGTCTCTATTTATAGGAGAGGACTTGGCTTTCATTTTCAGACATTGGCTCCTCCTTGGGGAGTGATTTGCTGCAAAAGAAACCATTTAAAATGATCAATATAGCTGTTAGAAATCAATCCCACAAAATAGGGAAAAGTTGTCTGAAAACACAACGGATAGTTTGCTGATAAACAAGGGGTTCGACCGGTCGCGCAGAGATAAGATTGAAATTAAATTCTGCGAATTTTTACACAGGGGGACCGGTCAAAGGGGGGTGCGACCGGTCGCCCTTAGCTGTGACCGGTTGCCCTTGAAGAATATACGAAACAGAGAAGTCTGGAACGAAAATCCAACTCCCAGTGTACAGTCTCCCGCGGTCGACCGCACCGGGCCGCCCACCTGGTTGACCGGTCGCCCGCCTATTTTTCTTACGCCCCATTTTCTGTTTCTCACAACTCAGTGGGTTGCCTATGGGCGGCCGGTCGAGCCTAAAACAAATGTGTTGTCCAATTTTTATTGAAAATAAACTCCAAGAAATACTCCGAAAAATAGTAAAAACATTTTAAGTTGATCGGAAGTATTTAGACAACATTTAGGGACATTGTTTTGGTTTAAAAACTCATTTGAACAAAATCGAACATAATCATCAAAATCATAAAAACATTTATCTAACATGACATTCTCTTATACTTAATAGTTTTATTAGTATTAGTTAACATCGATCTTCGATTGGATCGATTGGTTGCGCCGCGAAAGTGTGACGCCAACCCAGTCAGTCCGTCAATTCATATCAGTTGGTTGCGCACGAAAGTGTGACGCCAACCCAGACAGTCCGTCAGCTCATATCAATTGGTTGCGCACGAAAGTTTGATGCCAACCCAGACCACCTTATACGGCAGAGAAGTGTTGATCAAACATCATCTCCCCAAACAGTACACCTTATCCCTCATGTCGATAGGGCTATAGCCGCTATCCCAGTTGGCACGACGTCTCTACAGTGGAGCCAGATAAGCTCGGAGAACGTCATAATCATGATTATACACAGAATCCTACGACCCAATCGCCCGCCAGACTCTCTTATCCGGCTCGAGGTTGGGAGTTGGACGATGGAGGTCGGCATGATACTTTAGCCAAGCTACCCATCCCATATGCGACTTATCCATTCCACAAATCCGTCAATTCATATCAGTTGATTGCGCACGAAAGTGTGACAGCAACCCAGTCAGTTAGTCAGTCAGTAGGACCGGTGCATTCATAGACTCGCCGCGTCCGATATTCAGTCAGTTGGTCATTGACACAGCATAGATACCGGAAGGGTAATCTAGCCAATTCTATTCATTGATTCAGTGTATTATGCTGAAGTCCTTAATGAAATTTCGGATTATGCGGGCGAGGAAGTCGCCGTATTACTAGGACAATTATTCGGTATGAGAGTCTCGAATAAAATTCGGATAATAATTAAAAATAAAATTTAATTAAATAAATTATAAAATATTTTTAATATTATTATAAATAAACCGAATTTAAAAAAATATAAGTCTCTATGACCTTGGTTATTTTATTTAAAATAAAACATTTTATTAAGATATAAAATTTTTTTATGCCGGGATTTAAAAATTCCATAAGTTATGATCCCGGACTCGGAAAAGGACAAGGTCAGTCTCTAATTTTTCTAAAATTCTAAGAAATCATATTTTCTGGGTCTCGGGGTCAATTTTTGAAAATTACAGGTCAGTCCCGAAATATTTTCCAAAATTATATTTTTGACCCGATACTTTGAAAATAGATATCTCTTAAACCGGGAAGGGTATTAACGAGATTCCAAGTCTAAAATTTTCTTTAGGGCAGTATGTATTTGAGTTAAAATCAGTTTTGAAAAAATTTCAGATTTAGTATCGATTTTTCTAAAAATTCCATTTTGCCCTCAAAAGTGATTTTACCGTTAAGGGCCCGTTTCAAGCCCCTTTTTCGTGAAATTTGGACAATAGGTCCAGAATACTATTTGAAATAATTTTGTATTATTTTTGGGACAGTGGTTGCCCCTAATTTTTGGAATTTACAGTTTAGCCCCTAAAGTTTGGAAAATTAACATTTTAGTGCCCAAAAGTTCTTGTATTCGCATTTGCTTGACCCGGAGGGGACCAATTATTATTTTCCATTGTTATTACAGAAATTTTAGTCCAGAATTTTGAAATTTTACAGTGGGTTCCATAGTTTTCGGTTTTATAATTTTTGGCCCTATAATTTGCTTTATATGCAAAAGTGGCCCAAACTCGATTTTGTTCACAATTTCATATGTCCAGAATACTTATACAACATATAAAAATATATTTCTCATATTTCTCAGTTATTTTGAACACATATATAACAAGAAGGTCTAAAAGCACACAAAAGCTATTTTCTTTATGTAAAATCACTTTTGGCTTAATTCCAATACACATATATATAAACAAATTTCGAAATTATTCCAGAAATATAACTGAAAATTTTCCAGAACTATATCTTAAAACAAAATACATACATTCATGCCAAAAAAAAAAAACATATAAGCATACAAAATATGTTTTTTACTATTCCTTCAAAAATTGAAATTTTACTAGATGAACTTTCAAAACATGAGTCATTGTCTTTGTTAAAGTATTAAATTAGTAGAAGATGGTTTAATAGATCATAAAATGAAATAGTTTGTTTGAAAAGCATAAAATCGTTTCTCAATAAAATAAGTTCAAATACTACTTTAATTTATGCCAATAATTTCAAAAATCATAATAAATTTTTGTTAACTCAAGATAATATATTTGTAGTAAAATGTTGAGTTTATCAGAAAGGATATTTCAAAATCTCAAAATTAAAACATAGTTTCTTTTAAATAAAATTCATTTGAACGATTGAGCAATAGTAGTTTTATGGAAAATGCTAAATGTAGTATTGTCTTCACAAAAATATGGCGACAAGAATTTTATTTTTCAAATACTAGAGAACGAATTTTAAATAGCACTTTTTACCGAATCAAGTTGTAAGAAAAATGATAATAGTTATTAAATTTAAGTAATAAATGTAAATAAATTGCGTTATCATGTAATTAGGTAATAATTTAAGTAATGCTAATATTGATAATATATTGGGATCGTGTCGTCTATAGTATAAAAATCTGGGGCCTCACAAGAAGAATTACCCCATCTTCGAATCTCTATAAAAATTATTGTGTCATTTACATTTCAGCATTTTATTTCTGCATATCACTTTATATCTGCTGATAATCTGCTATCCAACTGATAATTAACAAAGTGCTAAAATCAAGTGTTTAAAACAAAGTAAAACCAAATTAAAGGGTCTTAAGTCTTCTGCTGAAAATCTCATCACAGCCAAGTTAAGGTTTAGACTAAACAGCTGAGTTATTCTATCAATGGCTCAATCGAATGAAAATCAATCTCTTCAACGGCAGATTTTTGAAAGTTCACTATAAAATCTTTGAGGAATCACTTTGAGAAAAGGTTACCTTGCATACCCGAACCACGAACAATCAAGCAATTATTCAAACTGTAACATGCAATATATTCTCAAGTTATTCAAGCAAATCCTCAAGCCTAAAACTCGAAGGAAATCGATCCAACACTAAGCCATGAAGGAAAGACAACTTCAAACTGTTGAAGAGGAAACTTTTGAAGAATCAAAATGGGTCTACTCTCCGGGAAGGATTGTAGGAAGGTTCAAGGTCGAACCCGTCTCAAGGTTATTGGAGGGCTTCGTGATCAAATCCAAGAAGCTTGAGCAAGTAATCTGAAGTAACAAGGCAGCAACACCATGGAAGAAGTTGAGTCGGACGAGAAGCCACCGTGTGTGATCAAGACATCTCCAGACTAAGTCCCAAAGGAGCAAGTCAGCTGTGTAATCAAGACTTGTATCTGGACTGATAACCACTTTGTACTCTGATCAATACTTAGTGGATTCCTCCAGGATTTGGAGAAGAGAGGAGTCGAAGAATTACACCATCTTCAAACCTCTATAAAAATTATTGTGTCATTTACATTTCAACATTTTATTTCTGCATATCACTTTATATCTACTGACAATCTACTATCCAACTGATAATTAACAAAGTGCTAAAATCAAGTGTTTAAAACAAAGTAAAACCAAATTAAAGGGTGTTGAGTCTTCCGCTGAAAATCTCATCACAGCCAAGTTAAGGTTTAGACTAAACAACTGAGTTATTCTATCAACAGCTCAATCGAGTCTATTGAGTGGCTAACTCTGCTGGTTAACTAACTTAGCTGTGTATTTAACTCTGTAATATTTTAAAAGGACTAAAATCGAAAAGTTTGTAAGGTTTATTCAACACCCCCCTTCTAAACCTTACTCACACCCCTTGGGACTTACAAGTGGTATCAGAGCGATTGGTTCATTGAGCCTTCCGCACTGGTTACTGAACTAGATCTCCAATCTTTCAAAGAAGTTTTTAACACTTGCTCTTTCAA
The DNA here is from genome assembly GCA_016081115.2 of Rehmannia glutinosa. Classification (NCBI taxonomy): domain Eukaryota; kingdom Viridiplantae; phylum Streptophyta; class Magnoliopsida; order Lamiales; family Orobanchaceae; genus Rehmannia; species Rehmannia glutinosa. The sequence continues at coordinate 235,751 of JABTTQ020000279.1, read as the reverse complement.
AAGCTATTTCTTTATTAAGCAAAGTTATTATTATGGAAGCAAATTTGACACGCATTCCTATGTTCACTATTGAGGAATTTGATGACTGGAAAATTCACATGCAGGCTCATCTATCTGCTTTACATGATGAAATGTGGATAGTTATAGAGGATGGGCCACTGCAAATCTTGAAAGTGAACACAGATTAGTTATGAGAGCGGCCCGGGAAGGAGAGGAAGCTGCTGCTGAAGCAAGACCAGCCCTGGTTGATAAACCAAGGACTGAATGGACAAACGAGGACAGCAGAAGATACAACTTGGACAATGTGGCCAAGGACATACTTTACAAAACCTTGGACAAAGCAATGTTCAACAAAGTCAAATCTTGTCAAACTGCAAAATAAATCTGGGATAAATTAACTTTAATTTGTGAAGGATTTGAGCAAATTAAAGAAAACAAATTGTCCGTTGCTGTATAAAAATTTGAAAATTTTAAAATGCTTGCAGGTGAAACCTTGGATCAGCTGGGTGCTCGATTCACTGAAATCACAAATGAATTATCAGCACTTGGGAAAGAATATACACAAAAGGAAATGTGTATGAAGATTCTGAGAAGCCTCCCAGATGAATGGGAAATGAAGGTCATGGCCCTGAGATATTCAATGAACCTTACAACAGCATCCAATCATGAGCTATTCTAAGACCTCAAAGCCTACGAGTTTGAGCTGAGAAGAAAAGATCAAGAGCAGACAACTGTACCCAAAACAACTGCACTTAAAGTCAAGGATGGGAAGAGAGCAGAGGCCAAAGAAATCATTGACCAGGAGGAGATTGCCCTGATGGTTAAAAGATTCAACAAGTTCTTCAACAATAACTATAAGAGAAACAAAGGTGAATCCTCCAGAAGATATTCAGCTCCCTCCAAGTCAAGGGAAGATAGGCCACCCAAGAGAGCTGAGCATCAAAAGGTTGAATATCAGAGAGCTGATAACCCAAGAATGGAAAGAGTCGATCAAAGAGCTCAAAACCCGTGTTGGAACTTAGACAACCAAGACACTTTGCTATTGATTTGTCCATAAACTCGTAGTCAATAAATACATGAATGAAGATTTAAAGAAGAGTCTTGAGAGAAAGAAGACAGGAAAAGAAAAAGGTTATGTTGGGTCTGCAGAGACTGCTTTGAGACATCTAAGTCAAAAGAAGCGCGAGACTCGAGAGTAGTGAAGTGACTACTCAAGTGATTCTCAAGAAGCAATGATCTGTCTAATGGCTAAAGAACAAGATCAACTCTTGACCAAGAAGATGAGATACACTCTAACTCATCTCACTCGGTTCTAGTGATAGTGATTGTGACACACACACTTCATCACCCACTGATCTTTATGATTCATTAGGCAAAATGATTAAAGACTTTGAGCACATTAAGTCCTCACACACACTATTAAATGAGGAAAACAACCAGCTCAAAAGCCAAAACTCACAAACCGACTAAGGAGCCGAGTACTCTAAGTCACATAGTCGATGAGAACAAACAAAATGAAGGTCGAGAATGCTAAACTAATAGCGAGAGATAGTTGCTATAGAAAAGAGGGAAAATGATCTCAAAAATGTGATTGCTTCATTCACAAAGGCATCTAAATCATTGGATAACCTTATTATGAGCCAAAAAGAGTGTGGAGATAAGACAGACATAGAATTCAATTCCTTTGTGCACAGTCAAACTCCCAGAGTGATCTTGGAAAAAGGATCTTCAAGTAATGAAGCATCTCAAAAACCCAAGACACCAAATGTTTCACCTACATTCACTCTAAAGCACAATCACAAACAAACTGGCCTTGGCTATAAAGGAAAAGGAAAACAACCAGTTGAGTATGCTGAGAGGACAACTGAGAAAAAATCCAACAGAGTTCCTCAGCAAACTCCAAATAGGAAGTACTCTGTGAAGAATAAACAGAGCTACCAAAAACCCCAAAAGTTTTATCAAAGAAACACATATGATGGGAATGGTAGAAATTACCCAAGCCAAGCTGATTGGAATAATGTGAAATATCAGAGCTATCACAACTACCCAAAGAAGGCAATTGCTAAAACACACACACACAGGCATACAGACAAAAGAGACAGTTGTATGAACCTAAAGCCCCCAAGCAATTTGCCAAAGTGAGTTATGATTATGGCACAGAAAGATGGCAACCTCTCAGAGTCAGATCATTTGGCTATAGGTTGGTTGGATAATCTTACATCACTAACCCATCAGGACCCAGACAAGCATGGGTACCTAAAAACTAAATTCCTTGATTGCAGGTTCAAGGAACAGCTGAGTGCCAAGGAACCTGGTACATGGATAGTGGCTGTTCCAGACACATGACAGGAAACAAGAAAAATCTATCAAAATTCAAGGATATTAGAGGCGCAAAAGTCATATTTGGAGGAAATGAAGCTCCAGGGGAAATTAGAGGAACTGGATCCATCAAGAAAAATGGTTTAGAAATCACAGATGTTGCATACGTTGAAGGCCTCAACTTCAACCTGTTAAGCATCAGCCAACTCTGTGACAAGGGCTATAATGTTGGATTCAATATGAGAGTGTGCCAAATCAAAGACACTCAATCAAATGAAGTAGTGTTGCAAGGATCCGCAAAAAGAACATGTATGTGGTATATTGGTCGATCCACACCAAGCACTTGTCTGCTAGCAAAGAGTACAACCGAATCAAGTTGGTTGTGGCACAAGAAGATGGGTCATCTAAATTTCAAGACAATTAAAAAGCTTGCAAGGAGTATTCTTGTAAAAGGACTACCAGACTCAGTGTACAAAAAGGAATGTGTTTGTGATGCATGCCAGATGGGAAAGCAGATCAAATCATCATTCAAAGAGAAGTTTAGTCCATCTTCAACAAGAATATTGCATCTGTTGCATATGGATTTATTTGGTCCAGTTGAGCCAGCCATCATAAGTGGAAAGAAATATACCCTAGTGGTGGTGGATGATTATTCTAGATACACTTGGACAATATTTATGTGCAAAAAGAAGGAAACTTTGCAGAAGTTACCTCAACTGATGAAAAGAGTTCAAAATGAGAAGAGTCAAACCATTATTAAGATAAGATCTAATAGAGGAACTGAGTTTGTCAATGGGATAATAAATCGCATTGTGTTGAAAATGGTATTGCTCATGAATTATCTGCTGACAATGACTCCACAAGAATGGAGTAGCGAGAAGAAGAAACAGAACTCTCAAGGAAGGCTGCAAGAACCATGTTAGTCAAGTCAGGCCGCTAAAAGATTTTGAAAGGCATCAACACTGCATGCTATACTCCAAATAGATTCATGATCAATAGACAGCTAACAAAGACTCCCTATGAAATATGGACAGGGAGAAAGCCAAATGTTGGGTATTTTAGAATATTTGGATGTAAATGCTTCATCCACAACAAATGGCAAGGATAATCTAAAGGCTTTTGATGCTAAAGCTGATGAAGGTATCTTTTTGGGATACTCAGCTGAAAGTAAAGCCTATAGAGTGCTGAATAAGAGGACTATGGTCACAGAAGAGTCTATCCATGTGGTTTTTGATGAACTTAATGTAAATGGAGAAGACATTGAAGATTTAGCTGATAAGATGAATCATCCAACAATGTAGAAAAGTCTCTATGTTGAAGATGAAGATGGAGCAATCAATCAAGATGAAGATGAGACAGCTGAGTCTCAAAAACAGCTGGAAAATCTGCAGCTAAATGATTATGAAAGAGCTGCTCAAGACAACACAGCTGCAAGACGACTAAACCGAGCTGATTTACTTCAACCTGATGTGAGATGACTGAGAGACCATCCACCAGAGCTAGTCATTGGAAATGTAAGAGATGGTGTAAGAACCAGATCCAGAGCTCAGCAAGAAGCAATGTTCACTTGTTTTATTTCCCAAATAGAACCAAAAGATGTGTCCCAAGCATTGGATGACACACATTGGATTCAAGCCATGCAAAAAGAGCTGAATCAGTTTGAAAGAAACAAGCTATGGGAATTGGTGCAAAGACCAACCCATCAAAATATTATTGGCACAAAATGGGTTTTCAGAAACAAGATGAATGAATAAGGATCTGTGGTAAGAAACAAAGCAATATTGGTAGCCAAAGGGTATTGCCAAGAAGAAGGAATAGATTTTGATGAAACATTATCTCATGTTGCAAGATTAGAAGCAATAATGATGTTTCTTGCCCATACTGCACACAAGAACTTTATTGTATATCAAATGGATGTGAAAAGTGCATTTTTAAATGGATTGTTGGAAGAAGAAGTCTATGTTGAGCAACCTCCAGGTTTTGAGCAGAAGACCATTGGAGATAAGGTGTACAAGCTCAAGAAAGATTTAAGTGGATAGAACACTCTTCAGAATTCAAGATGAAGAGAGTATACTGCTCATTCAAATATATGTGGATGATATCATTTTTGGATCCACAAACAAAGAGCTGTGTGATAAGTTCTCAAACCTCATGCAAGGAAAATTTGAAATGAGCATGATGGGAGAGCTGACATTCTTTCTAGGACTTCAAGTTAGGCAGCTGAAGGATGGAACCTTCATAAGTCAAACAAAGTACACCAGAGACCTAATGAAGAAATTTGGTATGGAAGAGTAGTCTTCTGTGAAAATACCAATGAATACATCAGTCAAGATGGACATGGATGCAGATGGTAAAGCTGTAGATCAAACAAGATACAAAGCACTTATTGGATCACTGCTCTATCTAACAGCAAGCAGGCCAGACATCACCTTTGCAGTAGGTGTATGTGCAAGATTTCAATCTGCACCAAAGAAAAGTCACATGACTGCAGCTAAAAGAATCCTACGATACTTGAAGGGATGCCAAGAAGTTGGCTTATGGTATCCAAAGGAAGGTGGATTCAAGCTAATTGTTACTCGGACTGACTATCTTTGGATGTAGAGTTGACGAAGAGTACTTCAGGTACATGTCAAATGCTTTGAAACAGATTAGTTTCCTGGTTTAGCAAGAACCAAAACTTCTAGCCACATCTACAGCTGAAGCAGAGTACATAGCTGCGGGCAGTTGTTGTGCCAAAGTCTTATGGATGAGACAACAGCTGAGAGATTATGAAATTGAAGACAAAGAGATTCCAATTATGTGTGATAACACAAGTGCTATTGCAATCACTCAGAATCCTGTGTTGCATTCAAGAACAAAGCACATTGATGTCAGATATCATTTCATAAGAGATCATGTTGAAAAGAAAGACATCACCTTAGAATACATCTCAACCGACGATTAGGCGACATATTCACAAATCCATTATGTGAATCAAGATTTGAAGAACTTAAGCATGAGCTAGGGTTAATTGGTGAGTTGACACTCGAGAAGACTCAATGAGAAGAGATGAAACATGAAAAGTCAAAAACAAGAGCGGATCTTATAAATCGCCAAGTGAATCACCAGTATCGGAAAGTCACCAGACGAGTTAGGCGACAATTTGAGTCACTATACGAATAGAGAGAAGAATAGTTGAGTCAGTTAAGGAGTAAGCCGAGTCATTTATGAGCTAAGTGACAAATACGCAGTCGTTTTTAATGAGCGGGAATGTTTTTAAGGATGACGTCAACGTTATAATGACGGGTACAGTCAAAAGCTGCACAGTAAGCATATGATTGGATATAAATGCTGCCGCATTAAATGCGGGAATTAAATGCTGATCAGCGTGGTGAATCTGAACCATTGATCTTGATCAAAATTTCAAAAATAAAAAATATGTCCTTTCCTAACCCTTATATACTCTTTCGATCAGTTTTTCTCTCTCTCACTTAAACTGTTCATCTTCAAGTACCCGAAAGCAAGTATCTTTTCTCTCCAAAACCCTACCAGTTCTCAAAGCTAGTTTATCAAGATTCAATCGGTAAAATCTTCTAGAAATGGCACCAGCACATGATTTCACTAAGCTCGCAAAGCAAATCCACACCGGATCAATTGTGGATTTTGAAGGGACGATAAAACAGGGTTCCGATGAAACCCTTGTGAATAAGATAGCGGATAAAATCGAGAAATCCGGACTGAAACCATTCCTCACGATGGAATATCAGATGACGTACGTTGAGGAGGTCGCCCAGTTTTACGTAAACACCGAGGTACAGGACGAAGGGATTAAATCCTCCGTCCACCGCAAGGACATTCTAATAACTGCAAAAGACCTTGCGGAGCACTGTTTATTGCCGTCGGAGGGCATGCCGGAGATATATGAAGCCGACGTCAACTTGGCTACTACATGGAAGGAAGTAGCCAAACCTGAATGTGCTGCAAAAGTTGTCTACACAGCTGAGAAGAAACTGCTGAAAGACGATCATCACAAACCGATGGATATCGTCGCAAAGTGTGTGGACATGAAGTTTGGCAGCTTCAATCAGCTGTCCAAAACCAAGCTGATCGTCATGGCTGCGATTATGGAAGAGAAGAAGATCAATTGGGCTGAATTCATTTACAGCAGACTTTGCCAAAATATTGGCAACAAGTCTTTCAAGGAGGATGGATCCTTTGGAGGATCACTTGGTTATGGCCTAGTCATTGGTCATCTGATGGAGGTGAAGGGTGTTCCCCTTCGACATGGAACGCCATTCCATGTCAACAAGAAGATGTTCCAGGCCAATCTCTCAAGAGCCCAGAAGAGAGCCTACGCAAAAAGGGTCGATACGGTGAGGGGAATCACCGACCACGACACAAATGCTTCCTCCCCTCCTAAAAAGAGAGTTGCCCCTGCAGCTGCAAAGAAGAAAGCTGCTCCTGTAGCAAAGAAGAAAGACGCACCTGTCCCTGCAGCCGAGTCACCTGCCCCTGCAGCCGTGTCTCCTGCCCACGCAGCCGCGGTGGAGAAAGAACCCTTAATACCTTATCCAGGAATTAAGAAGAAGAGGACTGCCAAGGCGAGAAGGGCAGTTGTCTCTAAGATAACTCTAAAGGCCTTTACCTTCGAGGAATCAGAGGAAGTAGAACCTAACATTCCTCTGGTGAAAACTAAAATAAGAAGAAGAATCACCAAGCTCTCAGAGCTTGAAAAGACAAACAGATCCCGCACTCACCGGAGAAAATCACCGAGATCTGCCAAGGAGTGTAGTCTCCGAAGTTCTTGACGAAACCGCCAAATATGCTGAAGGTGATCAGCAGAGGCCCTCAGAAGACCCAGCTGTGGATAGAATAGCTGAGGAACATGAAGCAGTGGAGACATCAGAACACCCTGCTGACAGGACTGTGTCTCCACCTGCCACATATGTTGCTGATGGGGAAGAGCAGCAGAGTTTGCTACCTTCTATTCTTGAGAAGGAAGGCCAACAAGGGGAGAATGATGATGATGACATAGTTATGTACTCTCCCTTGTACCCAGACATCCAGAGCCGCCTACGAGAGTGGAGGAAATGGAACCTGAGTCACTCTAGGGCGCAGTTTGAACATCCAGAGTTTATTGAAGAAGAAGAGGAACTCTTCAAGTTCCTTGAAGTTGACACCGTGCTGCAAGCCCTGGATGAGGATAACTGCAATAATATGTTACAAATTTGCAAGGAACAAGAAAAGGCTAGAGCAGCTGAAGAAGCAGAGGCTCGTGAAAAAGCCAGCATTTGTCCTCTCACTGGCACCAGCGACCATACTCATCCTCACCTTGACATGCTCTCAGACAGTGATGAGGATATGGACCCTATTGCTGCACAAGAAAAGTTGGACATGCAGCAAGCCATGTGGGAATCCACGTTGATACATGAGCAACAGCTGACGGAAGGACCAGGAGAGTCTTCCAAATCACAGATGGAAATCGATCCGTTGGGAGTGGTGCAGCAGATTGCCACAGTTATTGCTGCAACCACTTCCCTAGTTCACTTAGAGGACGGATCTAAGGGACTTGGCGATGACACTGGGAACTTGGGCACCCAAATTGAGCCAACCCCTATTGAAGGTGTCTTACCACCTGCTCCCACGGCTGAGCACTCAAAGGAAGCAGCCGGGAGTCTGGAGCAGAGTGACCCCAACATAAGTCACTCAGCTAGTGCGCCAGCTGAGGGGGAAACTCACTCCACTGCAGCTAGGTCCGAGGATGCTGCAGATGACTCCACAATGTAGAAAGGAGGTGAAGTGGAGAAAGAAAAAGAAATAGAACAACAGCTAGTTGTCACTGACGAAGCTCGGACAGTTAAGTCAGTCTCAGCTGAAGTGCCAACATCTTTGCGGTGGCGATCTTTGCGATGCGATCGAGGCACGAGGATGGATCTACCCCGGAGTTAACACTCAAGCAATGAAAGTGCAATCCAAGGAGTTGAGACTCACTGTGGATGCCACCATGAAAGACCCTAAGACAAAACTGATCTCGTCGAAGGGAATGTACAAGGCCTTGCTGCATGCTTGAGACGCAAGAGGTAATGAAGGCCCAAGGGAGGTTGAGACTTCCCTGGGTAAGAATCAAGAAGAAAAGAGCATTCCTCAAGTCATCATTGCTGACTCAGAAGAGGAAATCATTGCTCTTCACGATTCCCAAGATAATCTTGATACAACATTCTTGGGATCTGAAGACGAAGCTGAGTCCAAATCCTCAGGCTTTATCATCTGAAGTACGAGAAAGCCAGAATTCAAGGTTGCTCGACAAACTTTCAATTTTGATGATGAACCAAATCCTCAGGCTTTATCATCTTCTGATGATGCTGATGGTGCAGCTGAGGACACGCAAATTCATTTAGCGAAAAACCACTGAGGCCAAAGAAGTCATTAAGACAAATGAGGCTCGATCACCGGTGCCAACCCTCTCACCAAGGCCCAGTGAACCGAAATCATCTCATAAGCAGGCTCCCAAAGCTGCGCAGGGTCGACTCAACCAGGCACATCACAGCACGCACAACTGTAGAATCAATTCCGTACGTCCGTGATGATGCTTTCGAAGAGACTTTTCCTTTTTCAGTTGAGGTGTCTGACCTTGTAGAAGAAACAGCTCGTGAGCGGAAACGGTACCACAAACCTGATCCAGTGATTCCCACTGACTCCATTGTCCCAACAGAGTTCAATTTTGATGCTGCTTGGCCGCCAACTGAGACTGAGGTAACAACTGAGGTGCGTGAAGTCTTCAAGACTATCCTGGGAGAGATTGAGAAATTGAAAGCCACCAGGCCTCGCTGGATATACGGTTGGACAATAGGGATGCTAATCTCACAGCCGACTTAAGAGGGATTGTGCTGAGGATCAGAGAATGGTGTCAACAGTAGAGTACAATGCGATTCGAACAAGTCAGATACTTCAAAGCATTGTACAATAAAATGCTGATCTGGAGCGCTGATAATGCTGACATGAAGAGGCAGATGCAAGAAAATATTGACAGAATGCATGCCTCCCATACCACTGAAATGGAACTGCTGCGAGAATTTCACAAGAAAGAACTTCTGGGTGTAGAGGAGAGTATGAATGCCAAGTTCATCCTTCTTATGGCTGAAATGAAACTGGGGGCAGGCGAATCCAAAGCCACTCACTCAGAATTTCGAACAGCATACTCCGCAGCAGACTCCAAGCAGGACTCAGCTATCAGCCGCTTAGATTTTATGCTTGCAGGGATGTTTTCAGGAGTTCCTCTCTCCTTTGATGATGCCAAAAAGGGGGAAGAGGAATACCTGAAGATGTTGAAAGGGTCATCGGATGAGAAGAAGAAGGAAACAGCTGAAGAACAGAAGAAGGATAAGGGAAAAGCTGTTGAGGGGGAAGGGTCAAAGGATGTGAACCTAATGTTTGCTGAAACCCCTCAACAAGGCCATGTCATAGCTAGCATAATCAACAAACTTCCGGTGACTCTGCCGCTCCAACACTCTGTTATGCCTATGTCTGAGAAGAGAAAAAGCGTAGAAACAGGGATGAAGGAGGTTGAAAGGAAGACGGATGCCCGTGTTCTAGAAGTGTTGAAACAATTCGGAGGCATTCTCGAGGAAAAGACACCGATGCCATTCCGGATGACGGAAACGAGCCAAGATCCGTTGAAGAGTTTAAAATGCTCGAGTCCGAGGGATACTTCAAAATCATGTCCATAGCCCAAGCCTGGGACTTGTACTGGGAGAAAGGACTCAAGTTGTGCGAAGAAAGGGCGACAGCGGCAGACGACTAAGCGCGCTCTGGCTTTGTAAGAAGAAGACTCCTAGACAATATACACCCGCAGGAGGAGGAAGAAGTGGTGGAGGTAGAGGCTTCATACCTAGACCTCCACCCAAAAATATTGAATATATAGATCCGGCAAGAAGGGAAGGATCTATTGGGTTGGATATGATGCTATAGCCAATATGGAAGTGGAGAGGGAAAATGTCGAATATGTAAAGAGGATTGAAGAGGAAAACAAAGGCAAGATCAATCGTGGCAAGAAAGACAAGAAAGAAAAAGAAGAGATCAGCTGCGAAGAGAGCTTACGAGAAAAAGAAAGCAGTTGAAGTAGAAAAGAAGAGAAAGAGAGCATAGGACGACAGAGCTGAAGAAGAAAGAAGGAGGCAGGGAAGGCGATGAAGTGTTGCTGTCCACCCCTTCATGTATTTTACTATTGTAAATGCATATGTATGTAAGTCTTCTGTACGTTGAATAAGAAATTTGTAATTTCTATATTTTTTGCGTAGATATAGAATGCTATGTTTGCTCTTATACACATTGTAAACAGATGTGTAAAGGACAAGAATGTTATGATCAATAAAAAGATTGATTCTACACATACATTCCTTGTTACTGCATTGACTGTATTTATCTTTGCTATTTACATTTTGTATGTATGTTTTAAGTTTTGGCATCATCAAAAAAGGGGGAAATTATTAGGAAATTTATGATTAGATTTTGATGAATGCCATGTAAAACTTAGACTAGAAAGTTGGCACCCCATTTTCCTTGTAATTTGTATTATAATAGATAGGGCTTTATGAGCTAAGTCAAGTCAGCTATGCCTGGATTTACAAGAAGTCAACGGAAGACTAGGATGAAGACTGCGCTGTGAAGCAGCTGAGTGTGGCAAGGAAGAGATGTCAAGGACTTGACTGAAGGAGTATCAGCTGGGATACAACTGTATGAAGTGTCAGTCAAGTCAACTCAAGAAGCCAAGCCAAGTCTCAAGTTGAAGTGACAGATGAGCCATCCATTGATTGGAAGCTAACTCGAAGTCACCTGGTGAATAAAAGGACTGCAGTCAAGTTAAGACAACTGAACGAGATCCGTTGATGAAAGTCAAGAATGTTACTCAGAATAGTAACCTGCTAAAGTTGTCAGAGATAAAGTATATGTTCCAGTTGTGTGCAAAAGGAACAAACCAATGAGAAGCACTGCACTAATGTCACAAACGCTGCAATGCTGCAAGATATTTAATACGAGGAAATGTCAACATCAAGGACTGCAACAAGACAAGCCAACGAACACAAGTGACTTTTGAAAATCAGCCTATCTGTTCAACGGGCAGATTTTTGAAAGTTCACTATAAAATGCTGAGGAATCACTTTGAGAAAAGGTTACCTTGCATACCTGAACCACGAACAATCAAGCAATTATTCAAACTGTAACATGCAATATATTCTCAAGTTATTCAAGCAAATCCTCAAGCCTAAAACTCGAAGGAAATCGATCCAACACTAAGCTGTGAAGGAAAGACAACTTCAAACTGTTGAAGAGGAAACTTTTGAAGAATCAAAATGGGTCTACTCTCCAGGAAGGATTGTAGGAAGGTTCAAGGTCGAACCAGTCTCAAGTTATTAGAGGGCTTCGTGATCAAATCCAAGAAGCTTGAGCAAGTAATCTGAAGTAACAAGGCAGCCGCCCTGTGAAGAAGTTGAGTCGGACGAGAAGCCAACTGTGTGATCAAGACATCTCCAGACTAAGTCCCAAAGGAGCAAGTCAGCTGTGTAATCAAGACTTGTATCTGGACTGATAACCACTTTGTACTCTGATCAATACTTAGTGGATTCCTCCAGGATATGGAGAAGAGAGGAGTCGAAGAATTACACCATCTTCGAACCTCTATAAAAATTATTGTGTCATTTACATTTCAGCATTTTATTTCTGCATATCACTTTATATCTACTGACAATCTACTATCCAACTGATAATTAACAAAGTACTAAAATCAAGTGTTTAAAACAAAGTAAAACCAAATTAAAGGGTGTTGAGTCTTCCGCTAAAAATCTCATCACAGCCAAGTTAAGGTTTAGACTAAACAACTGAGTTATTCTATCAACAGCTCAATCGAGTCTATTGAGTGGCTAACTCTGCTGGTTAACTAACTTAGCTGTCCTCCAAGGACTTAGCTGTGTATTTAACTCTGTAAAATTTCAAAAAGGACTAAAATCAAAAAGTTGGTAAAGTTTATTCAACCCCCCCTTCTAAATCTTACTCACACCCCTTGGGACCTACACTATTTTATTATTTTATTATTATTTTTATTTGTTTATTATATTATATTAAATTATTATTTTAAGCGTAATATTACTTAATAATTTATCTATTTTATATATGAAACTTATTATTAAATTATTATTTGTATTTATTATTTTTGAATATTAAATAATTCTAAATATAATAATACTATTATAAATAGATTTATTACTATTGTTGTTGTTTCGTTATTATTATTATATTATTATAGTATAATAATATTCAATGTTAAGTATTATCTAAGTTTGTTAAGTAAAAATAATAATAATTATTATATTATTATCTAATTTAAAATATAATATAATTATTGTTAGTACTGTTACATAATTATTATTATTATGTAACATTATTGTATAAAAATCAAATTTAATATATGATATTATTTTATCATCATCGATATATATATAGATTATATTATTTTTATTTATTTTAGTATTAAATTTAATATAAATTTATCTATTATAGTTTAACTTTAATAATTTTGTTTCAGAAAATATATCATTATCTGAAAGGACATCCTTTGAAAAAGGCTCATCAAGTACAATGGTTTATCCATTTTCCAACAGTCCGCTTAGCAATATCACAAATGGTATGTTCAATTATTTTTTATTTAATTTTTTTGTATATAAATAAGTATAGTTTTATATAGCTAATAATAAGAATAATGATAAAGATAATATTTTAAATTTATTATTATAGTTTCAGGCACACGATTACTCCCCAAAAGAAATTGTTAGATAAATATTTTTATCAAGATTTTGATGATTTTGTTTAAATGAGTTTTTACACCAAAACAATGTTTACAAATGTTGTCCAAATATTCGCAAATGATTTAAAATATTTTTACAAATTTTTGGAGTATTTTTTGAAGATTATTTTTGACAAAAAATTGGACAACACTTTTGTTTTGAGGCCAACCGGTCGCCCTATAGGGCATCCCGTACCTGGGAATGATTTTGAAACAGAAACGAGAAGTTTGAAAAGTTTTAGGAGGTCGACCGGTCGAGCAAACGGTCGACCAGTACCTGAAAGAATGAAAACTAGGAACAGAACACTCTGCACTTGAAAAAAGAGGAAGGCCAACCGGTCCACCATGAGGCCGACCGGTCGGATCCCATAGCGACCGGTTGGACTCCCCTTGGACCGGCCGCCCTCCCCTCCATCCTATGTCTGAAACTCACGATCTAATTTTTAACGTACGAAATTTATACATAGCGACCGGTTGTGCTGTATGTTTTTGACAGCAGATTCTAACCGTTGAAAATCCATTATCAGCAAGATTTACTTTATCAATTTTGTACATTATTTCTATATCTTGTGATCTTCTTTTTGTAGACAAAAGTGAAGAAGGAGGAGCCTATGTTTGACAAGACTCTCCTATAAATAGAGGATGATTTTGAAGACACAAGACACAACACACAAGCATACAATACAACAAGAAATCTGCAAAATTCCCATAGCTTTCATTTTTACATTCTTGTTGTAATAACCTAAGTTCTTGCACTTGCACAATCTTGAGGTCTAGGCTTTTTATTCTTGATTACACTTGCACTCAAAGTTTGTATACTTCATTTATTGAGTTGTAATCTTGAATTTTTCTATCATCCAAAATAAGATATCCTTGTTAGTGTTCTTGTGGTAAGAACACACTTGGGTGATCTTAGGTGTTAAAGAGTGTGGTACTCTTCATAGGTGTTGAAGGAAGATTGTGGTAATCTTCAAAGGTGGTGTTGTATTAATTGTGGTAATTAATAAAATCTTTTTTTTCTTTTTGAAATCCATCCCAAAGATAGTGTGGTGGTAGAGGATTAGGCCCTAGCTGGGTTGAACCTCTATAAATCGACGAGTGTTGTTTATTTTCCGCACTTACATTGTTGTCATTTATTTGTTCATTCAAAAAAGAGGGTGATTAGCGAAAAATCGGCATAATCTATTCACCCCCCTCTAGATTATCGTAGCCACTTGGACTAACAAGTGGTATCAAAGCCAAACTCTTTGGTAGCTCCTTTCAATTAAAGAGAAAAGATCCATGACTACGAACGAAGCTTATCTCACCACTGGCGCCTACACCAACAAGCCACCACTATTCGACGTCAACAACTACGCATTTGGAAAGACCGTATGGAGTGCTTTCTACAAGGGTGCGGATTTTATATTTGGAATGTGGTCATTGAAGGAGTTGATCAACCAACCAAGAAATTGGAGGATGGCACCTCGGCTCCCAAAACATTCAAGGAGTTCGATGAAAATGACAAGAAGGCTTTCTCTCTAAACGGTAAGGCTTTAAATATTTTACATTGCTCTCTTATCGCCACCGAGTATAATCGCATAAGAGGCATAAGGTCGGCACATGAAGTATGGGAAAAATTAGAAACCATCTATGAGGGCACAAAGAAAGTGAAGCAAGCAAGAAAAACAATGCTTGTGAAAGACTTTGAAAATTTCAATATGCATGATGGTGAAAGCATATCAAAAATGGTGGAAAGGCTTGACAACATTGTCAATCCTCTTGTGGCTCTTGGGAAGGTCATCTCCGAAGAAGACAAGGTGAACAAGGTATTGAACGCTCTTCCCGGCTCATGGTCCAAAAAAGTGACGGCTATCACGGAAGCACAAAATCTCAAAACACTCAAGTTTGATGAGCTTATCGGGAACCTCCTCATTTACGAAGTCTATCTCAAGGAGAGATAAAATTCCAAACCATCCAACACTAAATTGGGTATGCAAAATATTCCTAAAGGTCTAGCATCTTATTCTAATAATTCATATTATGATAATGATGAGGATGATGAAGAGACGACCGTACTTGTCTAGAAATTTGCAAAATTCCTGAATAAAAATAAGGCAAGAAAACCGAGAGCTAGCTCTTGTTTTAAATGCGGAAAATCCGGGCACTTCATAGCCGATTGCCCAAAACTCGAGGAGGAGGAACAAAAGAAGAAAAAGCCTTTTCCGAAAAAGAAGGCTTTAAATGCGGATGTTAAGACTTGGGATGAACTTCTTGCCACAATCGATGAAGA
Source organism: Rehmannia glutinosa (assembly GCA_016081115.2). NCBI lineage: Eukaryota > Viridiplantae > Streptophyta > Magnoliopsida > Lamiales > Orobanchaceae > Rehmannia > Rehmannia glutinosa. The sequence goes on along the minus strand of JABTTQ020000279.1, from coordinate 220,344 downwards.
AGGAGAATTCGAACATGGTCTTATGGCCATAGACGACGAAAACAATGAGGTACGCTCTAATGCTTCATCTTCTTCCTTAGCTGATGAATTACAATGTGATTTTGATGAATTACAAAATGAGTTTCAAAATTTGATTGTTAAATACAAGACTTTAAAAAAGGAGCATAAAGAGCTTAAATTAGAAAAGGATAAATTGTTTACTTCTTATGAATCTCTTGATAAAGCTCATGCTATTACTCTTACTAAAGTCCGTACTCTTGAAACCGAAAAACAAACGCTCACAAATGATCTTGAATGTTTGAAAAAGGATGTGCATCGTTTTAACTTAAGTACGGATAAGGTTACAGAAATTTTAGATGCACAAAGAGGTGAGCATTCTAAATTAAGACTTGGCTATAAACCTTTTCAACCGTTTTCAAAGAAAAATTACCAAGGTCCAACTTTTGTACGTGCTAGTAGTGCCCACAATCTTATTTGCTTTTATTGTGGTAAAGTTGGTCATCATGTTAGTCATTGTAAATTGAAGAACAATTTTAGCTATGTTTGGAGACCCAAAGGTCTCAAGGCTAACCCCCATGGACCCCAAAACTATAGGGTACCTAAAAATAATTCTTTTGTATGTTATAGGGGCTATAACAACCATGGAGGATTCAAAATGGCTCATGGACAGCGGATGTTCACGCCATATGACCGGAAAGAAAGAATGTTTTACCAACATCAAGCTCCAAGAAGAGGGTATGGTCATGTTCGGCAATGGCAAAGGAAGAATTCTTGGAAATGGAGAAATTGGTAACTCTTCTTTCGCTCTTAGTAATGTTCTTTTAGTAGAAGGGCTTAAGTTTAATTTGATAAGTGTTAGCCAACCTTGTGATTTCAAATTATAATGTTGTTTTCAATAAAGAAAAATGCCTTATTTCCAAAAATGATAAAATTATTTGTGAAACAAATAGAAAAGACAATCTTTACAAAATTTGTACAAGTGATTTGGTTAGTCAAAATGTTTCTTGTCTTGTCGCCAATAATGATTTAACTAGTTTATGGCATAGGCGACTTGGACATGGACATGGATACAAAATTGCAAAATATTTACAAAACCAACATGTAAAAAGGACTACCCAAATTGAAGTTTGAAAATCTTGGCTTATGTGACACTTGTCAAAAGAACAAATTAGTTAAGAGTAGTTTTAAGCCCAAAAATGAAATTTCCACAACCAAGCCTCTACAACTTCTTTATTTAGATTTGTATGGGGATATTGGTACGACAAGTCTAAGTGGAAAACATTACACTTTTGTTATAGTCGATGATTTTTCTAGATATACTTGGACTCTTTTTCTTGCAAATAAAAGCGATGTCGTTAATGAGTTTGTTAAGTTGTGTAGACTTACTGAAAATGAAAAAGAAGATACCATAAAGTCTATTCGAAGTGATCGAGGTGGAGAATTTGATGGAGAATTTAGAGTCTTTTGTAAAACCAAGGGATATGGTCATAATTTTTCGTCTCCAAGGACACCTCAACAAAATGGAGTAGCTGAAAAGAAGAATCGGACACTTCAAGAAATGAGTCGGTCCATGCTCAATGAATTTTCACTTCCAAAATATTTTTTGGCCGAAGCCGTAAGTACTGCTTGCTATGTCATTAATCGAGTTTACATTCATCCTAAAATGAATAAAACTCCATATGAGCTTTGGAAAGGAAGAACTCCAAATATTAGTTACTTCAAAATATTTGGATGTAAAAGCTTTATTTTGAATACAAAGGATCAATTAGACAAACTTGATCCTAAGGCCGATGAAGGAATATTTATGGGGTATTCAACCAAGAGCAAAGCATATCGAGTTTACAATAAGACTGGCATGGTTGTTGAAGAATCCATTCATGTAAATTTTAATGAAGCCTCGGGTGTTGAGAGGATACCCAATGATGAAAGTGATGAAGAGGATACTATTGAACCTAATGTTCAAAATGATGCTCAAAATGATCAATCTTCTACCTGAAATGATCAACCATCTACTTCAAATGTTCCTCAAGAAGACAAAGGTGACACTTTGGATCTTCCCGTGGCATTGAAATTTAAAGGAGATCACCCAAAAGATCTTATTATTGGTGATCCCCTTGATAAAGTGATGACCCGAAGAAAATTTGCGGAGAAAGCTCTTATATCTCAAAAAGAGCCTAAAAATGCTAAGGAGACTATTGAAGATGAAGATTGGTTCCTAGAAATGCAAGAGGAGTTGAATCAATTTGAAAGGAATGATGTATGGGAATTAGTACCTTGTCCTCCATCTCAAACAATTATTGGTACAAAATGGGTATTTTGGAATAAGCTCGATGACCAATGCAATATTGTTTCGAAACAAAAGCAAGGTTAGTAACTCAAGGTTATTGTCAAGAAGAAGGTATTGATTATGATGAAACATTTGCACCCGTAGCACGTTTAGAAGCTATTCGTATTTTACTTGCCTATTCTTGTTTCAAAAATTTCAAGCTTTACCAAATGAATGTTAAATCCGCATTTTTAAATGGTTTTATTCAAGAAGAAGTCTATGTAAAACAACCTCCGCGGTTTGAAAATTTTTCTAGGCCTAATGATGTTTATAAACTTAAAAAAACCTTGTATGATTTAAAACAAGCACCCCGTGCATGGTATGATAGACTTAGCTCTTTTCTTTTGCAAAATGGTTTTACAAGAGGGAAAGTTGATACTACTCTATTTGTGTTTGAAAAAGGGCAAGATTGTTTACTTGTGCAAATTTATGTTGATGATATTATTTTTGGTGCTACTAATGAATCCTTGTGCAAGAAATTTTCTAAGTTAATACAAGGTGAATTTGAAATGAGCATGATGGGGGAGCTCAATTTCTTCCTTGGACATCAAATTAAGCAATGCCAAGAAGGTATTTACATTTCACAATCAAAGTATACAAAAGAGCTTCTAAAGAAGTTCGGTATTGAAGAAGGAAGAACCGTCTCTACCCCAATGGCAACAAACTTCAAGATTGACAAAGATGAAAAAGGCAAGTCGGTTGATGATTGGTAGTTTGCTTTATCTAACCGCAAGTAGACCGTATATTCTTCATGCCGTATGCTTATGTGCTCGTTTTCAAAGCAATCCCAAAGAATCTCATATGAGTGCCGTTAAAAGGATTTTTCGATATTTGAAAGGCACTATTCAATATGGTTTATTTTATCCAAAGAATGAAAATTTTCCTCTTAAAGGTTATAGTGATTCGGATTATGCGGAAAATATTGATGACCGTAAAAGTACTTCAGGATCATGTCAATTTTTAGGCGATTGCCTAGTTTCTTGGTTTTCAAAGAAACAAAATTGTGTTTCACTTTCAACGGCCGAAGTCGAATATATTTCCGCGGCCTTTTGTTGTACTCAATTGCTTTGAATGAAACAAACTTTAGCGGATTATAAATGCTCCTTTGAAAATGTTCCTATCTTTTGTGATAACATATCTGCTATAAATATTGCTCAAAATCCGGTTCATCATAATCGTACTAAACATATTGAGATTCGACATCATTTTCTAAGGGATTGTGTTTCAAAACGAAAAATTGAGATATCTTTTGTTCCATCTCAAGATCAATTGGCGGATATCTTTACGAAACCCCTATCTTCCGAGACTTTTGCCTCAATACGAGCTCGGTTAGGCATAATGCATATTGAATGAGGTCTATGTGTGCAATTTGCATGGTTTTAAAACTTAGGTGTGGAAAATTAGATTTTTGGTGCAAAATTCGGACAGAAACTGAACAGGTATTCAGGTAACGGTCGCTATAGAGGTCGACCAATCGACATGTTGCAGGCACCAGTCGCCCTACACGTCGACCGATCGCCCTAGCCCATTTCAGCAATAAAATTGCTTATGTCCTTCATTTCGTTATTTTTGATCTTTTTCTTCCTAAATCGAACCCCTTTGAATTTTCACACACAATTCACTCAAAATGATTTTCTTCTTATAAAATCTATATTTTTGAGTTTATGTAACTTATATTTCATCATTATTATCCGACTTCTCCGATTAATTGGTAAGAATTTGTCCTTTTAATCTCAATTGGGTTGAACCCTTGAGAATATGCTCACATCTTGCTATTTTGATGAAATTTGTGTATTAGTGTGTTGTATATGATGATTATTGATGGATGATTGTTGTAATATTGTAATTGGTGATGATAATTTTTGGCTTAAATGAAATACAAAGGCGTTATATATCTCTTATTTATTCAACGCACACCAAGTGTTCGATACAATATTTCTATGAAAAATTCATCACCTACATGATTCTCTTGATTTGAAAAGTCTTATAAGATTGTAGAGATCATGTTTTATCAATCCAATGAGCTTTTGCAAATCAAATGATCAACGTTTCCCTTTTATTTGGAATTTAAGCTTCAGTGTTCAAAATGATCGATAAATCGATTAAATTGCGCCCTTTGATATGATTGTATGATGTTTTTTATCGTGCTAACATTATTTTTGATGATTCCAAAGGGGGAGATACATGAAAAACGCTCATATGCTCAAAGAAGCAAAAATAAGCTCGCAAGAAAAGTTATAAGCTAGGGCTCTTAAAAGCCAAAAGTTGTGAATGATACTTAGTCCGATTGATGTATTATGGACTTTTATGCTTGACTAATGTTGTCTTTGTGACAATGGGAGCTTCTAAGCTCATGAAATTCAAGCTTTTAGCTTGTAGTTGTTTGCTTCTACTTATTTTTTTGTTATACATGTTGATAGGGAGAGCTTGTGCAAAATATTTTTGGAAAATCTCTGCTCCTATCCTTGTGTTTTTACTTATGATAAATGTTGCTTGTAATGGTTTGATATTTTAGACCGGAAAAATGTGTTTTGTTTTAAAATCGATCTCCTAAAATTGTTTTGGTTTGTAATCATCAAAAAGGGGAAGTTTGTTAGATAAATATTTTTATCAAAATTTTGATGATTTTGTTTAAATGAGTTTTTACACCAAAACAATGTTTACAAATGTTGTCCAAATATTCCCAAATGATTTAAAATGTTTTTAAAAATTTTTGGAGTATTTTTTGAAGATTATTTTTGACAAACAATTGGACAACACTTATGTTTTGAGGCCAACCGGTCGCCCTATAGGGCATCCCGTACATGAGAATGATTTTGAAACAGAAACGAGAAGTTTGAAAAGTTCCAGGAGGTCGACCGGTCGAGCGAACGGTCGACCGGTCGAGCGAACGGTCGACCGGTACCTGAAAGAATGAAAACTGAGAACAGAACACTCTGCACTTGAAAAAAGAGGGAGGCCAACCGGTCCACCATGAGGCTGACCGGTCGAACCCCATAGCGACCGGTCGGACCCCCCTTGGACCGGTCGCCCTCCCCTCCATCCTATGTTTGAATCTCACGATCTACTTTTTAACGTTCGAAATTTATACATAGCGACCGATCGCGCTATATGTTATTGACAGTAGATTCAAACCGTTGTAAATCCATTATCAGCAAGATTTACTTTATCAATTTTGTACATTATTTCTACATCTTGTGATCTTCTTTTTGTAGACAAAAGTGAAGAAGGAGGAGCCTATGTTTGAGAAGACTCTCCTATAAAGAGATGATGATTTTGAAGACACAAGACGCAACATACAAGCATACAATACAACAAGAAATCTGCAAAATTCCCATAGCTTTCATTTTTACATTCTTGTTGTAATAGCCTAAGTTCTTGCACTTGCACAATCTTGAGGTCTAGGATTTTTATTCTTGATTACACTTGCACTCAAAGTTTGTATACTTCATTTATTGAGTTGTAATCTTGAATTTTTTTATCATCCAAAACAAGATATCCTTGTTAGTGTTCTTGTGGTAAGAACACACTTGGGTGATCTTAGGTGTTGAAGAGTGTGGTACTCTTCATAGGTGTTGAAGGAAGATTGTGGTAATCTCCTTGAAGGTATTGTAAGAAGATTGTGGTAATCTTCAAAGATGGTGTTGTATTAATTGTGGTAATTAATAAAATCTTTTTTCCTTTTTGAAATCCATTCCGGAGATACTGGGGTGGTAGAGGATTAGGCCCTAGGTGGGTTGAACCTCTATAAATCGACGAATGTTGTTTATTTTCCGCAGTATTTACATTCTTGTCATTTATTTGTTCATTCGAAAAAGAGGGTGATTTGCAAAAAATCGGCATAATCTATTCACCCCCTCTAGATTATCGTAGCCACTTGGACTAACAGAAATATCGTTAATCATGGCGTATCTAATTATGGTACTTCTGATACACCCTCTTCGTTGAGTTCGAAAGAAGCTGTAATAATTGATCTCACGGAAGATGAAGCGATTGGAGTCCATGCTACTTCAAATAAGCCGACAACGTATGAGAATTCTGGTGTTAACGTAACTGAGATTGAGCTCGGTGAAGTATTAAATCCTTTACATGATGGTTAGTGCAATTTTTTATATTTGTTAATTTCATATATTTGAGTTTATTAATATTATTTAGTATAATTTCATGAATTAGTGTAATTATTATTTTTTTCAGAGTATTGAGATATAGGGGATGCGAGTTATAAATGCCAATTTTGTGGAGCATTATTTTGGTTAGAAGAGAGACTATCCTCCTATCCAAAATCAAAGCCTCGCTACTTTTTGTGTTGTGGGCACGGAAGTTCAACTTCCGCCAATCAAACAACCACCAATTGTTCTTCAAGATCTATTGTTTGGAAATGGAAATAAATGCAAACACTTTCAAGAAAATATACGTTCTTATAACAATATATTCTATTTTACATCTATGGGAGGAAATATTGACACAGATGTGAACAAAGGCAGGGGTCCTCCGGTTTTTCGAATGTGGCCAAAATTACCACCTGATTGGAAGTTTGTTGCCGCCGGATGGATCGACCCCCAAATTTGCTCAGCTATATATATATGATGCAGAGAATGATATAAGTCATAGGTTGAATTCCGTCCGGTTTGTTTATTTTTTTTATTATATTTTGTTTCTTTATTATTCATTTGTTTAAATTATTAAATGCAATTTTTTTTTAATTTTTAAAAAACCATTTTCAAATTTGTAGGCAAGGAAGTGATAGCAATATTTTGAACGAAGTTATCGTGTCTGAATTGAAGAAAATGTTGGATGAGAACAATGTTTTGGTAAAATCTTTTAGAATGGCAAAAGAAAAGATTCGAGAACATTGATATTCAGATGTAAAATTACGTTTGATTGGTAGAAGGAGTACAGATGCTAGGAGATATAATATGCCAACGAGCAGTGAAGTCGCCGCTTTGATTGTTGGTGATTTTGATCGTGCTTTGGGCGATCGAGATATCATTGTTGAAACAAGATCTGGTCTTTTGCAACGGATAAATGAATTGAATGCTTCTTATTTGACCTTGCAGTATCCATTATTATTACCTTATGGTGAGGATGGTTTTAGAGAAGATATATCATTTTCAATAAATAAGACTAATAGTACTGGTGCTAGAAGGACAATTAGTGTGCGTGAATACTTTGCGTACAGATTACACGACAGAGACCATGAATCGACGACTATTTTGTCTTCTCGGAGATTGTTTCAACAGTTTGTTGTTGATGCATACACAATGGTCGAGTCTGCTAGATTGAAATATATTCGTTTGAATCAGAAAAAGCTTCGTTGTGATATATATAAAGGCTTGACGGATGCTGTTCTGTGTGGTGATATTGATCCGAGTACTCAGGACAAACGCATTATATTACCTTCAACTTTCACCAGAGGTGCTCGATACATGATACAGAATTATCAATATGCGATGGCTATTTGTCGATGGACGGGTTATCCGGATCTTATAACATTTATTTGCAATCCTAAATGGCCAGAGATCATTCGTTTTGTTCAGAAAAAGAATCTAAATTCGGAAGATCGACCGGATATTGTTTGCAGAATCTTTAAACTTAAGCTAAATTCTTTGATCAAAGATCTTTGGCAAAATAAACTGTTCGGGAAAGTAAATGCAGGTTAGTATTTGTTTTTTAAATATTTTATATATATTTTTAATAATATATTTAATATTTGTTTACTTAGTTTATTGTCTCAAATCCTTATGATTTTTTTTATTATTATATTGCAGTTGTCTAGACGATAGAATTTCAAAAACGTGGCTTGCCTCATGCACTTATATTGTTGTTTCTGGCCAAGCAAGACAGATATCCATCTGCAGATGACATAGATCGAATCATATCAGCCGATATACCTGACGAGAGAACTGATCCATGCTATTATGTTGTAGTAAAGGATCATATGATTCATGGTCCATGTGGTGATGTCAGGAAAAACTCTCCCTGTATGGCCGATGGTCGCTGCACTAAACATTTTCCCAAAAAATTTGTGGATGCGACTATTATTGATGAAGAAGGTTATCCGCGTTATAGACGTAGAAATGATGGAAGAGTAGTTGAAAAAAATGGTGTCCCACTGGACAACAGATATGTGGTGCCTCATAATCATCAGTTGTTACTCAAATATGGAGCTCACATAAATGTGGAATGGTGTAACCAGGCAAGATCTATTAAGTACTTATTTAAGTATGTCAACAAAGGAAATGATCGCGTGACAACGTCGTTTTATACAAGCACCGATGATTAGGACTCAGGAAAAACTGTTGACGAAGTGAGCATGTTTTATGATTGTAGATATATATCTTCATGTGAAGCCGCGTGGAGGTTATTGGGGTTTGGGATTCTGTACAAATATCCTTCAGTCAAATGACTCAGCTTCCATCTTTCGAATGAGCAGAGTGTTATTTTCGATGATAACGAGCGAATAGACGATGTGCTTAGTAAAGATTCAGTTAAAGAGAGCATATTTTTAGCATGGATGGAAGTAAACAAAATATTTCCCGAAGCCCGTGAGCTAACCTATGCTGAAGCCCCAACAAAATTCACATGGAAGAAAGAACTCAGTAAGTGGGTGCCAAGAAGAATGGGAAAATCAATAGGTCGAGTGTTTTCGTCCCTCCCAGTGCTGGTGATATGTACTATTTGCAGTGTCTTCTCAATATTGTCCGTGGGGCTACGTGTCATGATGACTACAAGAAGGTCAACGGTATTCAACACGCTTCGTACCGTGAAGCTTGCTATGCTCTTGGTCTGTTAGAAGATGATGGGGAATATGTTGATGCAATCACTGGAGCGAGCCATTGGGCTTCTGCAGAGAGTCTCAGGAGTCTTTTTGCGTCGTTGCTATCATCAAAATCTTTGAGCAGACCAGAAGTAGTATGGGACAAGTCTTGGCAATATCTTTCGGATGATATTCTACATAGACGGCAACGTCTTCTCCAACATCAAGGTATTATTATTATATATTAAATATCATATTTTTATTTCTAATATCATTATTTTATATATCTTATTAATTATTGAATACTGTATTATTTCTCTTGCAGAATTGGTATTGAGTGAGAATGAGATAAAAAAATCTTGCTTTGTTGGAGATTGAAAGAATTTTGAGAAGTCGTGGAACGAGTTTACGTGATTTTGATACCATGCCATTTCCTAATGCTGACAATACTGGGAATAGCCGAAACAGATTGATATATGACGAGCTGCATTATGATCGTAAGGCTCTTTTGGTAGAGCACAAGAACCTCATTTCCAGACTCAATGAAGAACCAAAAAATATTTACTCTAGAATAATGACAGCGGTGGAATCAAATAAAGGTGGTATGTTCTTTGTATATGGATATGGGGGAACAGGCAAAACATTCTTGTGGAGTGCTTTATCTGCGGCTTTGAGATCGAAAGGAGAAATTGTGTTGAACGTGGCATCAAGTGGAATAACGTCCCTATTGATCCCTGGTGTAAGGACTGCCCATTCTCGTTTTGTTATTCCTTTAAACCCAAATCAAGAGTCAACTTGCAATATCAAATAGGAGACTCCGCTTGCTGAGTTGATTATTCGTTCTAAACTTATAATTTGGGATGAAGCCTCAATGATGCACAAGCATTGCTTTCAAGCCGTGGATGAAACTTTGAAATCTCTTTTAAAATTAGTCAACCCACAGAATGAATCAAAACCTTTTGGAGGGAAAACTGTTGTGCTCGGGGGTGACTTCAGACAGATATTGCCTGTTATACCGAAGGGAAGTCGACAAGATGTAGTCAATGCCATAATAAATGCATCGTATTTGTGGAAAGATTGTACAGTACTGAGATTGACTAAAAATATGCGTCTTCAAAGCCTTCATCAGGCAAATGATTATGTGGATTTGGCCCAATTCTCAGAGTGGATAGCAAGCATCGGAGATGGAACAATCGGAGGATCAAATGATGGTTGTGCCACTATCGATATACCTGAAGATATTCTTTTAGAATCATCTGGTGATCCGATTTCAATAATTATAGAGAATACATATCCAATGTTTAAAGACGCCATTGATGATCCTACTTATTTGAAAGATAGGGCGATACTCGCACCGAATCTTGATGTTGTTGAGTCGATCAATCAATATATGACGTCTTTAAATTCTTCGGAGGGGCAGACTTATTTGAGCTCAGATAACATGAGCAAATCTGATGCTAATGTTGATTTCTTGCATGATATTCATACGCCAGAATTTTTGAATGGTATAAAATATCCCGACGTTCCCAATCCTGAGCTACATTTGAAGGTTGGGACACCAGTTATGCTCTTGAGGAACATGGACCACTCGACTGGATTGTGTAACGAGACTAGATTGGTGATTACGAGGCTCTCTAGGCACGTACTTGAAGCTAAAATTCTCACTGGAACGCATGAAGGTCATAAGGTGTTGATATCGCGAATGATACTAACACCGTCGGACCTCAGAATTCCATTCAAGTTTCAACATAGACAGTTTCCTCTGATCGTGTCTTATGCAATGACCATAAACAAGAGCCAAGGCCAATCTCTCTCAAATGTTGGTCTGTACTTGAAGAATCCAGTATTCAGGCATGGTCAATTATATGTTGCTGTTTCCCGAGTCACCAATCGGAAGGGACTGAAAATATTAGTCTGTGGCGAAGATGAATCAAAAAACAAACAGACGCAAAACATGGTGTACATAGAAGTTTTTCAAAATTTATAGATATTAATTTGTTCGAGTCGATGTTTGTACATTTTTTATTTTTTATTAATGTGTAATAAATTTTATAAGCATCCAATCTATACGGTCGAACCCAACTAACCCAATATCGTAAAACACAATAACCTTCATATTGTCCAATATTATACTTGTCGTGCATCGCACGGGTAAAGCACTAGTTCTATATATAAAATGATTCTTAATTTATATTAAAAAAGATTTTGTTATATCTTGATTTACAAGTAATATATTTGTAGGAAAGTCCTTAGTCAATCTAATTTGTTGAGATTATATTGATTAGGAAAGACTAAATATTTATCTAGTTCTCCTACTTAGATGAGATATGTATCTTTTTACTTGTAGATATATTTTCTATATTAGGGGTCTTGGATGCTTATCAACAGTGCCGGTCCTGAGGGTAGTGTTCGACAGCGACCGCCTAGGGCTCCCAATTTTACATAGGCCTTTATATATATACACATGTTTTATTACATAAATATATATATATTATATTATATAATAATATATATATTATATATAATATAATAATATATATAATATATATAATATAATAATATATATAAGGGCCCCCAAAAATTAAAAAATATTAAATGCAATTTTGTTTTAAAAAAATGAATGATCTTTTTTATTAAAATTGTACTAAAAAAATTAATTTGATTTCTAATTCAAAATAAAATAAAAATATTTTTCTTTCGTATCTTTAAAAATATAATATGGATATGACGTGTTCTCATTCTACTTAAAAACAAAGTGGTTTTGTTTTAATTTAAAATAATTCGAAAATATTTTTTTACTTTAAGAATTAAGCATTATGTTCCCATTAAAAGACTAAAAAGTATCCACTTTCGTCCATAAACCTTTTCTTTCTCAAAAAATTGAATTGGTTAGCAAAAAATTACAATTTAAAGATATGCAAATTGATGTTATACTTTTTATACTCTTCTTTTGGTCTTTGTAGGTGTTGCACTTGTTGAATATTCTAGATGTTGAAAAAGATGTTCACTCTTGGAGCTTGGAGTTTTTATTGTATTCTTTTTATAGGGTCCTTTTTTTTCTTATCGCCAAGGGTCCCCGAAAAGTCAGGGCCGACCCTGCTTATAAAAGGGGCGGACGTGCTTCAAAATTCAATACGATCATCATAGAGAAATACACGAGAGAATTGCCGAGAGTTCGAGTTTTGAGAGAAAAAGCAAAGTCTAAAGTTCATACACTGTTTTAAGTATTGTTCAAAGTGTTTCTACATCTGCAGAACACCACCTACAGAAGATATTGAGTCTTTGTTTTGTTTTCGTCCAACTTTTGATTTGTTCATGAGTGTAAGAGTATGTACTCATACTATTTTAGAAGAATTGATTTACACATCATATATTGATTTACTCATAGATAGGAATTTTGATAATTGTTTTGTACGAGTTGAGTCATATGCACGCTGGTTTGTAACGATTAATCAACTAGTGAATTTTTCGCCCTGCTAACACGTTTGCAAGTATTTTTACTTGTATATAAATTTTTATATCTAGTGTTCTTCATTATTCTGTTGGGAGTTGGTATAAGCATTACTGATACTTACAATAACATTTTACTCTGTGGGTTCATTCTTAGATATTTGGGACCTACAAATTTTCCAGACTAATTGTTAAGGGTCAAAATTTCGTAGCCAGCTGAAAAATACTTGTGGATAAGTTTAGTGAAAACTTCGTGAATCTGAAAATTTGGTGCGTAAACGATGACTGGTGTCGACAGTGATATTCATAAAGCATTGAGTGAGAAAACAGGAGCCCGAATGTAATGACGCTATACTTGCTGAAAATGGAAGCCAAATATCCTACGATGGAGATGTCTGGGAGTATAAAATGACCAAAATAATATTTATTATATACGTTACAACGTGAGATCTACGTGTCCGAAGACTCAAAATCAGATACCTGTACAAATCAACGTCATTCTAATTAAGTGGCAAAACATTCTTCCGAAGATAAAGAATCTGCTCCACGCATTGCTGAATTGGCATTAGAATCAACTTTGTGTATATACCTTGAATATACTTTAATTTGTCATACCAAATATATCTACGTACGCCATGTAATATAAGTCAAATAGTATTTTATTAACTATAAATGTATAAAATATAGAACATCAGCAAACACACATCACTCATTACCCGCTAACCAATGAATCGGGACGCTTTTTAGTTTTTACTCTCATTAATGAAAGATACTGTATGTATGTAATTCCTTGACGGCATACTTTACTTAGACTGAGATAAAGTGTCTTTTCAATTGATCAATTAATCTGTTTGAAAATTCAAAGTAGACTTTCCTTTCTTTTTTGAGAATACAATAGCAGAGAAAACATGTACATGTCTAATTATATGGAATCGAATCCGAGTTAATTGCCCCGAAAATACAAACTTCTGTCAGTGAAACACAAGGTCGATCCCACACGTACTTTTCTCTAATCCATGCAATACTTGTGTTATCAACAATTCTCCATAGTATATTTACATTTTACACTACATTTATATAAAGTATTTTCTTCAATATACAATTAGTATTAAATATATGTGTTTGTTGACGTTGAATATATAATCGGAACGGATGAAATCTTCTATTATAAAACCGCGTTTCATCTCATATTCTGTCGCACCAATGGTTGATACGTGTATATCACTTACCATGTTAAATTTAAAGCATAAATTAAGCATAAATTGTGGGAAATGAAATTGGTAAGTGATATATATAAACGTGACAACCATGTTGGAGGAGGGTTATCTCAAGTTTAGAAGAAAATGGGTTATTTAGAAATTGGAAGTTGGAAGAGGGATTATTTTCTCTTTGTAGGAGGGGAGGTTATTTATGCTAAGAAATGTAAGAGAGTTTTTGGTGGAGAAATATTTGCTTTTATTGATTCTTCTCAAATTTTGGCTTGTTACAAAATGATCAAGACACCCCTATATATACTAGTACAACTTCCTAACCAATGGCTAGGATTTATTTGATCTAATGGCTATAATTCGTCCACTAGAATCATCCTCCAAAATATCTACTTTACTAGAATATTCTACAAGCTTTCCTACATATAATATCTAAGATATTTTCATAAGACTTTTCTAGATATATTCTAGAACTTGGGCCATTTGGGCTTGGGCTCTCATTCTTTTCTTTTATCTCAAAATTAATCTTCCAAGCCCAATATTACTTGGGCTAAATCAAGTTTAATTTCCAAAGACTTCTTAAACTTGATTTGTCATTCCGAGGAAACTTCTAAGTCGTATGAAGTCTTCATGCTTGAGCGGTTTGGTGAAGATGTCCGCAATTTGATCTTGAGACTTTACATACTCCACTTGCACGTCATTTCTCGATATGCATTCTCGTATGTAGTGGTAGCGAGTGTCAATGTGCTTGCTTCGATCATGAAATACCGGATTCTTTGTCAATGCCATAGCTGACTTATTGTCAACACAAATCTTAGTTGGCTCTTCTTGTGTCATTCCCAGTTCCTTCAGCAAATTTCTCAGCCAAACTGCATGGCAAACACAAGCCGTCGCACTCGTGCCTCGACTTTCACTTCACAGTGGAGAGAGTGACTATCGGTTTTTTCTTTGACATCCAAGTGAATGCGGTATCTCCCATGAAGAACACAAAGCCAGTAATACTTTTTCGATCATCCACATCTCCAGATCAATCGCTATCACTATAGCCAACAAGTTTATAATCATTAGTTGTTGAATAAAATAAGCCGTAATTGATCGTACCTTTGAGATAGCGAAGAATCCTTTCAAAGAAATTTCCTTCATGTGAGTAGTGGTTGGATTTTCCATGTAGCGACTTATTAGACCGGTGGCATAGAGAATGTCCGGTCTTGTGCATGTCAAATACCGCAAACTTCCAACCAAACTCTTGTATGCAGATGTCGGGTCCACTTTTTCTTCTCCGTCATACTTTGATAGCTTGATCCCGCACTCCATTGGTGTGTTAATAGGCTTGCAATTATCCATCTTGAACTTCTTGAGAATCTCCTTCACGTAGCCTTCTTGCGAGATGAAAATCCCATCTTCTTGTTGTTTAACTTTGACGCCGAGGTAATATGCCATAACCCCGATATCGCCATCTCCATTCTCTGTCATTGCTTTCTTGAACTCTTCAAACATGTTTAGATTATTTCTGTGAAGATCAAGTCATCCACATATAAACACACGATCAAAACATCATTTTTTCTGACCTTGACATAAAGTGCATGTTCGTGCGGGCACTTAGTAAACCCATTCTCTTGCAAGTATTTATCGATCCCGCTATTCCATGCCCGTGGTGCTTGCTTTAATCCGTATAGAGCCTTCTTCACTTCAAGACTTTATCTTCTTCATTCTTCACCACATAGCCCTTTGGTCGCTTCAATGTAGACTTCTTCCTCGAGAACTCCATTTAAGAAAGTCGACTTTACGTCCATTTGGTGAATCTTCCACCTGTTTTGAGTCTTAAAGAAATGATAAGTCTTATTGTTTCCAAGCGAGCGATCGAGCAAATACCTCGTCATAGTCGATTCCAGCTCTTTGACTATAGCCTTTTTGCGACTAGCCTTGCTTTATATCTTTCAATTTCTCCTTTAGCATTCTTCTTTGCTTTGTACACCCACTTGACGCCAATAGCCTTATGTCCTTTTGGAAGTGAGGTCAGCTCCCACGTGTCGTTCTTCATGATTGCTTGTATCTCCTCATCCATAGCATCTCTCCATCTTTTATTTTGGACTCGCTTTTTCAAAAGTCACAGTTCACAATCTGCAAGTAGAGAAAAAGTGTTATATCATCTATTCTCTCGGTGTTCTCATAAAGATCTTCTAGACTCCTTTCACGTTCTATGTCTCTTTCATTTAGAAAAGATGGTGGCGAGTCTCCTCCAGCTGTTGATTGTGAAGTGGATGGAGTATTTGGCTCTTGCTGAACTTCTATTGTTGGCTCGATCGGTCTTGACTCGTTTTCTTCAAAATCCGGAAAGAAATTGAAGTTGTTTTGGGAGCCAAAATCCTAATTTGATTCTTCATCAAACTCTACATCACGACTTATCACAAGCTTCTTAGTATTTGGATTATATAACTTATAACCTTTAGAGTTTGAGTCATACCCGATGAAGATGAATGGCTCGCTTTTGTCATCAAGCTTACTTCTTCTCTCGTCAGGTACATGTGCATATGCTTTGCTTCCAAATACTTTTAGATGAGAGATACCTGGTTTTCTTCCACTCCAAGCTTCTTGTGGTGTTTTTCCCCACACACTTCTGGTTGGTGAACGATTTGACAGGTACACTGCACACGCCACTGCTTCAGCCCAGAACTCCTTTGGCAGCCTTTTGCTTTTGAGCATGCACCTTGCTATTCCAAGAATTCTTCTATTCTTTCTCTCAGCTACACCATTTTGCTAGGGGGATCTTGGGACTGTCAAGGGACGCCGGATTCCATTTGCTTCGCAAAATTCTTGGAACTCCTTAGATGTGAATTCTCCTCCACGATCTGATCGCATTGCCTTGATTTTGCATCCACTTTCATTTTCCACCATAGCTTTGAACTTCTTGAATGCTTCGAACACTTCAGACTTCTGTTTCAAAAAGTATACCCAGGTATTTCTAGAGAAATCATCAATAAAGAGGAGGAAATAATTATTTTTACCGAGAGAGCTTGGCTTGATTGGTCCACAAACATCAGTGTGTATGAGCTCCAGTGGCTTCTGTGATCTCGAGCTTGATTCCTTAGGAAAACTCTTTCTGAATTATTTTCCCAATAGACATCCTTCGCATATTTGATCGGGATGATTGATGGAAGGAATCCTCTTACCATCTCTTTCTTTGATAGTAATTCTAATTCGCCAAAATTTAAGTGCCCAAATCGTAGATGACAAAGCCAAGATATATCTTTGTAGCAAGCTTTGAGACATTTTACTACATCATTCTGGATATTTAATAAGAACATTTTATTTCTAGACATTGGCACTTTACTGATTAAATTATTTCTATCATCTCTTATAGAAAGACTACGATCTTTCATGTGAATGTCATAGCCTTTCTCTAAGAGTTGTCCCAAACTCAAGATATTACTTTTCATATTTGGAACGTAATAGACATTAGAAATAAATTGATGACTTCCATTCTTCAAGCAGATTAGAATTTTACCTTTTCCTTTAACCGAGACTTTAGATTCATCTCCAAAAGAAACATTGCCACTCACCGATTCATCAAGCTCCACAAACTTGCTTCTTCTTCCACACATATGGTTGCTTGCACCAGTATCGAGGTACCAAGTGTTGTCTTGTCTTTCATCACCACCTTTGTATGCTAGTAACAAATTGACATCTTCTTCGTTTTTATTTTCCACATAGTGGGCCTTTTCTTCAACCTTGTTTTTGGGAGCTCTACACTCGGAAGCAGAGTGTCCAAATTTTTGACAATTATAACACTTAGTTTGTGATTTTTCGTACTTTGTTCTTGGATTACTCCTCCCGCGTCCACTGGCTGGGTATTCTCTTCTATCTTCATTATTATTGAAACCTCCTCGTGCACGCCCACGACCACGGCCTCGTCCGCCTCGTCCTTGGAAACGACCTCTTCCATGTTGACCACGTTCACTGCTCATGCTTTCTTCTTTATCCTTCACTTGCATTTTAAAAAGTTGTTCTACAATATCTTGCTTTTTTTTATGTTTTTCTTCATATGCTTGTAATGACCCCAATAATTGATCAATAGTCATCTCCTCCAAATTTTTTGTTTCCTCAATTATTACGACAATATGCTCAAATTTAGGACTTAAAGAACGGAGTATCTTTTCCATAATTCTCACATCACTTAAATTTTCACCATTTCTTTTCATTTGATTAGAAACCGCCAAAACACTTGAAAAATAGTCGGAAATAGATTCGGACTCTTTCATATGTAAAGCTTCAAATTCACCTCTTAATGTTTGGAGACGTACCTTCTTTACTTGCTCGGCTCCTTTGTGAGACGTTTGAAGCTTCTCCCATGCATCCTTGGCGGTAGTTGTACTTGAGATCTTTTCGAAACCATCATCATCCAAAGCTTGGTAAATGAGATAGAGAGATTTCTTGTCTCTCTTTATTGACTCTTTCAAATTATCCTTTTGAGTTTGGGATAGTGTAGTCTCGTCTTGTGACTCGACATATCCTTTTTCTACAATATCCCAAACATCATGTGCACCCAAAAGGGCCTTCATCTTGATACTCCAATTATCATAGTTGCTTGTATTGAGCATAGGGACTTGAAAGGAAGCCACACCATTTGCCATATTTTTATGTAAACCACAAGTGATCTTGTGGCTCTGATACCACTTTGTTGGAGGAGGGTTATCTCAAGTTTAGAAGAAAAGGGGTTATTTAGAAATTGGAAGTTGGAAGAGGGATTATTTTCTCTTTGTAGGAGGGGAGTTTATTTATGCTAAGAAATGTAAGAGAGTTTTTGGTGGAGAAATATTTGCTTTTATTGATTCTTCTCAAATTTTTTTGTTACAAAAACGATCAAGACACCCCTATTTATACTAAGACAACTTCCTAACCAATGGCTAGGATTTATTTGATTTAATGGCTATAATTCATCCACTAATCATCCTCCAAAATATCTACTTTACTGTAATATTCTACAAGCTTTCCTACATATAATATCTAAGATATTTTCATAAGACTTTTCTAGATATATTCTAACTCCTGGGTCATTGGGCTTGGGCTCTCATTCTTTTCTTTTATCTCAAAATTAATCTTCCAAGCCCAATATTACTTGGGCTAAATCAAGTTTAATTTCCAACAAACCATTGGTGCCATGAAATATGAGATGAAACACAATTTTCAAATATAAAATAAAATAAAACATTTGAGCGAAAATATAGATTATGAATTTCGAAAAAGTAGTGGATTTCAGTTATGGGGATATATAAGAGTTTTCCTTTCTTGCACCGTTATAAAAGCAGACAAGAGGACAGCTTAATTCTTTGGTACGTTATATGTTTCATTTTCTTCCTCCTGCCAATAATATATAAACACAATGGGAACCTCTTGTACAAAAATGTTTTGCCGCATGGACATGTTGATCAATCAAAGCAGCGCCACAATTGAGCTAATCGAGTGCTTCCACCTTGCTCCGCCCGGCCGCCATGGCTGCACCATCCTATTGCCGCCGCGAGGCCACCGCGTGTTCCCCGCAGCAGAATTCTACCGTCGGAACCGTATTTCAGGCCGACCATCTACAATATTTATAAACGTTAACGGCGTGAGAGTCTCACAGTCACTGACGCCGCATCACTTCATTCACTACGTTAAAATATCATTCTATATTGACGGCGAGGGGAGGTTGACTGTTGCTGGGGTCAAGCCCAAACTAACGGACGTTTGCCGATTCTGGTAATTTACACATATGTCTCTCTTGATTTTGCACACACCAAATTAATTACTTGTACGAATGAATTTATTTACCTGAAATTGACTATTGTTAAACTCCAAGACACCATTGGAAGTTGCGTGCGTATTTTCAGGGCTTGGCCACAGGAAAACGCAACTGATCAAACACTAGACGTTGTTGTAAGTGAAGCATAGATTTTGAGGGGCTTTGAGTTCTGAGGTTCTCATGATGTTTTTGCTTAACGTTAATTGCACAGGGGCTTGGGATGTTTGGGCCGATATTACAGAGGACGTGCAGAGGTAATTATCGTCTAACTTGACAAGTTAGGGACGATATTACACTCTGTCGTTATTACTCGTATAATATTGCTATTATACTATGTGTATGTGTATAGTACATTTGGTGTATAGGAAAACACGAATATTTCATTATATATATATAATATATATATATAAGAACAACATTCAGACGATGGATTGTATGTACACGAGGTTCAATTTTGTACATTCTCGAACGAAATTCTTTAGTTAATGTATAAATTTTATTCTTTTCATTATTGAATTAGTCGATCGAACTTCGTTGTGTCAAACTTTTCAGTTCGCAGAGGGCTTTTTTTTCCGGAGGAATTGTACTTATCAATGTTAACATCTAAAAGTATTACTAATGGTCCTAATTAAATTTTAGATGGGATATGCATGGATACATTTGTAATATTATGGAAATTTGTCATTTAACCGAATTATGTACTCTAAATCCTTAATACTGTTCTTTTTTTTTTTTTTTTGAAAGCATCCTTAATACTATTCTTATTAAATGTTGTCAAGAATAATCCCACTGACCATGGATTTTTCCTTTTTTTAGCTTTCTGTGTTAAATCGATAGGATTAAAATATCAATCAATGGAAATCGTTATCTAGTTATATAAATAACATTTTATATATAGTAGATACGTACAATTATATGTGACAATTAACTATTTGTGATTTGTTAGCGTTGGACTTAGCTCCTAAAACCACAAATATAATTTGGATTAAATCAAAGAAAGCGCAAAGTAGCAATTCTTGCTTGCTCAAACCAAAGCAATATCAACCATAATATAATATCTTCAAAAAAAATTGCACCCCACCGTGAAAAGGTCAGAAGTGTATTAACCTAAAATAATCCCAATTAGGTATCATTTTCCGGGTTTTAATTAGGTACCAAAAGTCTACAACCAAGTCTTCCCAAATAGTCTACTTCACCTCTGCCACTTCTCAAGGGCCACACTGAACGATCAACTACATATTGTGTCACTGTGAATGTAAATGTATAAAATACACTTATTTATGCCCGTATGTGACCACATGTACACGGTATCATTACGGCAAAGCCAACATACGAAAGTGAGGTGAATTTTAACACAGAAAAGTTGGGTGAGCCAGATAAAAAATTAAAATAAATCATATAAGTTATACTTATTTTCTTTTAAAGACTTTTAACACAGCTGGGCCGGAGACAAACTTGGACTGGGGTCCAGTATGCCCCTATCTCCACCATGCGCAATACATTGTCTTATAACACAAAATAAAATAAGAATATTGAATATGAGAATTCAAATTTGCCGGTGGTTCTGATGCTTCATTTATATCTCTAGCAAACTCGATAGCGTGCTAGTTCCAATATTTTTTTTTTTTTTTTTCGCCAAATCTTTTAGAACAATTGTTAGTTAATCTGATATTCTGATATATTACACCCCTAAACGGTTAAACCCCTACCCACCAGCCATTCCAAAAATAGAACCCTTCAACCCTCACGTCTTTGGCTGCCGTATGGCTCAGAGCATCCAAGATGAAAATGCAAGTAACCAAATTAACCGAGAAAGATTCAAAGAACTGAGAAAACTCATTGGAGAACAAGAAAGCCGAATTCAAAATCTCCAAACCAGCGCTTTTCAATTGGCAAACTATTACTTTGTTTTCCAGGGAGTTGTATTAGCAGCAATATCCAACACTACGTCCCTCACCTGCTCAGACTCATGGTTCATTTTCACGCTCTCTCTTTTAGCGGCAACGCTCAATCTCTTAGCCTTGTTTTCGATTGGGTCCAAATACGTCCGGGCCATGGATTTGCACGATCAGACGTGGTCCGAATACAACTTCATTGCCAGAATGTTGTCGTTTCAAAATCAAAGTGAAGCAGAGCCGTTAGACTTTACAGGGATCTTTTCTCCTGGAAATTACAATTACCGTAGACATGATCAGCAGAGTGTTACCGCTGAGGGGCAGTGGATCAGAGACCCTTTTTCGCAGGGAAGACGTTATGTGGTTTTAGGTGCGTGCATGGTTTTGTTCTTGGCATTTACAGGGGTAACACTGTCGGGTCCGTGGAGGGTAACGTGCAGGCATAATGAGCACAGGAAGCATCCTTATGGTAATATGGATTGCTTGAGACTTTGCAATGGCTCTAAGTGCATGATTTTCTGTCAGGATTAGCTAATAATTAAATCACACAAGACGATCGTCCACTTTTTTTTTTTTTTTCAGGCAGATTTCAATAAGTAAATTATGTTTACTGTGTAATTAATTGGATCTTGCAAGATCGTATGAATTTTAGTGGTCTGGATTCTTGATGGACATTGTTTATTTTCTTGTCACCAAAGCTTTTTGTTTTATGAGAATATGCTCAAAAACAACTTGGTCTACACAGATTTTGGATCTGGTGATTGGAAAGTGGTCAATATGTATGAAAGTGCACTTCTTTTGTCTTTTATTTATCCAATCATTATGTACATTAACAAAATTCTGATTTAAGAGTATGAAAAGTAATTCAAATAAAAACAACTCTTAATGAAATTGAAGGATTACAATGGCATAATACCTTGTCAAATGGGAAAATTATTATAAAGTAAAAAAAGTTTAATTCAGAACTTGGTTTATGAAATGAACAACATGCAAAAAGTCCAGTTTCTTGAAATTCTAGACTTCGCCTTGGTCTTCCCCTAGACTCTAGTTCATATAGTCACAGTTTATATACCCTCGACTACAATATGGTACCATGCGTTCCTGATGGTTCTCTCTTCTAAAACACTATGGTGATCTTGTCTTTAAGGATAAATCTGTCTTCCTAGACATCACATCACATGAGAATGAGATATTGTCTTCCAAAATAAATTTACCAATTACATTTTCAGACAGATTAATTTATTCAAATATTTTGACAATTCGTGTGAATGGAACAAGTAAACAAAACGTGCGTCATCCAAAAATTCGCCAACCATAATCGTAAACCGTGTACAAAATCGGATGGGATCTTATATTCCAAAACCGTGTTTCATCTCCTATTCCAACCGTGTGGATGATTGACACGTGTATTACATTTGCCATTTTAGAACCCTACAATTTCTGCTTGATTTATGCTTGAAAATTAACATGGTAAGTGTAATACACGTGTCAATCATCCACACGATTGGAATAGGAAATGAAACACGTTTTTGGAATAGAAAATCCCATCCGCATAGCTTCATACCGCTCTCCCATTATGCTAATATATTACGCCTAAATCTTGTTTGACATAAACAGGGCGTATTAAATACCAGAAAATGTATATATAGCCCGAGCAAGCACCTAAGAGGTGTTTACTTTTAGAATTATATAATATTTTTTGACTTTCAACTTCTGAATGTTTAACAAAAGCACTATTTGCAATTATAGATATATATATATTTCCTCGCATCTGCAATTCTCTTAAGCAACACCTAAGAAATTGCAGTGAAATTGTTTCTTTTCCTTAATTTCCTGGAAAAAAAACAACAATTTAAAGTTCCTACACGACAAGCTAACCATTGTACACACAGACATGGTTACATCAATAAAAAGTGGCAAGCCAAATCTTGTTTTTGACAGTTTTATAACAAAATCTGCTCAAAACTGACCTGGATCTTATTTTGTTCATTTATTGCACATATTCACACACGGACACAAGCACCGAGAATGTGGAATAACATCGACGAGGCCCTGCAAAAATTGAGGAACAACTACAAAGAATTGAGGCTCATTATTCACAAACAAGAGAAACAAATCCAGTTTCTAGAGACAAAGGCACTCCATCTTTCAATGTTTTATATTGCATCACAATTACTCATATATTTCCTGTCGAATTCCAAGCCATCATCGGCACGCCACTGTAAAAATTGGTGGAAACCATTTTTCCTTTCTTTATCGATTGCAGTTGTGTTTGCGCTGAATTTCACGACCACCGTTATCAAGTACGTACAGACAAAGTACGAGCAGGACAGGAATTTTATCGACCAGGAAGAGAATTATCACCGGATGGCTCATATCGAAAGACATCATGTGGACGGCCTGGATGGATCAACGAGCTTGGAAATTGATTCGAAATTAGTGTACATAAAGCCTGATGTGTTTGGTGTGTATCAACGGTATGCTCATCTGGGCATGACATGCTGTGTATTGTTAGGTTTTACGGGTTTGGTGTTGCATACATGCATAACTTCGGTCTGTGTTGACGGTGTCTAGTTATTCTTCTTGCCCCCAGAAAATGTTCATTATCAGATTACCTTCTACCTATTTTATCACCTGTTTTTGCAATTTAGATTCATATCAGATTTAAAAAATCAATGAATGTTTCCAGTTTAATTTGTCAGTGTCAATATATATTCTACTCTGTTTTTAGTTCCAGGAAATTTTGTCCGTCTGCTCCAGCGGTCAAGATATACAAAAGGTTAAGGCTGTGATTTGTCGTGCTTTTCATTCGGTCCATTTTTATGTTCTGAGAGAATAGTGGTGGAATTTTTTTTAAAAGTGAAAGTTGGATGTCAAGAAAAAATAAAATGAATGTGTTGATGTGATGGAAAATCTTTTAGTAGGGATGATCAACAAAAACCGAAAACCGCTAAAACCGACCGAATCAAACCGCACCATACCGCAAATACTTATTTATTGGAAAACCCGCGATTAAAATTTTTAATCAAGACCGCACCGCAAAAGATGGTGCAATTACAATTTCAAGTCTCAAACCGCACCATACCGCAAATACTTATTTATTGGAAAACCCGCGATTAAAATTTTTAATCAAGACCGCACCGCAAAAGATGGTGCAATTACAATTTCAAGTCTCAAACCGCACCTACCGCACCGCAAGTAGAATATAGTGAAAAATTTAGAGATGTTGATTGCTTGTGAAATATTTTGTGGAAAAAATAGTGTAAAATATAGTGCAAAAAAATTGAATAAAAATGAAAATTGATCCAAAAATAGGCAATATAGATATCATTTTATACCTTTTTTGATATCAAGATTAAGAGAAAAATAATAAAAATAGTGATAAACTAAAAAAAGAAATTATCGGAATTCTTTATATGAATATGAAGATGAGAGAGAATAAATAGGGTATGGGGAAGTGTGAGAGAGTAAGAGAAAAATGAGCTAATTTTGGAGACAAATGAGATTTTCTTTGAAAAATTTTCATTTCTCCCACAAACAATCACACCCACAAAATAAATTTCACTCAAAAACGAAAATTTGGAAAAAAATCTCACAACTAATCACAACCTAAGTGTTTCAAGTCACGAAGATGCCAAGTAGGAAAAAAATCTGAATATTTTTATGGACGCCGATGGGGATTAATCGCAAATTAAAATTGGTCCTAGAATTTTGGGTGGTGACATTTTATGACTTCTATTTTTCAATTTGAAATTTACAACATTAATTTAAAAAATTCAACACATTGATATCAATTTTGGCCAGAGAATTCAAAAATTGGTTGGATTTTGAAGTGGTTGTCACCTCACCACCCCATATTAAGAATTTTCAATTTTATCAAAATTGCTAATTTCAGTTATTTTTTGATTTAATAATATTGATTAAAATACATGTAAAAAATGCATGCCATATATCCCAATGTTAGAATCCAAAGCAATAACTTCACCAGAAAATTGAAAATCCCCAATTTGGGGTGGTAAGATGGCAGCCGCGCTAGCGATCTAGCAATTTTTTTTTTTTAATTTTTCTGCTAAAGTTGTTCTCAATATGTGAAGACATTTAAAATAAAGTCTTAAGTTGCAAATTGAAAAATAAAACTCCAAAAATGTCATCACCGCAAAGTTACGGCACCAATTGTGGAATTAAGCCAACGTGGATGGACTAAATGATTAAAAAAATGGTGTGTTACAATAAAGTGGTTGGACTTTAGTAACACTATTACACCAAATATTCATGGGTGAATAGTATTCACAAGTATAGTACTTGTAATTCTTGGTTATAAATATGATACAGTGAAATGAAAAAAGATGACACAAGACTTGAAGCAAAAAATAGTATTACTATATATATATAGTATTAGTATTAAATTCTTTTACCAATTTGCTCGCTCTATATATAATATATAATACACACACACACACACATATATATATATATATATATAAGATATGGATCTAATTAGTCCTCCGTTTTGGGGTGAGTTCATAGGGACCAATCCTAGTTATAGATTAATATTTTTGGGTGGTCCAGATTTTAGGGGTTTTTATATTTATTTTTTTGATTCAACAATTAAAAAGGGCAGAGTTGTCATTTTATAATATAGAATCAGTTATTGAGATTTGATGAGATTTCAATCACGTTCAATTTTCTTCCCTCTTTCACGCGACTTGTGCTTTCGGTTTTTGAGTAACCCATATTCGCTCATATTCACGTTTTTTTTTCTCCATCATATTCTGTTGTTAACTACTTATGTAATATAATCATATTTCATAAGTAGTATAACCATATTGCATGTGTAATTTAATCATATTGTTCGTACATATTTAAGTTGCATGACTAGTGTAAATATATTGCTTGTGTAGTATGCAATTCTTGTGTATTTAATATTAAGAGGTTTTTTTTTGTGTAGGTGTGTGCATGTAAGTAATAATTTGCTTATTTGAACTGTGTGTTGCAAATGTAGTATAGGTTTGTTGCTTGTCAACTGTGTCGGTGTTGCTTATGTAAAATATTTTTGTGGTGCTAAGTTAATGTATATGTATTGCATATGTAGTGTATATTTGTTGCTTATGTAGTATAGGATTATTATGTATTACTTGCTTATGTAGTTAATGTAATTGTGTTGCATATGTAGTGTATATTCGTTACTTATGTTATGTTGCTTTTTTTGGATATATCTGAAACTGTATCTCTGAAATTCTCTCTTTCCTTTCATATAGTCAAACTTGCAATTAATATTAGCGCATTCCGCTATGTGAAATATGTTGCTTATTGAGGACAATTATGTTGCTTATTTAGGCAGACAATCTTGCAACCAAAAACTTTCCCTTCGATTTTTATTTTTATATATATGTAATTTTGTTGCTTATTTATGTCAACTATATTGCTTATCAAGGACAAATATGCTGCTTATTTAGGCAGGCAATGTTGCTAAGTATGTATGCTGCTTTTTTATGTGGATTGTGTTGCTTATTAAAGACAATTATTTTGCTTATTTAAGTAGACAATGTATGGGTTTGTTGCTTATGACTTGCTTATATAGTTAATGTATCTGTGTTGCATACATAGTGTATATTCGTTCCTTATGAGTATAAGCTTATTGCTTATGACTACCTTATGTAGTTAATGTATCTGTGTTGCATATGGGGTGCATATTTGTTGTTTATGTAGTACATATTTGTTGCGTATTACTTGTTTATTCCGTAGCTTTAATAGTATTTATAAGCACCATAACACATCTATATAAGCAACAAATTACATCTTCATAAGCAACCTTCGAACTATAATTGAGTTCTAGCAACTATGGCGAACCGTCTGCAACTTTTATTACATAGTAGTGCGTTGAGTAGAGAAGATGAAACTGTTTTTTGCAAGGAGGAAGGATGAATGATTTCTCACAGTAGTGCGTTGAAGAAGTAGGAATGATTTCTCACGTTGATTTTGCTATGAGATTTGGCAAGGATTGCTTGATCTTAGAACCAGCTGAATCGGTTATTTTTGTACTGTTTTGGACGATATAACTAATGTACCCCTGTGTTTAACTAATTAGCTTATAATCTGCAGTTAAGCCTGTTAAATCGCGGCCTTCGAAAAAATTAGATATATGGCTAGGATTGATCCCATGGACTCACCCTAAGAGACTAATGCCTTAGATAGTACGTAAGACCAAATCTGGACCACAAATCAACAAATTTCATGCCTAATAATAAATATGCTTAAAATATATAAAAATACCTAATTAAATTGATAAAGGGGATATATTAGTCCAAAACAATCAATCATATCCCATGAAATTAGGGAAGTTACACACAACATCATAGATATTATCTTACCATCTAAAACCATAGCTAAATTAAGTAATATTTGTAAGCAACAAATATACAATGTCTAAGCAACATATTTATCATCAATAAGCAACACGGTTGTCATATAAAAGCAACAAAAATACATATATACAAGATATATGACCTATTTAAATCAACAGATTTGCACCAATCTTAACTCTCTTCAATAAGCAACATATTTGTCTTTAATAAGCAACATCTTTCTCACAGCGGATAAGGTCAGAGATACGGTTTCAAACAAAGCCCAAAAAATTCGGAATGTGAACGGGCACTACCAAAAATAACTCCCGTCTTTTACTGATATTCAAACAAAATTACCTATTTATCCTTAACAACCACTAATTAAATATAAACTAAAATAAAAATTAATTAATTTTGCATCGTTAAAAAGAAGAGGCCAGCGCTCCAGATTCGGTCTCACATGCTTATTTAAATTATATGGACTCACCAGATCCAAATCCTATATATATATATATATATATATATATAATTCACTACTTGCGCAATTATACATACACGGTTTTGAGATTATTTATAGCATGTTACCAGTACGAGTCTTTAGCCGATTTAAAAAAAAAATTGGTTAGTGTGGTAAGTTTTATTTGTTTCTTAATTTGAAATATCTTTATGGCTAACCTCACAAAGCTTGATTTTGTTGCTCTTGGTATTATTGGAAAAACCTATATGTCATGGGCTTTAGATGCTGAAATTCATCTAGATGTTAATGGTTTGGGTGATACCATTAAAGAAGAAAATAATGAATCGGCACAAAATAAAGACAAAACTATGATCTTTCTCCGTCACCATTTAGATGAGAATTTAAAAACAGAACTCCTTATGGTGTAAGATCCATCATTCTTTGGAAAAACTTGAAAGAAAGGTATGACCACGTGAAGATTGTTATATTTCCAAAGACTTGGTAATATTGGATAAAGTTGAGATTTCAAAATTTCAAATTCGTAAGTGAGTATAACTTAATGATATTTAAAATCTCTTCCAAGTTGAAATTTTATTGAGAAAAAATCATGGATGAAGATATGATTGAAAAAACAATTTCTACTTTTCATGCATCGGGTTTACTCTTGCAGTAGCAATATCGAGAAAAAGGCTTCAAAAATATTCTCGACTTGATATCGTGTTTTCTTGTGGCAAAAAAAATAATGATTTATTGATAAAAATCATGAATCACAACCTACAGGTTCTACTCCGTTCGCTGAAGTGAATGCGACTAGAGCTCAAAATTTTAATCATTTTAGAGGTCGAGCCAGTGGAAGATATACTACATATAATCGTGGTAGTCAGAATAACTCAAGTCAGGAAAATTTAGTAGAACATAAAAAGGCATTGGTCCGGTACTTGTCGCACGGCCAAAAAATTAGTAGAACATTGTCAAACATTTCTTCGCAAGAAAGACAAAAATGTTGAGACAAATTTCACATCTAACCATCTTGAAGGCGATAATATTGATGATATCAATGTGGATATAACACATATGTATGTTTCTGATTTCTTTGAGCATCCAGAGGAAATAATTGACATGAACATACTTAATTGACATCCATTGAAAGGCACAAAAATATTGATATCCAAAGATAATTTCTGTGAATCATGTTCACAAGAAAAACTCATCACTAGACCTTCAATGGAAAAGGTTAGTTATGAATCACCATCATTTTTACAACGTATTCATGGTTATATTTGTGGACCAATATGATGAGAATCCATCTACTAAGGGTCCGGGCAACACCAAATGCAAGTTATCTCGAGTTCTTGAAGACTATGTAATTGAGTTCTTGAGTTCTTGTATTTGTTTATCATAGATTAGGTGTTAATTTCCATTGTTTTGAGTCATTTGAGTGGACAAATTGATGTTAGAGGCCAAGTATATTGAGTTTAGAGTCATATTAGTTAATCATGTGCCTAAAGGAAGCATTGACGGTCGAACATCAAGAGGATTCCTTAAAACAACGTCCAAGCGCGTAAACAATTTTCAGCACTGGCATGGTTTAGTATTTGGGCCATAACTTTCTCTACCAAATTGGTATTGGGCTGATTCAAGTGGATATGGAGAGCTAAGAGAAAGGGCTACAACCTTTATGAAGACTCCAGGAACACATTCTAAAATCCCGGACGTGTATTTGCGCCCACACGCGAATATTGACTGCGATTGAGTTTCCTTTTTGGGTTTAGACTTATTTTCCTTTCTAGTTTGTTTAGCGTTTGCTTTGAGTTGCCTATATAAGGCAAACACTTGTTTATTTTTCATAACAACTTTGATTATTGAATATTGAATTGAGATTATTCTCTCCAACCCTTTGGGTTTTTCCAAGAGCTTCAAGATTGTTCATCTTGTTGCGATTACCGACTTATCAAGCGAACTTACACATTCGTTTGTGGTGTCTACGCATACCGAGGTTCTTGATTTTCTAAGCAACGGGTCGAGGTTTCCACCAATCTTTAACCGAACTAGTGAAGATCTTGGGTTAACAACATATTGTTGTTGGGTCGTATGCACAGTTGCCGCTGCGGTTCACATCAGTTGGTAATCAGAGCCATCTAGCAAGGTTAAATCTATCCTTGTTTTCTTTTATCTTTGTTATTTTTCAGATTTTCTTATAAACCCTAGTTCTTCAAGGGTAACAAGAAAAAAAGAAAAAAATCGAAATTCAAAAAAACAAAATACCAGGGAGTTGATTTCGTGGTTTGTTGGGAGTGTGAGATTTTTTTTGGGGGATTGTTGTTGGTATTGCACTTGTTTATACATCATGTCTGAAGAAAAGAGACAACCGTTGGATCTGACCAACAAATTACACATGGAGGTAATTGAGGGTCTTGTGAAGAAGATGATATTAGAGATGTATGGGGAGCCGGGTAAAGATAGTAGTACCCAAAAACATGAGACCAGGGCACGAAGGCAAATGCGTGTAGATCCGGTTGAGTTAGATGATGAATTTAATGAGTACATTGAGGGAGACCAGAATTATAGCATGGGTAGAGGAAGACAAGCGGTTAAAGGAGATAGAATACATGAAGATAGTAATCTGAGTACTATCAAGATGAATATTCAGTCTTTTCAGGGAAGGAGTGATCCGGATGTGTACTTAGAATGGGAGCGTAAGATGGAGAATATATTCGATTGTCATAATTATTCGGAGTTGAAAAAGGTAATTTTGGCAGCGACAAAATTCTCTGATTATGCTATTATTTGGTGGGATCAATTGATGATAACTAGGAGAAGGACGGGAGAAGGTGCCATATCTACTTGGGATGAGATGAAGAAATTGATGAAACGACGTTTTGTGCCTAACTACTACTATCGATGTGTTTTTCATCGATTACAGAGGTTAACACAAGGGTCTCGTAGTGTTGAAGATTATCATAAAGAGATGGAGATGTTGATGGCACGGGCTAACGTTGAAGAGGATTCAGAAGTTACAATGGCTAGGTTTCTAGCAGGTTTAAACCCTCAAATTGCAGTTTCTGTCGACTTATACCATACATCAATCTTAAGGAGATGGTGCACATGGCGGTGAAAGTTAAGCAGCGGCTCAAGAGGAGGGGTTTCAACCGATAGGCCCCAATTTCTAACTCCAATGCATGGAAAGCGAACACCAGCAAAAAGGAGGAGCAAAACTTGAAACCATTGGAGCAAAAGGGGAGGGCGAACGAGCCTAAACCCGTAGGTAAATTCGAACCCTCTACTGCCCGAGCGAGAGATACTAAATGCTTTAAGTGTCATGGTTTTGGGCATATTGCTAGTCAATGTCAAAATAAAAGGGTGTTGGTGTTACATGATAAGGGGAAATCAGAGTCGGAAAATGAGGTTAAGCCGGAGTTGGAGGATGTTCTTGAAGTTGTCGAGCCAGAAAAGGGGGATTTGTTATCATTGGATTTTGATGATATGTTTGGTATCGATCCAACAATTGAATCTGATGAATCATTAGAAATTGAAGTTGGTGGGGCAGATGAGATAGAAACTTCGGTTGGTGTGCAAAACAAAAATTATGAAGCCGAAGACAATGAGAGATTGAGTGAGAAACAAATTGAGAGTCCGGCCAAGGGTGGAAGTGTGATTCGAGTGATGGACAAGAAAAAGGTGATTAATAATTTAGAATGGGCCGAAAACATGGGGGTAATGGCCATTGAGGTAAAATTCGAGGGAAAATCTATATTCATGGAAAAAGAGAAGAGAGATACTAGGACTAAGTTTTCATGTTCTAACACTTTTATCTTTGTTTTGCCTAGTATTATTATTTCTTAGTTAGAGGATTATAGAAAAATGGATGAATGTGCATGTCGTTTAACATTTGATCCGGGAGGATTGACATGATCGTTCAACCTTTGGGGTCCAGCGTTTGGATTCGAGGACGAATCCCTTTCAAGAGGAGGGGAATGATGAGAATCCATCTACTAAGGATCCGGGCAACACCAAATGCAAGTTATCTCGAGTTCTTGAAGACTATGTAATTGAGTTCTTGAGTTCTTGTATTTGTTTATCATAGATTAGGTGTTAATTCCATTGTTTTGAGTCATTTAAGTGGACAAATTGATGTTAGAGGCCAAGTATATTGAGTTTAGAGTCATATTAGTTAATCATGTGTCGAAAGGAAGCATTGACGGTCGAACAGCAAGAGGATTCCTTAAAACAACGTCCAAGCGCGTCAACAATTTTCAGTACTGGCAGGGTTTAGTATTTGGGCCATAACTTTCCCTACAAAATTGGTATTGCGCTGATTCAAGTGGATATGGAGAGCTAAGAGAAAGGGCTACAACATTTATGAAGACTCCAGGAACAAATTCTAAAATTCCGGACGCGTATGTTCGCCCAAACGCGAATATTGACTGCAATTGAGTTTCCTTTTTGGGTTTGGACTTATTTTCCTTTCTAGTTTGTTTAGGGTTTGCTTTGAGTTGTCTATATAAGGCAAACACTTGTTTATTTTTTATAACAACTTTGATTACTGAATATTGAATTGAGATTATTCTCTCCAACCCTTTGGGTTTTTCCAAGAGCTTCAAGATTGTTCATCTTGTTGCGATTACCGACTTATCAAGCGAACTTACACATTCGTTTGTGGTGTCTATGCATACCGAGGTTCTTGATTTTCTAAGCAACGGGTCGAGGTTTCCACCAATCTTTAACCGAACTAGCGAAGATCTTGGGTTAACAACATATTGTTGTTGGGTCGTATGCACAGTTGTCGCTGTGGTTCACATCAGTTGGTAATCAGAGCCATCTAGCAAGGTTAAATCTATCCTTGTTTTCTTTTATCTTTGTTATTTTTCAGATTTTCTTATAAACCCTAGTTCTTCAAGGGTTACAAAAAAAAAAAGAAAAAAATCAAAATTAAAAAAAAAAAAAATACCAGGGAGTTGATTTCGTGGTTTGTTGGGAGCGTGAGATTTTTTTTGGGGGATTGTTGTTGGTATTGCACTTGTTTATACATCATGTCTGAAGAAAAGAGACAACCGTTGGATTTGACCAACAAATTACACATGGAGGTAATTGAGGGTCTTGTGAAGAAGATGATATTAGAGATGTATGGGGAGCCGGGTAAAGATAGAAGTACCCAAAAACATGAGACCAGGGCACGAAGGCAAATGCATGTAGATCCGATTGAGTTAGATGATGAATTTAATGAGTACATTGAGGGAGACCGGAATTATAGCCTGGGTAGAGGAAGACAAGCGGTTAAAGGAGATAGAATACGTGAAGATAGTAATCTGAGTACTATCAAGATGAATATTCAATCTTTTCAGGGGAAGAGTGATCCAGATGTGTACTTAGAATGGGAGCGTAAGATGGAGAATATATTCGATTGTCATAATTATTCGGAGTTGAAAAAGGTAATTTTGGCAGCGACAAAATTCTCTGATTATGCTATTATTGGTGGGATCAATTGATGATAACTAGGAGAAGGACGGGAGAAGGTGCCATATCTACTTGGGATGAGATGAAGAAATTGATGAAACGACGTTTTGTGCCTAACTACTACTATCGATGTGTTTTTCATCGATTACAGAGGTTAACACAAGGGTCTCGTAGTGTTGAAGATTATCATAAAGAGATGGAGATGTTGATGGCACGGGCTAACGTTGAAGAGGATTCAGAAGTTACAATGGCTAGGTTTCTAGCAGGTTTAAACCCTCAAATTGCAGATTCTGTCGACTTACACCATTACATCAATCTTAAGGAGATGGTGCACATGGCGGTGAAAGTTAAGCAGCGGCTCAAGAGGAGGGGTTTCAACAGACATGCCCCAATTTCTAACTCCAATGCATGGAAAGCGAACACCAACAAAAAGGAGGAGCAAAACTTGAAACCATTGGAGCAAAAGGGAAGGGCGACCGAGCCTAAACCCGTAGGTAAATTCAAACCCTCTACTGCCCAAGCGAGAGATACTAAATGCTTTAAGTGTCATGGTTTTGGGCATATTGCTAGTCAATGTCAAAATAAAAGGGTGTTGGTTGGTGTTACATGATAAGGGGAAATCGTAGTCGGAAAATGAGGTTAAGCCGGAGTTGGAGAATGTTCTTGAAGTTGTCGAGCCAGAAAAGGGGGATTTGCTATCATTGGATTTTGATGATATGTTTGGTATCGATCCAACAATTGAATCTGATGAATCATTAGAAATTGAAGTTGGTGGGGCAGATGAGATAGAAACTTCGGTTGGTGTGCAAAACAAAAATTATGAAGCCGAAGACAATGAATGATTGAGTGAGAAAAAAATTGAGAGTCTGGCCAAGGGTGGAAGTGTGATTCGAGTGATGGACAAGAAAAAGGTGATTAATAATTTAGAATGGGCCGAAAACATGGGGGTAATGGCCATTGAGGTAAAATTCGAGGGAAAATCTATATTCATGGAAAAAGAGAAGAGAGATACTAGGACTAAGTTTTCATGTTCTAACACTTTTATCTTTGTTTTGCCTAGTATTATTATTTCTTGGTTACAGGATTATAGAAAAACGGATGAATGTGCATGTCGTTTAACATTTGATCCGGGAGGATTGACATGATCGTTCAACCTTTGGGGTCCAACGTTTGGATTCGAGGACGAATCCCTTTCAAGAGGAGGGGAATGATGAGAATCCATCTACGAAGGATCCGGGCGACACCAAATGCAAGTTATCTCGAGTTCTTGAAGACTATGTAATTGAGTTCTTAAGTTCTTGTATTTGTTTATCATAGATTAGGTGTTAATTCCATTGTTTTGAGTCATTTGAGTGGACAAATTGATGTTAGAGGCCAAGTATATTGAGTTTAGAGTCATATTAGTTAATCATGTGTCGAAAGGAAGCATTGACGGTCGAACAACAAGAGGATTCCTTAAAAAAACGTCCAAGCGCGTCAACAATGTTCAGCACTGGCAGGGTTTAGTATTTGGGCCATAACTTTATCTACAAAATTGGTATTGGGCTGATTCAAATTGATATGGAGAGCTAAGAGAAATGGCTACAACTTTTATGAAGACTCCAGGAACAAATTCTAAACTCCCGGATGCGTATGTTCGCCCACACGCGAATATTGACTGCAATTGAGTTTCCTTTTTGGGTTTGGACTTATTTTCCTTTCTAGTTTGTTTAGGGTTTGCTTTGAGTTGTCTATATAAGGCAAACACTTGTTTATTTTTCATAACAACTTTGATTACTGAATATTGAATTGAGATTATTCTCTCCAACCCTTTGCGTTTTTCCAAGAGCTTCAAGATTGTTCATCTTGTTGCGATTACCGACTTATCAAGCGAACTTAAATTCGTTTGTGGCGTCTACGCATACCGAGGTTCTTGCTTTTCTAAGCAACTGGTCGAGGTTTCCACCAATCTTTAATCAAACTAGTGAAGATCTTGGGTTAACAACATATTATTGTTGGGTCGTATGCACAGTTGTCGCTGCGGTTCACATCACAATATATCCATCAAAAGGACCATATATAATTTTTATGGTTTTAATAGATGCATCATGTAGATGGTCACACGTATGTTTGTTATCTACTAGAAATGTTGCCTTTTCTCGATTATTAGCGTAAATTATTAAACTCCAAGCACATTTCCCTCATTATCCCATTAAGAATATAAGAATGGATAGTTTCGGAGAATTTACATCAAAACGTTTTGATGAATATTGTGCAGCACTGAGAACTAATATTGAACACCCAGTAGTGCATCTTCACACTCAGAATGGGTTGGCAGACTCCCTAATTAAATGAGTCAACATCATTTCTTGTACATCATTAATGAGATTAAAGCTCTCTAGTGTAGCAGGGGGTCATGCAGTATTGTATACATCAGCACTTATCAGATTGCACCCAAATGCTTAACATATGCACTCCCTAATGTAATTGACACTCGGTTTTGAGTCGAATATTTTACACCTTGCACTTTCATGTGTGTTTTCCAAGTGTCAATTTCACCCCCGCAGAGGATAAAAATGGGTCTAAAACATAGACTTCGTATATATGTTGGATTTGGTTCTACGTCAATTATTCGATATTTGGAACCAATGACATGAGATTTATTTACCACTCATTTTGTGGATTGTCATTTTGATGAAATAACATTTCCATCAATGGGAATGGATAACGTTGTGTTACAAAATGGTAAACTTACAAAATGATAAACAAATGCTAGTTGAGAATCTCTCCTGGAATGAATAAAGTTTATCCCATTTAGACCCACATATCTTTAAATGTGAAAGTGAAGAACATAATCATACATTTATAGAATATGGCCAATAGACTTCTTGATGCATTTAATGATACTAGCAAACTCACGAAATCTCATATTCTGGTTGCAAATGTTCCAGCCAGGATTATTGTTTCTATTGAACATAAGAAAATGAATGACGATGTCCCATGACAAAAATATGTCAGACCTTTTGGCTCAAAGAATATTGTTCCTCGAAAAAAAGGGAGAATTGATACTAATGAGCATGCTCCATATGGATCTGTAGAGCTGAATATCTCAGAAAATGTACAAATCAAAATTTTTGAAAGCACCGAGAATCCCATGAGCTATTGTAATGAGATATGAGATCGAAATGAAATAATTATTGATGATAATTTCGCATTCAAAGTTGCTCAAGAAATTACTAATGATGATTATGATAGTGAACCACATTATATAACAGAATGTCGTCAGATGCCTGATAGGCCTATGTGGGAGAAAGTAATAAAATCTGAACTAGCTTCCTTAGAGAAACGAAATATATTTGGGAAAATTACTCGAACTCCCGCTAATATAAAGCCTATTGGGTACAAGTGGATATTTGTTCGGAAGAAAAATGAGAAAATGAGGTCGTGAGATATAAAGCTCAACTCGTGGCTTAAATATTCTCCCAAATACATGTATTGACTATGATGAGACATATTCACCTGTGATGGATACATTTACGTTCTGTTTTCTCCTTAGTATGGTTGTCCACGAGAGTTTGCATATGCTTCTAATGGGCGTAACAACAACATATCTATATGGTTCACTCGATTCTGACATTTATATGAAATCCCTTATGGATATAAAATACAAAAATTAGACACCCCTTGTAATGCCCTGGTTTCTTTGAAATATGATTTTTAGCGTTACTAAAATATAAAAACTACATTTATCATATCACAATTTATTTTTTTTAAAACAAATATATACTATAGCAGAAGCATAAATTGAAATGGGTTGAATATAAATGAAATCCGAAAATCCATCGCATTAAAGAATTGAAAATGCAACATTTATCGTGTCATAAAAATTTGAATAACTAAAGTCGCGAATCGGAAATAACGATAACATAAACTAGTTTTCCCTAATATGCGAATACTAATAGATGGAAACATTTTCATTTGCTTCCTCTTCATCGGCTCCGCACTCATCCAAATAATCTGAAAAATTAGTAATAGGGGGTGAGTAACGCATACTCAGTAGGGATTCTAACAATCCAAATTAAATATATACTAGCATAATTTAACAAATTTAAGCACATATACTTTGCCATCACGTATACTTGCCATTTGGACGAAGCCATCACATATACTTTGCCATTGGTCGAAGCCTACTTTGCCATTAGCCGAAGTCATACTTTTCCATTGGCCGAAGCTTACTTTTCCATTTGGCTGAAACCATCACATAGACTTTTCCGTTTCACATAAATAACACAAATTCTTAACATATAATATGCACATCAAGTTAAACAATTATAATCACATTGTCAAACAAAGAATTCATAAATTATACATGTACATATTTAATAAAGACAATTACTTTGTACTTAAAAAGTGTAAAGGAAAATTCCTACCTTAAATGCAGTTGATAGTCGTGCGAAGCTTGAAGTTAGAAAGCCTAAACGTTTAGTTCTTCATCACCTACATAATTAAGTGATTGAAAAATAAGTTTCAACTCTAATTCAAAGTACAAGTTCTTATATAATGAGTTATGGCTCCTAATAGGTGAAATTTAACCAAAAATATAAATTTCGGGGCTAATTTGAATGAATACAGAAATAAATTTGGATCTTTTGGACCAAACTGAAAAATGGTGAGGTTAAAATAAAATTTCCAGAAACTCTAACTTAATCTTTAAGGCTAAAATAAAATTTCTAAAAATTAAATAGGATTTGGGGGGTTTAACAGAAAATACATGAGACTTAACTGGAAAATAATAGAAACTTGAATTTGGGGGGAGAAGACCTAACTGAAATCTCGGGGACTACATTGAAAAATTTGAAATTGTTATTAAGTCCAAAACATAATCAAATTCTCAAAGCCTCATCCTCTACCATCCAAGCATACCTATCTCATCACCAATGTCAAACCATTACACATTCACATATGCATATCTATACGCACACACGCACTTAATAAAATTTACAGAAAATTTCACTCTCTGTAGAACACCTCACATACTCACACCTCAGGACACACCCACATACACCTCACGATACACACACACCCCCCTTCAAACACACGCATTTACACATCTGCACTTTCACCCCATCATCTTCTTTTTAATCAACCCCCACATCTTAATAGTTCACTGAAGAAATCGAACAATTAATAAAAGTCAGAAATCTACAAGGTAATCTACAAGGTACATATGAGAAGATGAAGAAATCTTCAAATAGTGTGTGTATATATATACGTATATATATATAATATAAACCTTTATTGAAAGCAAATTGAAAAGAGGAAAAAAATGGACAACTAACCTTTTAACGTCGGTTTGGGTTACCGTATTTGGGAGATCTATATATATATATATATATATATATAAACCTTTAATGAAAGCAAATTGAAAAGAGGAAAAATGGACAACTAACCTTCTCTGTAGATCTGGGTTACCGTATTTGGGAAGGAAAATATGAAAAAGCTGGAAAAAGTACAAAGTGGTTCTTTCCTCCTTTAAGTCTAATAAAGGTAGGAGTGGTACTAAAACGTGGGTTTAAGGGTAAGTTTATTAAACTGCTAAGGAACATGGGATAAGAATGGGAGTGATATGTTCCTATTTTTTCAGCAATCAAAAGGGGATTAGAAATTATCTAATTTCAAATTTAAAAACTCCTACTTAGAAAATATATGCAATATGTATATATATATATATATATAATCATCTTATATAATAAATTAAATAATAACCATTAAATAAATACACTAGAAATTAATAGGAGATAATTTATTGGGTACTACATCCTCTCCCTCTTACAAAAAAATTTCGTCCTTGAAATTAAGCTTACCTCGTTGCTCGAATAACTATGGATACTTAGCTCGAACTTCCGCTTCCCGTTCCTAGGTTGCTTCTTCTTGGCCGTGTCTAATCTACTGAACTAGTGAACTATAATTAACGTGACATCTCTGCTTCTCAGCTTGTGCACTTTTTTGTTAAGGACGACTATTGGCTTCTCTTCATAAGTCATGTCCCGATTAATCTCCAATACTTCATGACTGATTACGTGATTGGGGTCGTGGATGTACTTCCTCAACATAGATACATGAAACACATTGTGTACGGCTGTTAGCTCTGGCGGTAGCGCCAACCGATAGCCTACATCTCTCACTCGTTCTAATATCATTAATGGCCCAATGAATCTCAGAGCAAGTTTTCCATTCTTGCCAAACCTCACGACTCCTTTAGTCGGCGCAACTTTTAGAAAAACTTTATCTCCCGCTTCAAATTGCAAATCCTTCATTCTCTGATCAACGTAAGATTTTTGTCGGTCCTGAGCAAATTTTATCCTATTTATGACTTTTTCGATAATCTCGACTGTTTGTCCCACTAGTTCAGGGCCCAAAACCGTCTTTTCACCGACTTCGACTCAGTAAATAGGAGATCTGCACTTTCTGCCTAATAAAACTTCATACGGAGCCATTACAATAGTTTCTTGATAGTTATTATTATAAGAAAACTCCACTACAAGTCTTCTAGAAACTGGATTGTTCTTTCAGACTACTCGTCCGTTTAGGGGTGGAAAGCTATACTGAATTTGAGTTTCGTCCCCATTGCTTCTAGTAGACTACCGCAAAATTTGGATCTAATTATCGGATCCCTATCTGAGACTATAGATATGGGCACACCATGTAATCTTACGATATCTCGGATATAAAGTGGAGCCATCTATTCTATGCCATATGTCATCTTCATCAGTAAGAAATGTGCCGATTTAGTCAAATTATCCACCACGACCCATATAGCTTGGTTTCCTTGTCTTGACCTCGGAAGCCCCACTACGAAGTCCATATTCACATGTTCCCATTTCTATTTGGGAATCTAAAGTGGTTTAAGTAAACCAGAAGGTCGTCGGTCTTCAACTTTTTGTCGACATGTCAAATACTTTTCTACGAATTCCCCAATGCTTCTTTTCATGTTTCTCCACCAGGAAATTTCCTTGAGATCATGATACATTTTAGTCCCTGTCCCTCCTGGGTATGCGGTATAAGGTGTGATATGCGCCTCTTCTAAAATTTGTTTTCTTATTTCCCCATCTGTAGGCACACACAGTCTGCCCTCATATACCAGAGCACCATCATCAGCTGTCGCAAAACCTTTAATTTCCCCCACCGACACCTTCTACCTCATTTTGCATAGAAATTTGTCGTTTGTTTGTGCTTCTTTGATGCCACTACGTAGCATCAATTTGACTACCAAAGTTGCTAGTACCGCCTCGATTTTAGCAGGTGGAGCCACAATCTCAATTCTCATTTTAGTAAATTCCTCAATGAGGTTCTCTTATGTCGTGAGTAAGCTTGCAATTGTCCCTATGGGCATACGGTTAAGTGCATCCGCTACTATATTTGCCTTACTGGGGTGGTAATGGATTGTACAATCATAGTCTTTCACGAGTTCCAACCATCTTCTCTGTCTCATGTTCAACACTTTTTGTGTGAAAAAATACTTCAAACTCTTGTGATCAGTATAAATTTTACACTTTTCCCCGTAAAGATAGTGACGCCATATTTTTAGAGCATGTACGACTGCTGCCAACTCTAAATCGTGTGTAGGGTAATTGAGTTCATGTCGTTTCAATTGCCTTGAAGCATAAGCAACCACTTTACCGTTTTGCATCAAAACACACCCCTGTCCTTGTTTTGATGTTGGCCTTATACTTATTCAACCAGTCCATTCTTAGTATGATATCAAAATCCCTCATTCTAATCACATGCAATTCCGCTTCTAGACTCTTCCCATCAAAATCCAACGTCACGTTGTTAGTCACTAGATCAGTACTTATTGTTTTTCCCCAAGGAAGGTTTATTTCTAGTGTATTACTAACTGTGCAGCTCTCAAGACACGTCTTAGCATGAAAATCAACAGATATGAAAGAATGTATAGCACCAGTATCAAATAACACTAAAGCATATATATTAGAAACGTATATCATACTTGTTAGTCTTCCCTGGGTTCTCTTGAGCTTCTGTTGTGTCATAGTAAAAACACATTCCTGACCCGTTGGTGTCTTTACCTTCTTGTCCGGAAACGTGGTACAATAATTTTCATGATGGCCATGTTGGTGGCAACGGAAATATTTTCTTTCCCAATAAGCATTCCCCATAATGATTCCTTCCACAGATTGGATAGGTTGGCTTCACCTTCTGTGAAACTGGAATTTCGTTTGCCCTGGTCCTGACCTATTTACTGCGCTACCGCCACTCCCTAA
Organism: Rehmannia glutinosa; assembly: GCA_016081115.2. Lineage (NCBI taxonomy): Eukaryota > Viridiplantae > Streptophyta > Magnoliopsida > Lamiales > Orobanchaceae > Rehmannia > Rehmannia glutinosa. Next base: position 178,413 of record JABTTQ020000279.1, on the reverse strand, counting down.
CTCCTCGGACCGCTCGCTTTTTCTCTTTCTGGACCATTGTCATGCCTTACCGGGCATGATAATCCAACCTCAAACACGAAGCCACTTCTTGAGCTCGCGAAAGCGATTTAAGATAATTAAATCGTTCCCAAACCAAAGTGAACACACAACCTATCTCTCGGACGGAGACCTTTCGAACCTCCTTGCTCTCTTCTCATCTGTGTCTACCAAATGGGTGGCAAACCTTGCCAATTGATTGAATTTACGTTCGTACTCAATGACGGTCATGTTTCCCTGCTTCAACTCCAGGAACTCCATCTCCTTCTGATCTCTATATGACTGCGTAAAATACTGTTGCATGACTTCGTGTTTAAAGTCAGTACAGGTCATGTCACACAATTTCCCCTTTGTCCTTGAGCGGTAAAAATCCTCCCACCAGTGCTATGCATCTTTCTTTCATAGTTTAAATACCTATGTACCCTCCAATTAAAAATTCGACCTCCCATTCTCTTCCTAGCTGTTTTTATTTCACGCACCATCCTGGAGCATTTCGTGTTACCATATAAGTTCATGTATCATTTAACAAATTATGCATTTCGTTTTTCGCATGGCTCATCATGATTCACCACTTATAAGAGATATTTCTAACATGCTAAGCAGATAAATATTTGTGAAGCATGAAAATATATTTATCAAATAGCGAATAATTAGAAAAAAAAGAATAACATTTTTCATCTAACTTCATAACATATTGTACATTCTCAAGATTTCTCATATTGAAGCGGTAAGTGAATATTACCTGATTGGATTCAGCTAAGTGAAGGGATATCCATTTTTTTATAAAGATATTGCAAGTCTACAGGAAAGTAGATCTGCTCTAATACCACATTGTAACACCTAAGTTTTTTTGAAATGTGATTTTTAACGTTACTAAAATATGAAAACTATATTTTATTATAATTTTTTTTTAAAAACAAATATCTACTACAAATGAAGCATAAATTGAAATGGCTTGAATATAAATGAGAAATCAAAATCCATCACATTAAAGAATGAAAAATGCAACATTTATCATTTCAATAACTAAAGTCGTGATTGGAAATAACGATAATATAAACTAGTTTTCTCCCTAACATGCGAATACTAATAGATGGAAAAATTTCCATTGGCATCCCCTATCGGCTCCGCACCCATCCGAATAATCTGAAAAATTAGTAATAAGGGGGTGAGTAACGATACTCGATGGGGATTCTAACCGTCCAAATTAAATATATACTAGCATAATTTAATAAATTTAAGCACATATACTTTGCCATCACGTATACTTTGTCATTTGGTCGAAGCCATCACATATACTTTGCCATTGGCCGAAAGCTTACTTTGCTATTGGCCGAAGCCATACTTTGCTATTTGGTCAAAGCCTACTTCTCCATTTGGCTGAAGCCATCAGATATACCTTGCCATTTCACATAAATAAACACAAATTCTTCACATATAATATGCACATCAGGTTCAAAAATTATAATCACATTGTCAAACATAGAATTCATAAAATTATACATGTACATATTTAATAAAGACAATTAAACTTTGCACTTAAAAAGTGTAAAGGAAAATCCCTACCACAAATGCAGTTGATAGTCATACGAAACTTGAAGTTAGAAAGCCTAAACATCAGGTTCTTCGTCACCTACATAATTAAGTGATTAAAAAATAAGTTCCAACTCTAATTCAAAGTACAAGTGCTTATATAATGAGCTAGGGCTCCTAATATGTGAAATTTAACCGAAAATATAAGTTTTGAGGACAATTTAAAAGAAAACAAAAATAAATTTGGATCTTTTGGACCAAACTGAAAAGAGTGGGTTGAAATGAAATTTCCAGAAACTCTAACTTAACCCGTAGGGCTAAAATATAATTTCTGAAAATTAACTAGGATTTAGGGGGTTTAACTGAAAATACATGGGACTCAACTGAAAAGAATAGAAACTTGGATTTGGGGGAAAAACCTAACTGAATTCTCGGGGACTACACTGAAAAATCTGAAATTGTTATTAAGTCCAAAACATAATCAAATTCTCAAAACCTCAGCCCCTACCATCCAAGCATGCCTATCTCATCACCTCTGTCAAACCGTTACACATTCACACACACATATCTATACGCACACACCCACTTAGTGAAATTTACAAAAAATTTCACTCTCTGTAGAACACCTCACACACACCCCTCATGTCACACACACACATACACCTCACGACACACACACACACCCCCTTCAAACACACATACTCATGACACACACACACCGCTTCAAACACACACATTTACACCTCTACACTTTCATCCCATCATCTTTTTTTTTTAATCAACTCCCACATCTTAATAGTTCACTGAAGAAATTACGCAATAATTAAAAGTCAAAAATCTACAAATGTACATGTGAGAAGATGAAGAAATGTTCAGATAGTGTGTATATATATGTGTGTATAAACCTTTATTGAAAGCAAATTGAAAAGAGAAAAAAGGAACAACTAACTTTCTGTGTGGGTTTGGGTTACCTTATTTGGGAAGGGAAATATGAAAAAGCTGGAAAAAGTGAAAAGTGGTTCTTTCCTCCTTGAAGTCTAATAAAGTTAGGAGTGGTACATAAATGTGGGTTTGAGGATAAGTTTATTAAACTGCTAAGGAACGTTGGATAAGGATGGGATTGATCTGTTCCAATTTTTCAGGAATAAAAAATGGGTTATAAATTATCTAATTTCAAATTTAAAAACTCCCACTTAGAAAATATCTGCAATATGTATATATATATATATAAACATCTTATATAATAAATTAAATAATAACCATTAAGGAAAAACTCTAGAAGTTAATAGGAGATAATTTATTGGGTACTACACTCCTCGTGAACTCTACTCATTCAAAATGCAAAGATCCTTGTATGAATTAAAACAATTTGGTGGCATGTGATATCATAGACTAAATGAATACCTTCTAGGGAAGGTTACAAAAATAATCATATTTGTCGATGTGTTTTTATTAAAAGATCAGATACCGGATTTCTTAAATGTCGATGCAATGAATTTAATTGACACTTCTCAAGAGTCGGCCAACGTTGCTGAATATCTAAAGAATGAGTATGAGGTTAAAGATCTTGGGTAAACCAAACTTTACCTTGGTTTTGAGCTATAACATAAAGATAACAGAATACTTGTCCACCAATATGTTTATGCTAAAAGATTGCTCAAATGTTTTATTATGGATAAAACTTATTCCTTAAGTACCCCTATGGTCGTATAAATTTTAACTCCCAATAAAAATCCATTCCTACCGAAGGAACCTGATGAAGAGATTTGGGTCATGAAGTACCTTATCTCAATGCTTTTGGAGCATTAATGTATTTAGTGCAATGCACCTGGCCAAATATTGCTTTTGTTGTGAATATACTTGCACGATACTGTTCTGAGCCAACTCAAAGACAATGGAATGGTATTAAACATATTTTTCGATACCTCAGCGGTACTGTAGATTTGGGGTTATTCTACTCCAAGGAATCCACTAGCTCTAGGTTAGTTGGTTATGCTGAAGCGGGATATAGATCTGATTCACGCAAAGCTTGATCAAAATTTGGTTATGTATTTTGCTATAATAGTACAACTATATCATGTCGATATACCAAACAAACATTAGTCACTACTTCTTCCAATCACTCTGAGATAATTGCTCTTTATAAAGTTGGGAAGGAGTGTCTTTGGTTAAGGTCAGTTATAGCTCATATACGAAATACTTGTCAACTGAAGCTGATTACAAACACTCATACTATTGTTCGTGAGGATAATACAGTGTGTATGGCTCAAGTAATAGGTGGTTACATAAAAGGTGATAGGAATAAGCATATTTCACTAAAGTTTTTCCATACACATGAACTCCAGAAAAATGGAGAGGTAGATGTTCAACAGATTCACTCCTGTCATAATCTTGATGATCTGTTTACAAAATTCTTGCTAATGTCTACATTCGAGAAATTGATTTACGACATCGGAATGAGAAGAGTCAATATGAAGCAAGATTAATGGACCAGTTATGCAACTAATATTCTTCATTTCAGGGGGGACGAATAACTGTGTGCTAAAATATTTTTTTCCTTTTGTCTAGTTTTTATCTCATTGGGTTTTTCCAGCTTAATGATTTTAACGAGGTATCATATGTAAAAGGTCTGGATTTGAGAATGTCCTCTTTTTTCCTTATGTCCTCTTTTTTCCACTGGATTTTTTCGGCTCAAGGTTTTTAACGAGGCATACTCTTCAACTTACAATATTGCTATGTCCAAGGGGGAGTGTTACAATAATGTGGTTGGACTTTAGAAACATTACAATAAAGTTCTTTAGTAACACTATTATACCAAATACTCAGGGGTGAATAGCATTCACAAGCGTAGTAGTTGTATTTCTTGGTTACAAATATGATACAATGAAATGAAGAAAGACACACGACTTGGAAGCAAAAATTAGTGTTATTTCTTTTTACCAATTCTCTCTCTCTCTCTCTCTCTCTCTCTCTCTCTCTCTCTCTCTCTCTTTCTCTGTCTCTCTCTCTCTCTCTCTCTCTCTCTTGTTCGCCAAAAATATTTGGATCTTACAACTGCAAGTGTATAGTGTAGTTTATATAATAATGACAAGCAAGGTCGTATTCCTCAGGGATTGACTATGAAATACTTAAGCTATAATAACATCGTATACCAATTTTATTGAAGAGACCGAATATCAAGAGTTAGTAAAATCGAAAACAAAATAAAAATAAATAAATTTGCGAACCCCACAAGTATTTTCACATGGCTGTGTGGTCCTCACATGGTATGACCGGGTAACATGTTGTAGTCCAAATTTGCTCCTGCGATCTTCATGGACGTTGTAGCCCGTTCTCCTAGCTTTCCGTAGCCACTTGAATCACCTTAATATACATTTTGTAGAGAAATTTATGGCCAAAATACTAAACCCTGCCAGTGCTGGAAACTGTTAGCGCATTTGGACGTTTTTGAAGGAAATTCCCATTTGTTCGATCGCGCATGCTTCTTTCCGTCACATTTTTGCTCGTTCCTTAGATATTGACCTATACTTTGGAATATGATATCGTTTTTTATCCAATTTAGCTCCATTTTCTATAACAAGTTACAAGAATATGCAGTATCACGCCTAACAAAGGAAACCAACCAAAACACACTGAATATACATGCAAATGTATCAAATATATACCATTCTAGGCCTCTAAATGTACGTATATTTTACACATATCAAAATCCCCCAAACTTAAAGCATTGCTCGTCCTAGAGCAAATTAAGAAAAATAATATTAATGGGTACAAAGAACACACAAGAACACTACAAACATTTAATCTCATTCGACTTCATATATAAGTAAACCATGCAATTCATTATCAAGAATCATCAATCACAAGTTCGGCATAATTAATACTATCTCGGGTACTTGACATTGCGACTCAAAAGTAGTAGTGTTTCACTCGACTCTCAAAGTGTATGGTGAGTGTTTACGCTCAAAATCAATTCAATGAAAGTAGAACTACCATAGGCTTGGAAATCGTCTAACATCTCTACCACTTTTTTGTGCACAACTTAAGAATAAAAAAGGGCTTTTATTAGGTTGTAATCTAGGCTCTTTGGTAAGGGTAGGAAAAATTTAGATTAAGTGACTTGATTTGAGCAAATAAAATTTAATTACACAGACTTGCGATTCACCAACCCAATTTCAGCATAATACTCTTTTTTCATTGTATTTTCTTTTTCAACTCAACTCTACCCTTATTTCTCCTTTTTCATTCTTAGGCCATTTTGCCTTCTTTTCTTTTACTTTAGCCTCAAACTCTCAATTTTGTTTTCACAATTTTTCAGAATTTTTTCTTTCTTCTCCTTGTGCTCGATTTTTCTCTTTCTTTTTTTCCCAAATATTTTCTTTATTTTTCGAGCTTCATACATTCTTCATTCACCTAGATACTGCTCATCCCTCATTGTTTTGCCAACTTCCTCTCTTTTTTCATAAATTTTCACCACATCTCCCCAAACTTGTTCATTTTCAATAACCTCAAGAAATTTCAGGGATAAAATCATTTTTTCAATTTTAAAGATCAATGTTGCTAACAATAAAAAGTTTTGGCTCAAAATTGGCTGACTAGGGAATCATGAGTTCATAGGTAGGATTTTTAGGCTAATTAGGATAAACAAAGATGGCCTTAAATCATTTTCAAAAATTGCACACATACATGGCTTCAATGAAGATACCAGAGCAAGTTCTAGAGTTCTATCAATCATGAATGACACACTCAAAGAACAAATAAGTTGCATATGATAAATCAATTTTAGGCACAAAAGCTCACAGGCTTATTTTTTGCAACATGCTCAAATACCCAATTTTCTTAATCTAATGCCAAACAAATAAAAGATACCTCCTTAACCATCTCATAAAATTAAATGCTCATAGTAAAAATCATACGGAAGCTGAGCTCTTTTGAAATCTTGATTAAAATCACACACAAAAGCAATTAAACGTGCTAAATCGATAAACGTGCTAAAAATAAAAATAAAAATAAAAAATAAAAAAATAAAAAGATCGAAAATTTTGAAAAATTTTATGCTCTACATACAATCCTAAATGCAATGCAAAATGCAACATTATTAAATTACGCATTCTTGACAACCCCGCCAAACTTAAAATATGTTTCGTCTCAAACATATGAGGAAATTATCAAAAGAAAGAGGAATGTGTAAAGAGTACTTACCTGGATAGTTCACACGGCCCGTGTACATTTCACACGGCCAGGCCGTGTAGCCCTGGGCGGTCTCTGTTTCTTTATCTCCACCACACGGCCAGTGTGCGACTCACACGGCCGCCGTGTGGGGGTCTCGATAGGTCACACGGCCCGTGTGGAATTCCACACCTGGTCGTGTGTGAACTGCTTTTTCTTACTTTACCCTGGGGTTTGACGCGATGCCTCTTGGGTTGTCTCCCACAAAGCGTTAAGTTTTACGTCTTGACCCCAGGACTTGATTTCTAACATCACAGTCGTTGAACCATTTCGGTTGAAATCCTTGAGCCCTCATATTCTGTATCATCCATCAGACGAATGGCGTTGCACTATTTTCTCGGATTAAGTTCAGTATCGCTTGGGAATTTGCCCTTTTGATGTTGGCCTCTCACTGTAGTAGCGATTTGAGCTACTTGTGTCTCCAAAGATTTCGAGTCTCGCATTCAACAAAAATGATGTTAGAAACAAAGTAATAAAAAAAATATTTACAAAAATAAAAGGACAAATCGAAAATAATAAAAAATAAAAAATTACAAAAATCGAAAAACAATTACAAAAAATTGAAAAAAAATAAAAAAAATATTTACAAAAAATCGAAAAAATAAAAATGAAAAAAACAATTTTCAAATTTTTTGCTTCAATTAGGATTGAACTACTTATTACTATTTCTAAGTTGGATCTTTCAATCCCCAGCAACTGGGCGAAAAACTTGTTCGCCAAAAATATTTGGATCTTACAATTGCAAGTGTACAGTGTAGTTTATTGAATAATGGCAAGCAAGGTCGTATTCCTCAGGGGTTGACTACGAAACACTTAGGTTGTAATAATATCGTATTCCAATTTTATTGAATCGACCGAATATCAAGAGTTAGTAAAATCAAAAACAAAATAAAAATAAATAAATTGGCAAACCCCACAAGTATTTTCAACAACCACGGAAGCAACCTTAGCCACATAATCTGAACATGTTTCATCAATATTAAATCCAATTAAAATTTCAAAAACCGATTCATGCAATTCTATGGGTTCAATTCTTAAGTTAGTCTATTCCCCCTCCGGGGCGACGCATAAACAGTAGATTAATAATAATTGTAGGTCTCACGAATCGATACAACTATTATTAACTCTCAAAATATCTATGAATTGAATGACTCCCTTCAAACAGTTGTAGGCCTCCCGACTCGATACACCCATTTATGTCTGAATTCGATTTTCGTCTTTGTTAGAATTCATCTTCCGGATTTTGCACTAATAAATATGACATGCTAATTATTGATCTGATAAAAAGCAATTAAGAATAAGCACTCGAATTCATAAAATAGAACACATGAATCAATTCAGAAAATAATTAATCAAGATTTAACATGAATCCACGGTTTTGATTATGGCCCTAAGATCCGAAAGATTAGCCAAACATTGATAACAAATTCATAGACAAATTCGAAATCAACATTATGACATCGTTTAAGCACAGACAAGAGATCTAGACAAAGAAAGAAAACCCATTCTTGTCAGGATGGATTACTCTTCTAAGCCTTCAAAGCTCTTTTGCTTCCGTAGATGCGAAAGGCCTTGTGGTGTTCTTCGCAACCTAGCCCTCGTCTCTCAGAAGACCTTGGATCTTGTATTCCTGTGTAATTTGATGTGTTGTATATGGTATGGATGTTGTAATTTTCGTGCAGCCCTTGGGTCACTTTTATAGATGCTTGGAGAGATCACTTGTAGAGTTGGAGTGGGAAAAGAACACAAAAATCCGAGGCAGCGCGTCACACGGCCCGACCGTGTAGCCTCACACTGCTGTGTGGCTTTCACACAGTCCACTTCACACGCTCGTGTGGCTCTCACGCGGTCCATCCGTGTGGCTTGTTTTCGTTCCTTGTTTCTTCCCAACTTCACACGGACATGTCATCTTTCACACGGGTAGGTCAGACGGTCATGTGGTTCTCACACGGTCTGGCCGTGTGATATATTGTAGTCCGAATTTTCTCCTAGGGTCCCTATGCAAGTTGTAGCCCTTTCTCTTAGTTTTCTATAGCCACTTGAATCACCTCAATATAAATTTTGTAGAGAAAGCTATGGTCAAAATACTAAACCCTGCTAGTGCTGGAAACTGTTAGCGCATTTGGACGTTTTTGAAGGAAATTCCCTTTTGTCCGATCGTGCATGCTTCTTTACTTCACATTTTTGCTTGTACCTTAGCTCTTGGCCTATACTTTGGAACGTGATATAATATTTTTATCCAATTTAGCTCCATTTACTGTAAGAAGTTACAAGAATACGCAGTATCACGCCCAACAAAGGAAACCAACTAAAACACACTGAATATACATGCAAATATATCAAATATATACCATTTTAAGCCTCTAAATGCACGTATATTATACACGTATCATCTCTCTACATATATATATATATATCTAATTTCATTATTTGCACAATTACACATACACGGTTTTGAGATTATTTGGTTATTGTGAAATCATTTTTTTTTTTGAAAAGAACACACAAGAAGATGAAAACACCATTGGAAAGAATGAAGGACAAATAATTGACAGATGAAAAGTACACGAACTATAATAGAAAAAGTACAGAAAAAATAAAAACAAAAGCGCTTACAAAAATAAGCATCAGGAAAGTACCATAAGACATGCACCAGAAAATATGTGTACAAAACAAAAATCACCTTTATAATGTTTTGCAATCTGCTTGTGCTGAAAAATAAAGGGCTCATAATGGGAGACGGATGAAGCAGAACCAAATCAATACCAATATGGAACCCATGGGTTGTATCTTGGTGGGCTGATGCGTTGCACCGGATTATATCAGCCTTGGGTGTGTAATGCTCATCTAAAATATACAGTCAAGCCCACTCAAATGTTTACTTGGGTTATTGGGCTTACACTATCAGACACAATGTGTATCAAAGTTTATTGATTAGGAAATATATCAACCAAATATTTAGTTTTATCATATTTCTATCCTTGTTAAAACTATTTAATTCATGGTGACAAACAAACCCATGATGTATATTTTTGACGTGCAATCGGAATAAAATTAGTCAATAAATTATAAGAGTATTATTTCCCCCCAAAAAATTGAACTATAAATAGAGATTCTAACACCTTTTGTTGAGGTATACCGATATAAATGCTTTTGAATAGCAATGCAGGGTAATGTGGTTTTGTTTCACTGGTATGATAATGAGATTTGTTGTACTCAAATTATTCATGGGTTCCTAAAGAGAGTCAATTCACAAGGCAACTTAATTAGAATCAACCACTATTAAGTCTATGAAGAGGCTGGAGAAGATCTATATATTCTCTCTCATTATTTGTTCAATCGTGATCTTGGTTTTGGGAATATAACATTTAGGTTACATGCACCACATTTTCTAGGATTGTCTGTATCATTTTGCACTTATGTATAAAAAATGCTTCATTTTATTTTGATTTGGGAATTTACTTATTGTTTTACAATTTTTTCATAATAATTAATTGCTACAATATTGTGAAATATTAATTTATATTGACGACTATTGTTTGTGAATATTTTTAAATAACATGTGTTTGGTTATCCATGGATTTTCCAATGTGAATGAAATGGTACAATTTCATATTATTGTGTTTTTATATGGTTCACTAAATTAAATGAGTATTTCTTGGAAAAACACACTGCATTTATGAAAAGTATAGGAAAGATGGACTACATCAACTACTACATTGTTCAATTTATGGAAGTTATTAATGCCTCCAAATTTTGACTTGTCTATAAGAAAAGAACTATGAACTAGTCCATGGCCTCATAACATGACATTGTTTATCTTTCGAGTTTCTATACTCAAGGTTTCTTAGACCATTGATGAAGTAAAATTTATTATGTTGTGCTAAACATCTTTTAACTATTCTATGATTTTGACGTTAATGTTGAGTCTCAGGAATTATGTATACATTTTTTTTCTTTGTCAAATGTATGTATCTTATCTAATAAAGCAGTTAAGTTATGATCATTTACTAATATTCGTATTAAAAACTCAAATTTTGATTCCTTGCATGTAGTTAACTTGTTTGAATAAACTTTCCTTACAATTATTTAATGCTGATTTAAAGTTAATTATTATTATGATATATAAGGATTCGTTTGCTTCTGATAGTTTTCATGATATACTTAGTCATCTGAAAACCTAAAAACAGAAAATCAACAATGGGATGATAAAAAAAAATTAATTTGTATTTTGCTTGTAACTATATGTTTCTTGAACCATACAAGAAATTGCTCTTTGTGTTATTACTATATAACTTGACAATCATCCAATAGAAGCCCCTCCTTGTATTGTTAAGTGTGAGTTTTGCATGTATTTTGGACATGATTTTGACTAAAATGAGTTATTAAACATGCATTGACATAGTAATAAGGGTTGTGTTCTTAATATTTGGAAAAGATATTACGCTTTGCTCGTTTTGCAGGAAAATGACTAGTTCTGCAGCACTTTTGTGAAAATTGGGAGCTTTGCAGCTATTAAAACCCTTGTGAATCGTGGAAAGTGATATGAAACAACGGTTACACGAAGTAAGGAGTTGAACCGAGAAGAAACTAGCAGAACCGGGCGGACAATGACCACGCATGGGCAGCCGTGCGTATGCGCATGGCCCTTACGTGGGGTGAAAGGCAATCATGCAGTTCGACTTGATGCATGAGCAGCCCGTGCATCATAGCACGACCTGTGCATCTATTCAGGTGAAAAAGGGTGGCTTCGACTTTGACGCACGGGCAACCCGTGCGTTTGTGCGGGTTTTGACAGTTTCTTTCCGTGTCAACTTAGATTTGATCCTAGGAGGGTATAAATTGATAGGAGGTGGACCCAAATAAGGACACACATACCTTTACCCTAAAAATAGAGAAAAGAGCATCATTCTTCAAGAGGAACCGAGAGAAAGATCAAGATCGCATCCACGCTTGAGGATTGAAGATTGATTGAGAGATCCATCGATATCCCTGAGTTTTCCTTCTCCATTGTATTTTATTTTTCATCTAGTTGATATGGATTTGAATAATTTGTATATGAGTTCTACTTTTCCCATGTCCGACTAAACATCTTGTGATTCCGAGGCTTGGGAGTAGGTTAATTACCTCTTGTTGGATGATTGATTTTAATTGAAGTTATATTTCGAACACTATTCGAGTACTTTGTCTTATTGTTTGTTTTATCATTTGGCCAATGATTGGTCATGTTTGATGTGTTGATTCATAATTCGAGAGATGAGTTTCAATACTAGATCTTGAGTACTTGACACGAATATATTGCATGATTGAGAAGTTTGTGACTATTTGTGAGGATTTATTGATCTTTTATGCTTTTGGGAGTTGGTTATTCTATGTTGAGTAGAGATGTTAGCTTAGGTAATCCAATCAACATGTTTATTGTGTCTCGAGAGAGAGAATAAATAACTTGTGTGGTCGTCTTATAGGAAAGATAGATAATAACTGTGGTTTGATTGATCTGATAACAAGAGAGTGATTAACTAAAACCATAACCCTGGACTCCATCCATTTACTTGATCTTTTCACTCATGATTCTTTGCTTTGTTAGTTTTATGGTAAAATATTTTCTTAGTTTTTATAAATCATCAATCACAATTCGATCGTCTAAATAAAAATAGTGCTATTATAATCTCAATACTTAGTACATTAATTTATTAGTCTTTGTGGGATCGACCTTGCTCACTGTAGGTCCCAAGAGGTGTAAGTGTAAGGTTTAGAAGGGGGGGGGGTTGAATAAACCTTACCAAATTTTCGATTTAGTCCTTTTAAATATTTAGAGTTGATACTTACCACAATTTGTGTCCTTGATGGACAGTCAATTTAGTTAATCAGTAGAGTTAGTCTCTCAACAGACTCAACTGAGCTGTTGATGGAATAACTCAGCTGTTGGGTGTAAATTAACTCAACTGTGGTTTGTTTTCAGCGGAAGTCTTAACACCCTTAAGTTTGGTTAAGCAAGGATTTAGTGCTTGGTTTAGTACTTAGAAATTATCAAGTGGATAACAAATTTATCAAATGGATTTAAACAATTAAGATGCGAGGAATTAAAGTCTTTGAAATGTAAATGACACAATGAAATTTTTATAGAGGTTCGAAGATGGGATAATTATTCTACTCCTCTCTTCTCCAACTCCTGGAGGAATCCACTAGGTATTGATCAGTATACAAAGTGGTAACAAGTCTTGATCACACAGCTGACTTGATCCTTTGGGACTCGATCTGAGACGCCTTGATCACTCGGTGGCTTCTCGTGACTCGGCTTCTTCACGCAGGCAATTTGCGCTTTGCTACTACACTCACTTGCTTGCTCAAGCTCTTTGGATTTGATCACGAAGCCCTCCAAAAGCTCAAGACTTGGTTCGACCTTGAACCTTCATACAATCCTTCGTGGAATGTAGACCCCTTGATTTTTCAGTATTTTCCTCTTAAACTGATTGAAGTTATCTTTCCTTCACAGGTGAGTGTTAGATTGATGTTCTTCGTAGTGTAGGCTTGAGGATGGAGAATATTTCAGATTTTCTAATAATTGCTTGAACGTTTTTGGTTCAGTCCGTCTCTCTTATGTATCTCTATTTCTCAAATAAACTCCTCGGCCTTTTATAGTGATCTTTCAAAAATTTGCCCGTTGAAGAGATAGGCTTATTTTTGAAACTCACTTGCGATCGTTAGCTTGTCTTATTACGATCCTTGGAATTGCCATTTCCTCGTATGAATTGTTCTTCACCTTTTCGAGTTCGACACGGTGTAGTGCTTCCCATTGTTTATCCCTTTTGCACGCTTCGGGGTGAGCACTCCGAGAAAGGTGGTATGGAGATATTACTTGTTTAAGTATTTCTCTTGATTTACGTGCAACGGATCTTTTTCGATTATCTCGACTTGATTTGCATTTCTTTGCTTTCCCCAGGTGACTTAGAGTCGACTTCCAATCATTGGATGACTCTTGTCACTTCAACTTGAGACTTGGCTTTTCTCGAGTTGACTTGATGATTCTCCACTCACCATCTCACCGCTTCTTGATAGAGTTCCGTCTACTCTTCTTTGCCATACTCACTGTCTCGCAGCGGAGTCTTCCTTCTAGTCTCCAGTTGTCTTCTTGCATGTTAAGGTGTAGCTAACTTAACTCAGCTTGGCCAACCCTATTTATTATAATGCATTTTACAACAAAAAATGGGGTGCCAACATCCTATTCTAAGTTTTACATGGCATTCATCAAAATCTAAACAATAAATTTCCTAACAATTTCCCCCTTTTTGATGATGCCAAAACTTAAACCATTCAAAAATGCAAATAGCAAAGATACATACAGATAGTGTATTCACATAGAATGTATGCGTAGAATCAATCTTTTTATTGATCATAACATTCTTGTTCTTTTACACAACTGTTTGCAAGGTGTAACAGAGCAAACATTTGTCTACACAGAAAATAAAGAATTTATAGCTTTATTACAGAAGACTTACATAGTATGTATTTACATCATAAAATACATGAAGGGGTGGACAAAGAACACTTCATCTCCTTCATCTCCTTCTTTCATCTTGTTCAAGATCTTCTCGCTCTTTTTCTCTTTTTCTCATCGTCATTGCTTCTTCTTCTTTTCATATGCCTTCCTCGACTTCATCTCTTCTTAATCTTTCTTGTCTTTCCTCCCATAGCCGAGTTTGTCTCTTGTTTTCTTCTTCTATTCTTTTTGCATACTCGGATTACTTTTAGCCACTTGCAAATTTGCTATTTGGTCAAGACCAGCCCGATAGATCCCTCCTTTCTTGCCTGGATCTACGTATTCAATGTTTTTGGGCGGAGGCCTGGAGTCCGAAACCTCTTCCTCCACCACGCTTCTTCCTCTACCTGGGCGTGTATTGTCTTTGGGTCTTCTTCTTTTCAAATGAGTGACCAGCGGAGTGACCAGCAGAGTGACCGTCGGTAGTTTGTCACTGTCGCCTTCTTCACATAACGTGAGACCACTTTTCCCGATAAGTCCCAAGCTTGAGCCATAGACATATTTGCAAAGTATCCTTCGGATGCGAGCGTTTTAAATTCATCAAATGATCGTGGCTCTGTCCCAACATCGAGATGGCATAAGTGTCTCTGTCTCATCGGGATGCCTCCATGTTATTTCAAGATGTTCATAACCCGGCATCCATTCTTCCTTCCACTTCCCCCATCCTCGCTTCAATTGTCTTTCTCTTTTCGGCCATAGATATAGCAGTGTTGGAGTGGCGAGAGTCACTGAGGAGTTTGTTGCTTGATAATGTCACCGTGACAAGACCTTGTTGGGGGTTTGTGCAATCATCAAGGTCACATCTTTCGATCCTTCCCCCTCAACAGATTTTCCTTTCTTTTGTTTCAGCACTTCCTCATCTGTCTTTCCCTTTGCAACTACATCCTCTTTTTCGGCTTCGGATCTCTTCTGTGCTTTAAGGTATTCCTCTTCCCCCTTTTTGGCATCATCAAAAGAGAGAGGAACACCGAAACATCTTGGCAAGCGGGAAGTCGAGCCTGGCGATGGTAGAGTTCTATCTCGAGTCTGTGTGGAGTATGCAACACGAAATTCGGATCGAGTGGCGTTAGACTCTGCTGAAATCACTTCATCTCGGCCATGAGAAGGCTGAATTTTCTATTCATGTTTTCTTCCAAACGCCAGAGATCACTCTTATTTTGCTCACGCAGCGACTTTATCTCGGCGAAGTGAGCTTCATGCATGTGCTCAATGTGTTCCCTCAACTTCATGTTTGCATCGGCATTCTCGACTCTCCATACCAAAGACTTGTTGAACAATGTCCTGAAGTATCTAACTTGTTCCACACGCATTGTTTGTCTTTGTTTCCACCATTCCCGATCCGGATCATTATGCCTCTTAAGTCGTGATAAGATTGGCATCTCTGTTGTCCGATCGCATGTCCATAGATGCCTGATGCCTCTCCATCCGTTCAATCTCAAGCAAATAATGCCTTGAACACTTCGCGGACTTGAGATTCTTCCGCTTGCGGTGATGGCCATGCGGCGTCAAAATCATAATCAATCGGAACAATGGTACCGATGGAATAACAAGAGAGTGGTCTATGGAAGCGTGCACGTTCGTTCTCACGATTCTTGATGGTCGGGTACCTCCGGGGAGAAAGGAAAAGATTCTATAAAGGAATCATCACGGCCAACCGTATTTGTTCAATGATGATAGGTGCGCGTGAAGTCCCTTTTGGAGTCGAACCTGCTGCGGCTTGGGAGCTGCGCGATGGACTCTGTCTCGGTGGGGTCTTTTGTGAAGTGGACCCGACTTGTGAGCCTCATTGTTTCAACAACTTCGTTGGTCTCACCGGTTTCTCCAATTGAGTAGACGGTCTCGGCCGTGTCGAGCGTCGTCGGACGATGATGAGATTTCCATTGGTGGTTCATCATCAAAATTAAAGGTTTGACGAGTAGTCTTGGGATCGACTTGCTCGTGCTTGGAACATCCGCGGTGAGTCTTTTGGAGTTGTCACGGGGGATGACTCGGCTTCTTCGTCGCCTTCGATCCCGAAAGGTTACATCGGGATTATCCTGGGAATCATGAAGCGCTTATCTCCTTTTCGGATGGGTCGATGATAGCGGGAGGGATGTTCTCTACTTGATTCTTTACCCCGGGAAGTCTCAACCTCCCGTGGGCCTTCATTACCTCCTGCCTGAGTCTCGATTGCAGCTAGGCACTGGACATCCCTTTTCGACATGTCATGTCTTAGGGTCTTCAGTGGTGGCATCCATTGAGTCTTAACCCCATGGATTGCACTTTCATCGCCCCCAGTGTTAACTCCCAGGGCTGTTCCTTCCCGTGCCTCGACTACATCGCAACGTCATTAGCCTTCGGAGCGGTTGGCACCTCACCGTGAGACAGTCTCAATCGCCTCGAGCCGTTGATGACAACTTCTTTGTTAGTTTAGTGTTTGTACTTTCTCCACTTCGCCTCCTGGATTCATTGTTGAGTCATCTCGCGCATTCTCCGACCTTCTTTGCCGGTGGAGGGAGTTTCCCCCTCAATCGGCGCACCACCGAGTGACTTGGAATGGGGTCACTCGTCTCCAAACTCCCGGCTATTTCTATTGAGTGTTCGTAGTTGGGCGGTGGTAAAACACCTTCAATAGGGGTTGGCTCGACCGGGTCCCCACTATCCTAGTTTCATCGCCATTTCCTTATTGCCTTCTTCCGAGTGAGTCAAGTGGTGGCGGAAATAACATGGCGATTTCTTTGAACCACTCCCATTGGATCAATTTTCACCGTGTTACGGAGGACTCTCCTGGTCCCTCCATCAATCTTTGCTCGTGAAGGATTCTCGATTCGTGCAATGCTTGCTGCATTTGCAACTCTTCGTGGCGGCGGCAGAGTCCTGGATCCTCATCACCGCTGTCGGAAAGACACCAAGGAGAGGATGTGTGTGTTCGTGGTGCGGAGATAGGGCGGCTTTGGCCTTCTCACGTGCCTCGCCTTCCTCTGTCTTTCGTTCTCCTTGTCCTTGAAAATCTGCGGGATATCTGTGCGATTGTCTTCATCCAAATCTTTGGGATCACGGTGGTTAGGCGAGGAAGTTTAACATTCCTCTTCTTCTTCTATAAACTCGGGCCGTTGGAACTGTTCCCTTGATTTACTCCATTTCCATTTCCTCCATTCACGCAGACGATTTTGGATGTCGGGTAAGGTGGAGATAGGATCATCACATCACTATCGCCTTCTTCTTGTGTCTCACCAAGGCGCGGATCGCAGCGGCTATGTCTTGAGTTGCCTCTGTGATCGCCTTGGCAGATTTTAGTCTGTTTCATCAATTACATCCGGGGACTCGATTGCTTCAAAGGTTTAAGTATTTGTTCCACTGAGTGGTGACTCAAGAGTTTTTCAAGTTCGGAGCGCTTGATGATTCTTCGTCGTCTTCTAGTTTGTACCGGAGGGATTTATGGTTGAGAGACGCTTTCTTCTCGAGTCTTGGGCGGGGGGCGTCTTTGGTGTCTTCTTCCGAGGAGCTGGCCGTCTTGGCTTATCGATCTCCTCTTTTTGACGATCGGAGAAGGTATTTGAGAGTCCTTCTCGACCGCCGCTTTGGGGTAGGAGACACGATCTGCGAGGGGCGGTGACTCTCTGCGAGGGGCGGGAGGAGCGAGGTTTGACTTTCTTTCTGCAGAGGAGAGCGTGATCTTCTTAGCACCGCGGGGGCGACTTTCTTCTTTGGTGGAGAGGAAACAATTTGTATCTTCGTGGTCACCGATTCCCCCTCACTTGTCGCCTCTCTTAGCGTAGGCTCTCTTCTCGTGCGCCGCAGAGGTTTGATCTCGAACATCCTCTTGTTAACATGGAACGCCTTTCCATGTCTAAGAGGGACTCCTTTCACCTCCATCATCCGGCCAATCACCGGGCCATATCCTAGGGATCCTCCAAATGTGCCATCTTTCTTGAAGGATTTGTTCCCTACATTCTCGGCATAGTCTGCTTTGTAGACAAACTCAACCCAGTTTATTTTCCTTTCTTCAATGATCGCGGCCATTACGATCAACTTTGCTTTTGATTGATTGGTCAAAGTCGAATTTGATGTCGATACATTTGGCAACTATGTCCAACGACTTGTGATAATCCTCCTTCAAGAAACCTCTTGTTTGTCTTTGTGTAAACTATTTTATCAAAGATAGTCGGGCTTGGCTATTTTCTTCCAAGCGGCCGGACATGTTTACATCGCCTTAATTTCGATGCTCCTTCATTGGTAGTGAGCGGTGTTCACCAAATCCTTGCGAGATGGTGAGCTTTCCGTGAACAGATGACTTTATCCCTTCATCGTGAATCTCGGCATTCACGAGAACCGCGACCTCCTCCACATAAGTCATCGAATATTCCAAAGATCGAAACGATTTGGCCACGCGTTTCCAATTTCTCAAGAATTTTCTTCACTAGGGTGTCATCGGACCCTGTTTCACCATTAAAACCGAAATCCACAAAGTGAGACCCGTGTGGATTTACTTTCCTAACTTGACAAAATCATAGGTTGGTGCCATTTTTCAGATTTTATCAACAAAAACTTAGAGATTGATTTGAGGATAGATAGGGTTTTGAGAGAATTTTTGCCTTTGCTTTCGAGAGAGAAATGAACAGTTTTGGTAGTGTGAGAGAGAAAATGGGCGAAAATGGTTTAAGTATGGTTTATGAAAGGGCGTGCGGGTGGTTTTTGAAATGTGATCGAAATCAACGGTTTAGATTTTGCACGCCTATTTAGCATTTAATGTCTCGTATTTAATGCGGCAAAGATTTATATCCAATCATAAGCTTGGTGTGCGGCTTTATGTCTCGTACACATCATCATTATCTTCAACGTCATTCTTAAAAACATTCCCGCTTAGTAAAAACGATCACGTTTTTGTCACTTTGCTCATAAGTGACTCGGCTTATCCCTTAGCCGATTTAACTCTTCTTCTCACAGTTCTCTTAGTGACTCATTAGCAAAATGACTTGGTATAGCTGTCTTTCCAATACAGCTGATTTACTTAGCTGATTTGTGAGTTCAGCTCTTTTTCCCTTTTTTTGTGTTCCATTTCTTTTCTTTGAGTCTTCTCAATGTTAACTCAGCTCAATTAACCCCAACTCATGCTTGAGTTCTTCAAATCTTGACTCACATAATGGTTTTGTGAAGATGTCAGCCAATTGTTTATCAGTTGAGATATATTCCAAGATGATGTCCTTCTTTTCAACATGATCTCTTATGAAGTGATATCTGACATCGATATGCTTTGTTCTTGAGTGCAACACAGGATTTTGAGTGATTGCAATTGCACTTGTGTTATCACACATGATTGGAATTTCTTTTTCCTCAACTTCATAGTCTCTCACTCTTTGTCTCATCCATAGGACTTGGGCACAACAAATGCAGTTGCCCCCACGCCTGTATTCCGCGTTTGTAGAGGTGGCTATTGAATTTTGCTTCTTGCTAAACCAGAAATCAACATGTTTCCTAGCATTTGACATGTGCCTCGAGGTGCTTTTTCAACTCGCATCCAAAGATAGTCGAGTCTGAATAGCCAATTAGCTTGAATCCACCTTACTTTGGATACCATAAGCCAACTTCTTGGCTTCCTTTCAAGTATCTCAATATTCTTTTAGATCTTTGTCATATGGCTCTCTTTTGGAGCAGATTGAAATCTTGCACATACACCTACGGAAAGGTGATGTCCGCTTCTTTGTAAGATAGAGCAATTATCCAATAAGTGCTCAGATCTTGTTTGATCTACAGTTTGCCATCCGCATCCATGTCCATTTTGATGATGTATTCATTGGTATTTTCACGAGAAGACTTCTCCTCCATACCAAATTTCTTCATTAAGTCTCTGCGTGTATTTTGTTTGACTTATGAAGGTTCCATCCTTGATTGTTTCACTTGGAGTCCAAGGAAGAATGTCGCTCTCCCATCATGCTCATTTCAAATTTACTTTGCATGAGGTTTGAAAATATTTCACATGACTCATTGTTTGTGGATCCAAAAATGATGTCATCCACATATATTTGAACAAGTAGTATACTCTTTTTGTCTTGAATTAAAAAAGTGTTGTAGGTCCCAAGGGGTGTAAGTGTAAGGTTTAGAAGGGTGGGGGTTGAATAAACCTTACCAAATTTTCGATTTAGTCCTTTTAAATATACATAGTTGATACTACACAAAAACTCCTTGATGGACAATCAATTTAGTAAATCAAGAGTTAGTCTCTCAACGACTCAATCGAGCTGTTGATGGAATAACTCGGCTGTTTATCGGCTCTAAATTAACTCAATCGTGGTTTTGTTTTCAGCGGAAGACTTAACACCCTTAAGTTTGGTTAAGCAAGGATTTAGTGCTTAGTTTAGTACTTATAAATTATCAAGTGGATAGCAAATTTATCAAAGATATATAAACAATTAAGATGCGAGGAATTAAAGTCTTTGAAATGTAAATGACACAATGAAATTTTTATAGAGGTTCGAAGATGGGGTAATTCTTCTACTCCTCTCTTCTCCAACTCCTGGAGGAATCCACTAGGTATTGATCGGATACAAAGTGGTAACGGTCCGGATACAAGTCTTGATCACACAAACTGACTTGATCCTTTGGGACTCGATCTGAGACGCCTTGATCACTCATGGCTTCTTGTACGACTCGGCTTCTTCACGGGGGTATAGCGCTTTCTACTACTACTCAACTTGTTGTTCAAGCTCTTGGATTTGATCACGAAGCCCTCCAAAATCTTAAGACTTGGTTCGACCTTGAACCTTCCTACAATCCTTCGTGGAATGTAGACCCCTTGTTTTCAGTATTTTCCTCTTCAACTGATTGAAGTTATCTTTCCTTCACGGGTGAGTGTTGGATTGATGTTCTTCGTAGTGTAGGCTTGAGGATTGAGAATGTTTCAAATTTTCTAATAATTGCTTGAACGTTTTTGGTTCAGGTCGTAACTTGTGTCTCTTGTGTACCTCATTCTCAAATAAACTCCTCGGCCTTTTATAGTGATCTTTCAAAAAAATTTGCCCGTTGAAGAGATAGGCTTATTTTTGAAAGTCACTTGCGATCGTTGGCTTGTCTGTTGCGATCCTTGGAATTGCCATTTCCTCGTATGAATTGTTCTTTCACCTTTTGAGTTCGACACGGTGTAGTGCTTCCCATTGGTTCATTCCTTTTGCACGCTTAAGGGTGAGCACTCCGAGAAAGGTGATATGGAGATATTACTTGTTTAAGTAATTCTCTTGATTTACGTAACGGATCTTTTCGATTATCTCGACTTGATTGCATTTCTCTTGCTTTCCCCGGTTGACTTAGAGTCGACTTCCAATCATTGGATGACTCTTGTCACTTCAACTTGAGACTTGGCTTTTCTCGAGTTGACTTGACCGATACTCCACTTAGTGCATCTCGATTTGCTTCATTAGAGTTCCGTCTACTCTTCTTTGCCATACTCACTGTCTCGCAATGGAGTCTTCCTTCTAGTCTTCGATTGTCTTCTTGCATGTTAGGGCGTAGTGACTTAACTCGGCTTGGCGGCTCTATTTATTACAATGCATTTTACAACAAGAATTAGGGTGCCAACTTCCTATTCTAGGTTTTACATGGCATTCATCAAAATCTAAACAATAAATTTCCTAACAATTTCCCCTTTTTGATGATGCCAAAACTTAAACCATTCAAAAATGAAAATAGCAAAGATACATACGAGATAGTGTATTGACATAGAATGTATGCGTAGAATCAATCCTTTTATTGATCATAACATTCTTGTTCTTTTACACAATCAAGCTTACAAGGTGTATCGAGCACATATTTGTCTACACACGAAAAATAAAGAATTTATAGCTTTATTTGGAAGACTTACATTGTATGTATTTACATAATAAAATACACGAAGGGGTGGACAACAACACTTCATCTCCTTTTTGTCTCCTTCTTTCATCTTGTTCAAGATCTTCTTCTCTTCTTTCTCTTTTTCTCATCGTCACTTTGTCTTTTTTTCTTTTCATATGCCTTCCTGGCGGCTTCATCTCTTCTTAATCTTTCTGTCTTTCCTCCCATAGCCGAGTTTGTCTCTTGTTTTCTTCTTCTATTCTTTTTGCATACTCAATTACTTTTAGCCACTTGAAAATTTGCTATTTGGTCAAGCTCGGCCCATAGATCCCTCCTTTCTTTCCCGGATCTACGTATTCAATATTTTTGGCGGAGGCCTGGGTCCAAACCTCTTCCTCCACCACTACTTTTTCCTCTACCTCGGGCGTGTATTTTATTGGGGTCTTCTTCTTTCGGTGAGTGACCAGGCGGAGTGACCAAATGAGTGGGATCAGATAGTCTGCTTTGCTGTCGGCTTCTTCACATAACGTGAGACCCTTTTCCCCTGACAAGTCCCAAGCTTGAGCCATAGACATATTTGCAAAGTATCCTTGAGATGCGGCGTTTTAAATTCATCAACTGATCGTGGCTCTGTCCCGACATCGAGATGGTATAAGTGTCTCTGTCTCTTTGGAATGCCTCCATGCTAACTCGGGCATCCATCCTTCCTTCCACTTCCTTCATCCTGCTTTAATTGTTTTTCTCTATTCAACCATAGATATAGCGGAGTGTTGGAGTGGCGCGAGTCACGAGGAGTTTGCGATAATGTCACCGTGACAAGACCTTGTTGGGGGTTTGTGCAATCATCAAGGTCACATCTGCCGATCCTTCCCCCTCAACAAGCTTTCCTTTCTTTTGTTTCAACACTTCCTCACCGACTTTCCTTCGCAATTTGCTCCTCCTTCTCAACTTCGGATCCATTCTGTGCTTTAGGTATTCCTCTTCCCCTTTTTGGCATCATCAAAAGAGAGAGGGACACTGGAAACATCTTGCCAAGCGGGAAGTCGAGCCTGATGGTAGAGTTCTCGTCTCGAGTGCGCTTTCTGAGTATGCGGACGAAATTCGGATCGAGTAGCGTTGGACTCTGTTTGAAATCAGCTTCATCTCGGCCCATGAGAAGGCTGAATTTTGTATTCATGGTTTCTTCCAAATGTCTTTGTAGATCACTCTTATTTTGCTCACGCAGCAGCTTTATCTCGGCAATGTGAGCTTCATGCATGTGCTCAATATGTTCTCTCGGCTTTATTTTTGCATCGGCATTTTCACTCTCCATACCAGCAGACTTGTTGAACAATGTCCTGAAGTATCTAACTTGTTCCACACGCATTGTTTCTTTCTTTGTTTCCACCATTCCCGATCCGGAATGTTATGCCTCTTAAGTCGGTAAGATTGGCATCTCTGTTGTCGATCGCATGTCCATAGAGGCCTGATGCCTCTCCATCCGTTCAATCTCGAAAATAATGCCTTGAACACTTCGCGGACTTGAGATTCTTCCGTTGCGGTGATGGCCATGCGGCGTCAAAATCATAATCACTGGAACAATGGTACCTGATGGAATAACAAGAGCTGGTCTATGGAAGCGTGCGCGTTCGTTCTCGATTCTTGATGGGTCGGGTACCTCCGGGAGAAAGGAAAAGATTCTATAAAGGAATCATCACGGCCAACTGGTATTTGTTCAATGATGAGAGGTGCGCGTGAAGTCCCTTTTGGAGTCGAACTGCTGCGGCAGGGGAGCTGCGCGGACTCTGTCTCACTGGGGTCTTTTGTGAAGTGGACCCGCTTGCTTGAGCCTCAATTGTCTCAACGGCCGTTGTTGGTCTCGGTGATTTCTCCAATTGAGTAGACTGATCCTCGGCCTTATCGAGCGTCATCGGACGATGATGAGATTTCCATTGGTGGCTCATCATCAAAACTAAAGGTTTGACGAGTAGTCTTGGGATCGAGACTTGCTCGTGCTTGGAACATCCGCAATGAGTCTTTTGGATGCATCACTTTGGGGATGACTCGGCTTCTTCTTCGCTTTCGATCCCGGATACGGGTTACATCAAGAAGATTATCCTGGGAATCATGAAGCGCTTATCTCCTTTTTCGGATGGGTCGATGATAGCGGGAGGGATTTTCTCTCTTTGACTTCTTTACCCTTGGAAGTCTCAACCTCCCGTGGTCCTTCATTACCTCCAGCAGTCTGATCATTGCCGAGGCCTTAGTCCTCCCTTTCGACGATGTGTCGGTATGTCTTAGGGTCTTCTGTGGTGGCATCCATTGGAGTCTCAACCCCATGGATTGTACTTTCATCGCCCCAGTGTTAACTCCCGGGCGTTCCATCCGTGCCTCGCATCATCAGTGCGTCATTAGCCTTCAGAGATTGGCACCTCGGTGAGACATCTCAAGCTGCGAGCTTCGTTGATGACAACTTGTTGTTCTTCTTGTGTTTGTATTTTCTCTACTTCGCCTCCTGGATTCGTTGTTGAGTCATCTCGCAGTATTCTCCGACCTTGCTGCGGTGGAGGGAGTTTCCCCCTCGGTGGCGCACACCGGTGAGTGACTTGGAATGGGGTCACTCGTCTCCAAACTCCCGGCTGTTTCGATTGAATGTTCAGCCGTTGGGGCAGGTGGTAACACACCTTCAATAGGGGTTGGCTCGACCGGGGTCCCCACTATCCCGGTTTCATCGCCAAGTCCTTATTGCCTTCTTCCGAGTGAGTTTGGGAAGTGGTGGCAGCAACAACAATGGAGATTTGATGAACCACTCCCATTGGATCAATTTCGGTGTGTTAAGGACTCTCCTGGTCCCTCCATCAATCTTTGCTCGTGAAGGATTACTCGGATTCGTGCAATGCTTGCTGCATTTGCAACTCTTCGTAAGCGACAACATTCTCCGGATCCTCATCATCACGGAGAAGACATCAAGGAGAGGATGTGTATGTTACGTGCGGGAGATAGGGCGGATCTTTGGCCTTCTCACGTCTTGGAGATAGAGCGAATGCGGGATGTCCGTGCGGTTGTCTTCATCTAGTCTTTGGGAGCACAAATGGTTAGTCGAGGAAGTTTAACGATTCTTCCTCTTCTTCTTCTATGAACTCGGGCCGTTGGAACTGTTCCCTTGATTTACTCAACTTCCATTTCCTCCACTCACGCACGATTTTGGATGTCCGGGTAAGGTGGAGATAGGATCATTACATCACTATCGGCTCTATCGAACTTCTTGTGTGTTTCAACAAGCGTGTGGACTACAGTTGTGTCTTGAGTTGCCTCTCTGCTGATCGCCTTCAACTTGGTGTTTCATCAATTACATCGGGGACTCGATTCTTGCGATTTTCGTATTTGTTCCACTGAGTGGGTGACTCATCCGGTTTTTCAAGCTCGGATCGCTTGATGATTCTTCTTCGTCTTCTAGTTTGTACCGGAGGATTTCTGGTTCGAGAGATAGGTTCGTCTGAGTCTTGGGCGGGGGGCCGTCTTTGGTGTCTTTTTCGAGGAGCCGGCCGTCTTGGCTTGTCGATTCTCCTCTTTTTGATGATCGGAGAAGGTATTTGTGAGTCCTTCTCGACCCAGCTGCTGCGAGGCGGGAGACACGGCTGCGGGGGGTGACTCTTTGTAGGGCGGGAGCATGTTTGACTTTCTTTCTTTGCAGGCAGGCAGCAGTCTTCTTCTTTAGTTGCGGGGGCAGCTTTCTTCTTGGTGGAGAGGAAACAATCGTATCTTGAGGGTCACCGATTCACCCTCACTCGTGTCGCTCTCTTGGCGTAGGCTCTCTTACATGCGCCGAGAGGTTTGCTCTGAACATCCTCTTGTTAACATGGAATGCCTTCCCATGTCTAAGAGGGACTCCTTTCACCTCCATCACCGGCCAATCACCGGGCCATATCCTGGGATCCTCCAAATGTGCCATCTTCCT
This sequence comes from Rehmannia glutinosa, assembly GCA_016081115.2. Lineage (NCBI taxonomy): Eukaryota > Viridiplantae > Streptophyta > Magnoliopsida > Lamiales > Orobanchaceae > Rehmannia > Rehmannia glutinosa. Next base: position 152,335 of record JABTTQ020000279.1, on the reverse strand, counting down.
TGAAGGATTTGTTCCCTACGTTACGCGAGTCTGCTGTAGACAAACTCACCATTTTATTTTCTTTTTTTCGCGATGATTGCAGCCATTACAATCGGCTTTGCTTTTGTGATTGGTCAAAGCGCCAAATTTGATGTCAATACATTTGGCAACTATGTCCAACGACTTGTGATAATCCTCCTTCAGCGATCTCTTTTTTGCTGTATACTATTTTATCGGATAGTCCGGCTTGGCTATTTCTTTCCAAGCATCGGCCAAGTTTACATCGCCGTTAATTTCGATGCTCCTTCACATTGGTAGTGAGCGGTGTTCACCAAATCCTTGGCGAGATAGTCACCGCTTTCCTCCGTGAACAGATGACTTTATTCCTTCATCGTGAATCTGAGCATTCACGTAGAATTGTGCGACCTCCTCCACATAGGTCATCGGATATTCTAACGTCGAATGGTTTCAGCCGGGCGTTTCCAATTTCTCGGCGATGTTCTTCACTAGGGTGTCGTCGGACCCCGCTTCATCATGCCGTCGAAATCCACAAAAGAGACCGGTGTGGATTTGCTTTCCTAACTTGGTAAAATCATAGGTTGGTGCCATTTTTTCAGGATTTTATCAAAGAAAAACTTAGAGATTGATTTGAAGATAGATAGGGTTTCGAGAGAATTTTTGCCTTTACTTTTGAGAGAAAGAAATGAAGATTTTGGTAGTGTGAGAGAGAGAGAAACGGACGGAAATGGTTTAAGTATGGTTTATGAAAGGGCGTGCGGGTGGTTTTGAAATGTGATCGAAATCAACGGCTTAGATTTTGCACGCTATTTAGCATTTAATGCCTCGTATTTAATGCGGCAGCATTTATATCCAATCATAAGCTTGGTGTGCGACTTTATGTCCAGTACACATCATCATTATCTTTGACGTATTCCTTAAAAACATTCCCGATTAGTCAAAACGATGCGTTTTTGTCACTTTGCTCATAAGTGACTCGGCTTATCCTTTAGGCGATTTAACTCTTCTTCTCACGAGTTCTCTTAGTGACTCGGCTAACACAATGACTTGGTATAGTCATCTTTCCGATACAATCGATTTCTTGGTGATTTGTGTGTTCAGGCTCTTTTTCATTTTTTTGTGTTTCATTTCTTTTCTTTGATTCTTCATAGTGTCATTCGGCTCAATTAACCCTAACTCATGCTTGAGTTCTTCAAATCTTGACTCACATAATGGTTTTGTGAAGATGTCGGCTAGTTGTTTATCGGTTGAGATATATTCCAGGATGATGTCCTTCTTTTCAACATGATCTCTTATGAAGTGATATCGACATCAATGTGCTTTGTTCTTGAGTGCAACACATGATTTTGAGTGATTGCAATTGCACTTGTGTTATCACACATGATTGGAATTTCTTTTTCCTCAACTTCATAGTCTCTCACCTTTGTCTCATCCATAGGACTTGGGCACAACAAATTTGCCAACTATATATTCTCGTCACCAGAGGTGGCTATTGAATTTTGCTTCTTGCTAAACCAGGAAATCAGCCTGTTTCCTAGCATTTGACATGTGCCGAAGTGCTTTTTTCATCAACTCTGCATCCAAAGATAGTCGAGTCGAATAGCCGATTAGCTTGAATCCACCTTCCTTTGGATACCATAAGCCAACTTCTTGGCTTCCTTTCAAGTATCTCAATATTCTCTTAGCTTGTCATATGGCTCTCTTTTGGAGCGATTGAAATCTTACACATACACCTACAACAAAGGTGATGTCCGGCACGCTTCTTTGTAAGATAGAGCAATGATCCAATAAGTGCTCTATATCTTGTTTGATCTGAGTTTGCCATCCGCATCCATGTCCATTTTGATGATGTATTCATTGGTATTTTCACGAGAAGACTTCTCCTCCATACCAAATTTCTTCATTAAGTCCCTGGTGTATTTTGTTTGACTTATGAAGGTTCCATCCTTCACTTTGTTTCACTTGGAGTCCGAGGAAGAATGTCATCTCTCCCATCATGCTCATTTCAAATTTACTTTGCATGAGGTTTGAAAACTTTTCACACAAACTCTTTGTTTGTGGATCCAAAAATGATGTCATCCACATATATTTGAACAAGCGGTATACTCTTTTTGTCTTGAATTACTAAAAGTGTTCTATCTACTTTTCCTTTTGTAAATCCATTTTCGATTAGGAATTGTGACAAAGTATCATACCATGCTCTGGGTGCTGTTTCAATCCATATAGAGCTTTCTTGAGTTTGTATACCTTATCTCCAAGAGTCTTCTCTCAAATCCTGGAGGTTGTTCAACATACACTTCTTATTCCAATAAACCATTTAGGAATGCACTTTTTACATCCATCGATATACAATGAAATTCTTGTGAGTCGCATAGGCAAGAAACATCCTTATAGCTTCCAATCTTGCTACGAGGGCAAATGTTTCATCAAAATCTATCCCTTCTTCTTGGCAATATCCTTTGGCTACTAATCTTGCTTTGTTTCTTACAACAGAGCCTTCCTCGTTCATTTTATTTACGAACACCCATTTGGTGCCAATAACATTTTGATGTATGGGTCTTTGCACTAATTCCCATACTTTATTTCTTTCAAACGATTGACTCTTCTTGCATAGCTTGAATCCAATGTGCGTCGTCCAATGCTTGTAACACATCTTTGGGCTCTATTTGCGAGATGAAGCATGTGAACATAGCTTCTTGTTGAGTTCGGATCTTGTTTTGACACCTTCTCTTATATCTCCAATGACAAGTTAAGTGGATGGTCTATCAACCATCTTACATCCGGTTGGAGTAAGTTAGGCGGATTGATCGTCTTGCGGTTGTATTCTTTGTGTCGACTCTCTCGTGATCACTTAGTGCAAATTTTCCATTTTTTTGGGATTGACTATCTCATCTTCTTCTCAATTTATAATTCCGGCTTGACTTGAAGATAGGGACTCTTTTGTATGGTTGGATGATTCAACTTATCGGTGACTCTTCAATGTCTTCTCCATTTACATTTGGCTCATCGAATACCACATGAATGGATTCTTCGGCAACCATAGTCCTTTTGTTGAGTACTCTGTAGGCTTTGCTTTCGGTGAGTATCTAAGAAGATACCTTCATCGACTTTAGCATCAAACGCCTTTAGATTGTCTTTGCCATTGTTGTGGATGAAGCATTTACATCTAAATATTCTGAAATATGCAACATTTGGTTTTCTTCCAGTCCAAATATCATAGGGAGTCTTTGTCACCGTTTGTTTTTATCATACATCTGTTTTGAGTGTAGCAAGTTGTGTTGATTGCTTGACCCAAAATCGTTTTGGTAACCCTACTTGACTAACATGGTCCTTGCTTTGCTTCTTTGAGTGTTACTTCGTTCTTCTTTGCGCAACTCCATTCTCATTGTGGAGTCCTTGTCACGATAGTTCGTGACCAATACCATTTTCAATACAATACGAGTTATTATTCCATTGACAAACTCGGTTCCTCTGTCGATCTTATTTTGATAATGGTTTGGCTCTTCTCGTTTTGAATTCTCTTCATCACCGTGTGGTAGTTTTTGTAGAGTTTCTTTCTTCTTACACATGAATATTGTCCATGTATACCTTGAGTAGTCATCTACTACTACCAAGGTGTATTTCTTTCCACTTATCTTTGTTTGGTTCCACTTTGGGCCAAATAGATCCATATAAGCGGATGCAATATTCTTGTTGAAGATGAACATGTCTTTTCTTTGAATGAAGATTTGATTTGTTTTCCCTTCGACATGCATCACATATACTCTCCTTCTTGTATCTTGAGTCCGGAAGTCCTTCCACAAGATTACTACGCAAGCTTGTTAATCGTTTTGAAATTAAGATGACTCAGCTTTTTGTACCACAACCAACTTGATTCAATTTGTGCTCTTTGCTAATAGACAGTCTTTGGGTGTTCTTTGTTAACCAATCCACGACATACATGTTCTTCATCCGCGCATCCTTGTAACACAACTTCATTCGATTCAATATCCTTGATTTGGCATATACCCATGTTAAATCCAACATTGTAACCACTTGTCACGCGTTGGTGATGCTTAGCAGTTGAAGTTGAGTCCTTCAACATATGCAACGCGTCGTGATTTCTAATCCATTCCTCTTGATGGATCCAATGCCTCTTATTTCACCAGGAGCTTCATTTCCTCCAAATATGACTTTTGCTCCTTTTACTTCCTTGAATTTTGACAGATTTTTCTTGTTTCTGTCATGTGTGCGGAATGCCACTATCCATGTACCAGGTTCCTTGGCACTCACTGTTCCTTGAACTGCAATCAAAGGAAATTAAGTTTTAGGTACCCATACTTGTCCGGGTCCCGAGGGGTTAGAATTGTAAGATGATCCAACCAACTTATAGCCAAATGATTTGACTCTAAGGGTTGCCATCTATCGATGCCATAATCATAATTAATCCTGGCAAATTGCTTGGGGATTCTAGGTTCATACAAGCTGTCTCTTTTGTCTGTATGCTGTGTATAATTTTTAGCAATCGCCTTCTTTGGGTAATTGTGGTGTCTCGAGTGTAGTGCCTAGGTGCATATGTGTCTTTGATGAAAGCTCTTATACTTTTGGAATGGCCTTTCTTTGAGTTCTAGGCGTTTGCCATTTCGCTTATATTCCATAAGTCTATCTTTGATAGTTTACATTATTCCAATCGGCTTGGCTTGGATATTTTCTACCATTCCCATCATATGTATTTTTTTTTATGGATTTTAAGGGTTTTTGGTAGCTCGCTTCTTCTTTAGAATATTTTCTGTTTGGAGTTTCTTTGAGAACTCGGTGAATCTCTTCTCACTTGTCCTTTCAGCGCACTCAATCGGCTGTTTTCCTTTTCCTTTATAACCAAGGCCGGTTTGCTTGTTATTGTGCTTTGGAGTGAATGTGTGTGCAACATTTACGATTTTGGATTTTTCGGACTCTTCATGGCTTGAAGATCCTTTTCCCAAAATTACTTTTGAGGTTTGACATAGCACGAGGAATTAAATCCTAAGCACATCTGTCTCCACATTCTCTTTGACTCAAAATAAGATCATCCAATGATTTAGATGCCTTAGTGAATGAGGCAATAACATTGTTGAGATCATTCTCCCTCTTCTCCATAGCGGCAATTTACGCTATTAATTTAGCATTCTCGGCTTTTAAACTTTCATTCTCATCGGCTATTTGACTTAGAGTACTCGGCTCCTTAGTCGGCTTTGAGTTTTGACTCTTGAGTAGGTTGTTTTCCTCATTTAATAGTGTGTGTGAGGATTTAATGTGTTCAAAATCTTTCATCATTTTTCCTAATGAATCATAAAGATCGGTGGGTGATGATGTGTGTGTGTCACGATCACTATCACTAGAGTCCGAGTTTGATGAGTTAGAGTGTACCTCATCTTCTTGGTCGGGTTGAACTTGTTCCTTGGCCATCAAGCGGTCGTGGCTTCTTTTTCGAGTCACTTGTGTAGTCGGCTTCTTGCTCTGCAATCAACTGTCTCTCTTGACTTGGTCATTTCGTTTCGAGCTCTGCTGCCCATCATTGCTTTTTTCTTTTCTTGTCTTCTTTCTCAAGACCTTTCTTTCTTCTTCATTCCTGTATTTGTTAACTACGAGGATATGAGCGATCAATGGCATAGTGGCCTGGTTGTCTACAGTTCCAAAGATAGATATTCACCTTTTGATCAGCTTTTTCCATTCTTGGATTGTCGACCCTTTGATATTCTCGCTTTTTGATGATCTGTTCTCTTGGCTGGCCTATCTTCCCTTGATTTGGAGGGAGCCGAGTGTCTTCTGGAAGATCCTTTCCTCTCTTGTAGTTCTTATTGAAGAACTTGTTGAATCTTTTAACCATCGGGGCTATTTCTTCCTCGGATCAATGACTTCTTTGACCTCGGCTCTCTTCCCATCTTTAACAATTAGAGCAAAATTGTTTTGGGTACAACTGTCTCTTCCTGGTCTTTTCTTCTCGGCTCAAACTCGTAGGCTTTGAGGTCCGAGAATAATTCATGGTTGGATGTCTTTGATAGGTCCATGGAATGTCTCGGTGCCATGACCTTCATTTCCCATTCACCGGAAGACTTTTTAGGATCTTCATACACATTTCCTTCTCGTGTATATTCCTTTCCAAGTGCGTAGATAGCTTATTGGTGATTTACGTGAACCGAGCATCCGATTGATCCAGGTTTTCTCCTGAGATCATTTTGAAGTTTTCAAATTTACTGTACGACCCACCGATAATTTGTTTTCTTTGATTTGCTCCGAGCCTTAACAAATCAATGTGAGCTTGTCCCGATTTCTTTAGCCGTTTTACATGATTTGACTTTATTGAACATGGCTTTGTCCAAAGTTTTGTAAAGGATGTCCTTGGCTACATTGTCCAGGTTGTATCTTTTTCTCATCATCATTTGTCCATTCGGTTCTTGGTTTTTCAACCATGATCGTGCAGGAGCAACATCCTCTTCTCCTTCGGATGCGGCTCTTCTTACAAATGTGTTCACCTTTAAGATTTGCGAGAGGCCCATCTTCTATCACTATCCACATCTCATCATGTAATCTTTGATAAATGAGCCTCGCATACGAATTTTCCAATCATCAAATTCTTCAATTGTGAACATAGGGATGCGTGTCAAATTTGCTTCCATGATAATAACTTCTAATGATCGAAAGAGTTTAGAGAGTTTAAGTACTAAAGCGAGACTTTGAAAAGTTTGGAGATCTAGTTCAAGAACCGGTCGGAGGGTTCAATGAACCAACCGCTCTGATACCACTTGTAGGTCCCAAGGGGTGTAAGTGTAAGGTTTAGAAGGGGGTTGAATAAACCTTACCAAATTTTTGATTTAGTCCTTTTAAATATACTGAGTTGATACTAAACAATCTGTGTCCTTGATGGACAGTCAATTTAGTCAATCAAGTAGAGTTAGTCTCTCAAATGACTCAACCGAGCCGTTGATGGAATAACTCATTTGTTGGCTCTAAATTAACTCAACTGTGGTTTTGTTTTCATTGAAAGACTTAACACCCTTAAGTTTGGTTAAGCAAGGATTTAGTGCTTAGTTTAGTACTTATATATTATCAAGTGGATAGCAAATTTATCGTGAGATATAAACAATTAAGATGCGGGAATTAAAGTCTTTGAAATGTAAATGACACAATGAAATTTTTATAGAGGTTCAAGATCGGGTAATTCTTCTACTCCTCTCTTCTCCAACTCCCCGGAGGAATCCACTAGGTATTGATCGGTATACAAAGTGGTAACGGTCCGGATACAAGTCTTGATCACACAAATGACTTGATCCTTTGGGACTCGATCCGAGACGCCTTGATCACTCGGTTGGCTTCTCGTGCGACTCGGCTTCTTCACGCAGGCGCAGTGCCTTGCTACTACAGACTCACTTGCTCAAGCTCTTTGGATTTGATCACGAAGCCCTCCAAAAGCTTAAGACTTGGTTCGACCTTGAACCTTCCTACAATCCTTCGTTGAATGTAGACCCCTTGTTTTCGTATTTTCCTCTTCAACGATTGAAGTTATCTTTCCTTCACAGTGTGTGTTGGATTGATGTTCTTCCTAGTGTAGGCTTGAGGATTGAGAATGTTTCAGATTTTCTAATAATTGCTTGAACGTTTTTGGTTGGTCTGAACTTGTGTCTCTTGTGTACCTCATTCTCAAATAAACTCCTCGGCCTTTTATAGTGATCTTTCAAAAATTTGCCCGTTGAAGAGATAGGCTTATTTTTGAAAGTCACTTGATCGTTGGCTTGTCTTGTTGCGATCCTTGGAATTGCCATTTCCTCGTATGAATTGTTCTTCACCTTTTCGAGTTCGACACGGTGTAGTGCTTCCCATTGGTTTATCCCTTTTGCACGCTTCCTGGGACTGAGCACTCCGAGAAAGGTGGTATGGAGATATTACTTGTTTAAGTAATTCTCTTGATTTTTGTGCAACGGATCTTTTTCGTTATCTCGATTTGACGCATTTCTTTGCTTTCCCGGTGACTTAGAGTCGACTTCCAATCATGGATGACTCTTCTCGTCACTTTATCTTGAGACTTGGCTTTTCTCGAGTTGACTTGACTAATACTCCACTCACCGCATCTCACCGCTTCTTCATAGAGTTCCCGTCTACTCTTCTTTGCCATACTCACTGTCTCGCGGCGAGTCTTCCTTCTATTCTCCGGTTGTCTTCTTGCATGTTAAGGCGTAGCTAACTTAACTCAGCTTGGCCAACCCTATTTATTACAATGCATTTTACAACAAAAAATGGGGTGCCAACATCCTATTCTAAGTTTTACATGGCATTCATCAAAATCTAAACAATAAATTTCCTAACACTCACCATATCTATTAACTAAGTCGTTCACTTGCGGTGAAGCTAAGAAATAAGGTGAACAAGTTTTTGGCGCCGTTGCCGGGGATTAATTAAATTTTTAGTACTAATATTGCAATAAATAGTGTTATTTTTATTTTAGATATTTTTTCTTTTTATTTTATTTTGTTAGTTCTATTCCTATAGTGTTTGATTTGTTTCTTTTATTGGTCCAGGTAGTGCATGAGCACTCGCTCCAAGCGAAGAAAATTAGACCCGTTCATTTCGGAGGTTGAAGCATTCGCCAGAAGAACAAGTTCAGCTACTAGATGAGCAATAAGAAATTTAGATCACACTATGGAGGATGTGAACGAGAACAATGGGAATAACAACCAAAACAATGGGAACAATCAGGTACCTCAGCCAGAAGTACATGCGATCTAGCAGCAAGCGATTCGCGATTACTTTCGCCCTCAAACAAATCGCAATTATGGTGGAATTGCCCATGTACCAACTAATTCTAATAACTTTGAGTTAAAACCGACATTGATTTCGATGATTCAGCAAAACCAATTTGGGGGATTTCCAACTGAGGATCCCAATTCTCATCTTTCACACTTCATGCAAATCTGTAACACGATCAAGATGAATGGAGTGTCAGATGATGCTATACGTCTGTGCCTATTTCCTTTCTGTTTAAGGGATAAGGAGAGAAACTGGTTAGGCACATTGACTCAAGTGAGTGTTAATACCTGGGATGATTTGAGCCAGGAATTCTTATTCAAATTTTTTCCACCAAGCAAAACACTGCAGCTCAAGAGCGAGATCACACAGTTCAAAAAATTCGATTATGAACCATTATACGAGGCCTGGGAGAGATTCAGAGACTTTTTGAGGAGGTGTCCTCAACATGGGTTTCGATAGGATCAACAATTTTGTTTCTTCTACAATGGGTTGTTGGAACAGACAAGATTATTTGTGGACGCTGCAGTAGAAGGGTTTTACTAGCAAAAATCCCACAAGATGCATTCAATTTTCTTGAGAAAATTGCGATGAATAGTTATCAGTGGCCCTCCAAAAGGACAAACATCAAAAGGGTAGCTGAAGTTTCTGACTCGGATCCAATCAAAGCATTAATGGCTCAGATGACTGCTTGGACGTCTCAATTAAGTGTTCTAACTCAAGGGGTAGAGGCAAACGTGGGTGCAAATAATGGGGGAGTTCAGTAGGATTCTATGGAAGAGGCTCATTATATCAATAACCGGAATTTCAACAATTTTTGGAATGATTCGACTCCTACTCATTATCATCCAAGTTTGAGGAATCATGAAAATTTCTCATATGCTAACACGAAAAATGTGATTCAACCACCACCATACTTTAGTGTGATGAATGAAGTTATTAATACGGAGGCAAAGCCATCTATGGAGGACATTCTTGCTTCGTTTATGAGTCAGACGAGTTCGTTTATGAATTTAATGAGGAACCAATTTAATAAAGATGAGGCTAAGCTGGACAAGATTGTGACACATGTTACACAATTGGCAAACACTATGGGCTCACAAATGAAAAATCTTGAAACTTCAGTTAATGGCCGTCGATTAGCTATGATTGTCGAGAGAACATCGAAGGGCCAATTTCCGAGCAACACTGAAGTCAACCCAAAGGAGTAGTGTAAAGCCATTCGTCTGAGGAGTGGTACAGAGTACAAGAGGCCGAAGATTCTGGAAAATCATGAAAATTCGGAGATATGCACGAACCGTGCATGGATGCACAGTCAGCCAGTGCGTGTGTCAGATGATAGAATTTCGACCCCTGGAAAAGAGGACACTGTAGCAAACGGCGAAGTTGAAGTCGATGATAGAAATGAGGGACACAAAGATGAACAAAAAGGGGCTGAGAAGCTTAAATCTTCTTCTAACTCTAATTTTCCAAAACATTCAACTTCACTCCCTTTTTCTCAACGCTTTCAAAAGAAAAAATTCAGTGCCCAATTTGCTAAATTTCTTGACATCTTTCAGAAACTCCACATTAATATGCCTTTTGCAGACGCATGAGAGCAAATGCCCAACTATGCGAAGTTTCTAAAAGGTGATGTCCAAAAGGCAAAAGATGACAGAATTTGAGACAATAAATTTGACTGAGGAGTGCAGTACCATCATTCAAAGAAAACTACCTCAAAAGCACAAAGATCTGGGGAGTTTCACTATTCCTTGTGCAATGGAGGGTGTTTTCTTTAATAGAGCATTGAGTGATTTAGGTGCAAGTATTAACTTAGTGCCCTTGTCCATTTTCAAGAAGCTTGGATTGGGAGAGGTGAAGCCGTCCACTGTTAGTTTACAGATTGCATATAGATTGCTCACGTATCCTAAAGGGATCATAGAAGATGTGCTCATAAAAGTCGATAAATTCATATTCCCATTAGATTTTCTAGTGCTTGACATGTAGAAAGATCATGATGTCCCGCTGATACTTGGGTGTCCATTCTTAGCCATCGAAAAAGCCCTAATAGATGTGCAGAAGGGAGAACTCACATTACGGGTTAATGATGAGCATGTTCTATTTTCTATCTATGAAGCTATGAATTTCATGATAGTGTCGAAAGTTGCAATTTCGTAGAAGTAGTTGATTCATGTATTGAAGAATCTGTAGATCATACATTGTCTCATGATGTTTTAGAATTTGGTTTAACCCATTCATGTTTGACGTCAAGTGTAACACTTGATTTTGACAACCAAAACTTGTATGACTATGTTTGTGGTTTAGATAATATGTAGGAATTACCTAAAAGTGAGAAAGGCGAGGACATGAAGAAGGACATAGGAAAAAGCAACGTCTCAAAAACACGCACGGACCATGCGTGTACGCATGGGCAGCCTATACGTGATGCCGTGGAAAAGCTTGAAAAGAACAAGACACGCACCGACCATGCATATGCGCACGGGCAACCCATGCGTGACCCAGATCAGTCGATTCCAACCAGAACTCAAATCGTTACCTGAACACCTCAAATATGCCTTCCTTGGTGCAAATGACACAAATCCGGTAAATGTATCTTTCCTTTTAACTTCTGTCCAGCTTGATAAACTACTTAGGGTGTTGAGAAAATATAAGTCTGCATTAGGTTGGTCTATATCTGATTTAAAAGGCATAAGTCCATCGATTGTTATGCATAAGATTCGTATGGAAGATGTTTATAAACCTTCAGTGCAGAATCAAAGGAGACTAACCCTATTATGCAAGAAGTTGTCAGGAAAGAAGTCTTAAAGTGGTTAGATGCCATGGTTGTGTATGCTCTATCTGATAGTTCTTGGGTAAGTCCAGCACAAGTGGTGCCAAAGAAGGGAAGTATGACAGTAGTAAATAATGAAAATGAAGAATTAATTGCTACTAGGATAGTTACAAGGTGACATATTTGTATTGATTAAAGGAAGTTGAACGATACTACTCGTAAAGATCATTTTCCCCTTCCCTTTATTGATATGATGTTAGATTGTCTGGCAGATTTGACTATTACTGTTTTCTTGATGGTTATTCCGGGTTCAATTAAATCATGATTACACCGGAAGACCAAGAGAAAACTGTTAGATAAATGTTTTATCTAATTTTTATGATTTTATTTAACTGGATTTTTACTAAGAGTTTAATGTACTTCTTGAACTTTATTTTTGACAAAAATCGGACAACTCCTCTGTTTTGAGGTCAACTGGTTGCCCTATAGGGTACCCCATACCAGAAAGTTTGACGAAATAGAGAACAATCTGTTTGCTGAAATGGGGAGGCCAACCAGTTGACCTATAGGGCGACTGGTGTGGTCGATCGGTTGACCTAGAGGGCGACCGATGTGGTCAATCGGTCAACCTAGAGGGCGACCGGTGCCTAAAGTTTACAAATTGCACAAAACGCTTTCTATTTCACAAATTGAAAAGGGTGACCGATCCAGGTGAAGTGCGACCGGTCGAACCCTAGGTCGACTGGTCCAGCCCCCCCTCGGACTGGTCCACCCCTTATTTTCATGCATTTTTCAATTTTAAACGTATTTTTTATATTAGAGGTCGACCGGTCGACCTAAGATTTTATCAGCAAACTATCCGTTGCACAACGTTTGGTTGATTTGATTGAAAAGCTTGGTGCTTTTCGTGTTGAAAAGTTTGGTGCTCTTCAAGGTTAAGGTTGTAATAGTTTGGTATCTATTAATAAACTTTTTCCTTTTTCAAATATATTCCGGACATATCAGGTGGTGGAGGATTGGGCCCTAGGTGGGTTGAACCTCTACAAATCATCGAGTGTTGTTTACATTTCCGTACTTTTATTTTGGTCATTATCTTCATATTCAAAAAAGAGGACGTAATTCGAAAAATCGGGAAAATCTATTCACCCTCCCCTCTAGATTTTCGTAGCCACTTGGACTAACAAAAACAACATTCACATGTCCCTATGGTACGTTTGCATTTCGCAGAATGCCATTCAGATTATGTAATGCACCCGCGACTTTCCAGCGCTGCATGATGGCTATCTTTCATGATCTTATTGAAAAAATTATGGACGTGTTTATGGATGATCATTGTCTTCACAATATTTCTTTAGTGCTGCAGAGGTGCGAAGAAACTAATCTTGTTTTGAATTTGGAGAAATGTCACTTTATGGTACGAGATGGCATTGTACTTGGCTATCGAGTTTCTTCTGCAGGTTTAGAAGTGTATGGAGCAAAGATTGTGGCGATTGAGAAACTCCCACCACCTACGAATGAAAAAGCAATCAGAAGTTTCTTAGGGCATGCCGGTTTCTACAGAAGGTTCATTCGTGACCTTTCTAAATCACTAAACCTTTAAGTCAATTATTAGAAAAAGATACGGCTTTCAATTTTTCCAAAGATTGTTTGTAGGCATTCGAGATTTTGAAGAAGGCGTTAGTGAGTGCACCAATTCTTGTAGTCCCGGATTGGAGTCAGCCATTTGAGCTAATGTGTGATGCCAGTGGCTTTGCAGTAGGGGCAGTTCTCGGTCATAAGAGAGAAAATATATTCAGAGCTATCTACTATGAGAGCAAAACATTGGATGGTGCACAGTAGAATTACACCACCACTGAGAAAGAGATGTTGGCGATTGTATTTGCATTTGACAAATTCCGATCTTATTTGATTGGAACAAAAATGATAGTCCGCACATATTATGTAGCTATCAAATATCTATTTGATAAGAAAGATGCAAAGCCAAGATTGATACAATGGATTCTCCTGTTGCAAGAATTTGATGAGGAGATTATAGATAGAAAAAGATGTGAGAATGTGGTGGCAGACCACTTATCTAGGCTTGAATATAAAAAGGATGAGAAAGAGAGAATAGAGTCGATCAAAGAAGAATTTCCGGATGAGCAGCTTTTGTTAGCACAAGCAACATTCCCATGGTACGCAGATTTTATAAATTATTTGGTGGCGGGAGTTTTGCCTCCAGATTTATCCTTATATCAGAAAAAGAAATTTCTCCATGATGTCAAGTTTTATATGTGGGATGATCATTTTCTCTTTAAGAGGTGTGCGTATATGATCATTAGACGATGTGTACCTCAAGAAGAATGGGATGGAGTTTTACAATAGTGTCATTCCTCACCTTGTGGGGGACACTTTGGTCGACACGCACTGCTCCGAAGGTACTACAAAGTGGTTTATATTGGCCTACTTTATATAATGATTGTTATTTGTATGTGCAACAGTGTGATAGATGACAGCGGATGGGGAACATATCTAGACGACATGAGATGCCTATGACGAATGTGATGGAAGTGGAATTAATTAATGTGTGGGGGATTGACTTCATGGGTCCCTTTCCATCATCTTCTGGCCATCAGTACATTTTACTCGCAGTGGAGTATGTATCCCGATGGGTAGAGGTGATTCCTTCAAAGACAAATGATGCACAAGTAGTAATGGATTTTTTGAAAAACAATATATTCACTCGATTTAGAACCCCGAGAGCTTTGTTTAGTGATGGGGGGGGTCATATTTTGTGAATAATTTGATGAACAATCTACTTGTTAAATATGGTGTTAGGCATAAAGTTGCACTGGCATATCATCCGCAAGCAAACGGGCAAGCTGAAATAGCCAATCGAGAATTTAAGCAAATCATAGAAAAGACTATGAACGTAAATCGCAAAGATTGATCTATGAGGTTAGATGATGCTTTATGGGCATACCTAACAGCTTTCAAGACGCCTTCGAGAACATCTCTATATCAGCCTGTGTTCGGAAAATCATGTCACTTACCCGTGGAGTTAGAACATAAAGCATTTTGGGCGGTAAAGAAGTTGAATTTTGACTTCAAAGCAGCGGGTGAAGAGAGGATACTACATTTAAATCAAATGGAAGAATTCAGAGATGAGGCCTATGAGAATTCCCGGATTTACAAAGAGCGTACTAAGAGATGGCATGACAAGATGATTAAGTGACGAGAGTTTTTACCAGGTGAACAAGTCCTCTTGTATAATTCACGTCTTAAACTTTTTCCCGGTAAACTCAAATCTCGATGGTCGGGACTGTTCGTAATTAAGAAGGTATTATCACCCCTGGAGTAGTGGAATTATTGATGCGGGATGGAGATACATTTTTAGTCAACAGTCAAAGGATTAAGCATTACTTCGATAGGAACCAAAAGGAGGAGGTGTCATACATCACCTTGAGGGATCCTTGATCGAAACATACATGCGTCAAGCTATAGATGTTAAATTTAGCGCTTGTTAGGAGGCAACCCAATGATTTGTTGTTTTTCTTCCCTTATTTTGTTTGTTTAATTAGACAGGATCTTACTTGTTTTTCTTGATTTAGGGAGAGAGAGAAAAAAAGTTCGAAAAAAACGTCTTTAGACTTGACGCACGGGCGGACCGTGCGTACGTGCACGGCTCGTGCACCTGTGCGAACAAAGACCTAACTCTCGACTTGACCCACGGGCATCCCGTGCGTGGGCACACGGCCCGTGCGTCTGACCGACCTGCTCTTTAAAAAAATGGGATTGAGGGTTTTTCATTCATTGTAACACAAATTCTAAGCTCTAATCTCTCAAAACCTCTCGACCCCCTCCCATCTTTGATGAAATTTCGAGTTTCTAAGAGTTTTACACTCAAAATCTTTCACCCTCACCACACAATCTACACAATTCACCATTAAAGTTGAGTTTGAGTTTGAGAATTTTGAAGAAAGGCACCTAGGGCTAAAATTTCAACCTTGTTGCTAAATCTTGGAGATTTCGGTAAGAATCACACCCTCTCTTTGATTTTATTGTATGATACACATTGGAGATTGATGTTTGGTGTAATATGTGATAGATTTGTCATGGTTTTCTTTGAATATTCTTTGGGACATTATATCAAACACTTGGTATGCATCTTGAATTTGTGAAGATAGTTTGAATTCTTGATCGTGTTATGCTTGGTCATTGATATTTAGAGTGTACTTGACTATGAATTCTCCATAATTGTATTGAAGTTGGAAAAATTGGATTAGTTCTTGATTTTAGACTTGTGGAGATGGGAAATTATGCTCTTTATGGAAATTGAACAATAAGCATTATTTCACCATTTTAGATAGTTGTCGTTGAGTTTATCCGAAGTCTCATATATTCTTTTAATAGGTACAATCTTGAACGAGTTGAAATGGCCAAAAGAAGAAGAGACAGAGAGAAAGAGCCCAACGAGATGTTGACCCTAATAGCCCCGAAGCATACGGAGTAGAGCTCACAAGGGGCGAGCATGTAAAGTCTTGGAATAGGTTGGTGACTCGCCAAATGATCCCAACTCGTTGCCTATGATGAGTGTACCCAAGCACTTGGGATACACGATGACGTTTGGAGAATGTCCGAGAGGGTTGGATGGACTAGGTTCATTAGCGGGCGATGGCCAACATACAGAATTTTCACCCTGGAGTTCTTGAGCACCTTCGAGTTGTTAAGAACCCCCGCTAGGGGATCCGTGTTTGATCATATTCCAGTTGGGGAATAAAAGGAGACAACTCTCGATTGCTGACATGAATAATGTTTTGGAGGTGCCGGTTAATGGGGCATATATGCCTCCAGTGGAATATAATCAACAGTCTTTCTGGAGAGCGCTTGTGGAAACCCCTGAAATGGGAATAAGGGTCTATGAGGCAAGGTCGGCTAAGACATCATGGGTATGGAATCCGGTGTTTCGATACTTACAGAGAGTCACCTCTACGTCGATCTTCGCTAGGGAAAACAATGGGGTAATGAGTACTAGAGAATTATTTTTGATATGGTGTATGTTGGCGAGCACACCATTCAACACAGCGGTATACTTCGTTGATCAACTAGACGATGTGGCTACTCAGAGATAAGGCAACATCATGATAGGAGGTATGATTACCCCTATCGCCCAATTATTTAATGTTAATGTTCGGACTCTGGACCCGATGAATGGAGAAAGAAGGATCAGTATTGTTGTATTAAAGACGATGAGGATCATCACGGAAGAGGAGGGCGTGTATCTCTTCCAACAAAGAGTGGGCAACCCATTCCCTTTGCCCAACACTGTTGTCACCACTGTTGATAGCATAAATGATCTGTCGAACTTTTAAACTTAGATGCGCATGAACAAGTAATAGAACGAATGCTCGCGCGAAAAAGGAGACGAGTAGCCAGGTTTCAGGATGAAGAAGAGTTGGTAGAAGAGAAAATGGAATATGTCGGCAGACAGGATCCCATACAAAGGAACAAGGACATCTCGGAAAATTCCCATCGAGGTGCGAATCGTGCGATTCATGACATAAGTGATAGGTTGTTGGCCTTAGAGGAGAGAGTCCAGCTGCATCACAAGGAGTTTATGGCATTCCTAATGCGAACACCAACAAATGGGACTATGGCATCGACGGGCGTCAAGAGGAGATCCTCGAAATGATGAGACAATTGACCCAGTGGCATCTATCCCAAGGCCACTATCCACCGCCACCACCTCAGTGAGTTAATAAGTTGTCTCTACATTTCTTTTGCATTAAAATTCTATCTTTTTCACATGTGCACGATATAATTGTATTCAAGTTTGGGGTAGAGATAGTTATTTTGATCTAAAGGGAATTTGAGAGAGAATTTTTTTGCATTTCATGTAGTTGCATGTAGAGCACTTAGGTTGCATTGCATTAGAAGCATGTTTATAGTTTTAGCACATTTATTGCTTTCGTAGGTTCTTATGGATTGAGTAAACTTTGGATCGATGTTGTGCGATGTGATTTGAGGGGTTATTTTGCAAAATCCTTGTGTTGTTCTGATTTGGTGTTGAATGTGAATTGATCAAGATGATAATGGATGATATTGAGCATGTGGATATTGTAACATCGGTTTTATGCTTTGATTTACGAATATTCAAGCCTGTGAGCTTTTGAGCCTTTATTGCTTTCATTATATGCAGACTTATTTTTTGTTTTCAGTGTATCGTTCATGCTGTTAGAACTCTAGAACTTGCTTTGGTATCTCTGTCAAGACCACATGTTGTATGCAATTTGTGAAAGTGATTTAAGGCCATTTTTGTTTAGTCTTTCTAGTCTTTAGTCTACCCAATAATATTTAATTCCCTAGTTAACCAATTTGAGCCTATTGTCTTATTTTCTGATAGCCACATTTTGAGCCTTGACTTGATATATCTTTTGTCCTAAACTTGAGCTTATAGCATTGAGTAAGTTGGTTGAATGAGGATGAAATTGATGAAATCGATAGGGTAGATGAATTGGCAAGAGTTGGTTTATGGGAACAAAAAAATGATGAATGTTCATGAAAGAGTCAAACAAAAAAAGAAGAAACAAATTGACTCTATGATTGGGTTTGCTATGTGCGAACTCGTAGGCTGGATTCGTGAAATGATTTAAAGAAAGTTCAGTGTTGCCAAAGAAAAGGCTATGAAGAATTGATGTAAAAAAGGGGGTGGTTTGAGAATCTTAGGTTACTATCGAGTTCATTAGTTGGTGCTTCTTATATGGGATTCATTGATTTCACTGAGATTATGCTTACCATTCTATATGCTCGAATTTGAGTCACTTTATCCATACTTTTCTACCCTAACCAGAGAGCCTTCATTACAACCGAATGACAAAGTTTTTTTTATTCATGAATTGCATACACTTTAGTGGTGGAGATTTGAGACGATTTGCAAGCCTATGGTAGTTCTTCATCATTGAATTGATTTGAGCGTAAACATGTCCCTTATACACTTGAGGAGAGAGCATACACTTGACCAGTGAGATTCGTAAATTCAAAGCATTTGCCATGATTATATTGAAACATGTTTTATATTGGAGATTTGAAGCTTGATTGATTCATTACTTGATATCCTTGGATAAACCACATGAGTTCTTGGAGTTGATGTTCTTGATTGTGCACAATTCATTCCTCCCACTCTTGTTTTTTTTTTTTTTGGCTTGAGTAGAGTTGACCAGGACTGTCAACAGTTTAAGTTTGGGGGTTTGTTAAGTGTGAGTTATGCATATATTTTTGACAAGGTTTTGACTAAAATAAGTTGATAAACATGCATTAACATAGTAATAAGGATTGTGTTCTTAATATTTGGAAAAGATATTACGCTTTGCTCATTTTACAGGAAAATCACTAATTTTGTAGAACTTTTGTGGCAATTTGGAGCATTGCAGCTATTAGAACCCTTGTGAACCGTGGAAAGTGATGTGAAAAGATGATTACACGAAGTAAGGAGTTGAACCGAGAAGAAACCAGTAGAACCAGGTGGAAAATGACCATGCACGGGCAACCCGTGTTTATGCGCACGGGTCGTGCGTGGGGTGAAAGCCAAGCATGCAGTTCGACTAGACACACGGGCAGCCCATGCGTCATGGCACGGCCTGTGCGTCTGTTCAGGTGAAAAAAGATGGCTTCGACTTTGACGCACGGGCAGCCCGTGCGCTTTGGCATGGCCCGTGCATCTGTGCGGGTTTTGACAGTTTCTTTCCATGTCAACTTAGATTTGACCCAAACGAGGACACACATACTTTTACCCTAAAAATAGAGAAAAGGGCATCCTTCTTCAGGAAGAACTGAGAGAAAGTTCAAGATCGCATCCCCGCTTGAGGATTGAAGATTGATTGAGAGATCCATCGATATCCCTGAGTTTTCCTGCTCCATTGTATTTTATTTTTCATCTCGTTGATATGGATTTGAGTAATTTTTCTATGAATTCTTCTTTTCCCATATCCGGCTAAACATCTTGTGATTCCGGGGCTTGGGAGTAGGTTAATTACCTCTTGTTGGATGATTAATTTTAATTGAAGTTATATTTTGAACCCTGTTCGAGTACTTTGTCTTATTGTTTGTTTTATCATTTGGCCAATGATTGGGCATGTTTGATGTGTTGATTCATAATTCGAGAGATGAGTTTCAATACTAGATCTTGAGTACTTGACACGAATATATTGCATGATTGAGAAGTCTGTGACTATTTGTGAGGATTTATTGATCTTTTATGCTTTTGGGAGTTGGTTATTCTATGTTGAGTAGAGATGCTAGCATAGGTAATCCAATCAACATGTTTATTGTGTCTCGAGAGAGAGAATAAATAACTTGCGTGATTGTCTTATAGGGAAGATAGATAATAGTTGTGGTTTGATTGATCTGATAACAAGAGTGTAATTAACTGAAACCATAACCCTGGAATCCATCCATTTACTTGATCCTTTCACTCGTGATTCTTTGCTTTGTTAGTTTTATGGTAGAATATTTTCTTAGTTTTTATAAATCATCAATCACAATTCGATCGTCTAAATAAAAATAGTGCTATTATAATCTCAATACTTAGTACATTAATTTATTAGTCCTTGTGGGATTGACCTTGCTCACCATATCTATTAACTAAGCCGTTCACTTGCGGTGAAGCTAAGAAATTAGGCAAAGCTCGTACAATCAATATCAATATATATTTCAAATTTATAATTACTTGTATATATTGTTTTTGTATATATAAAATGTAACTATACACTTACTCAAAAAATGGTTAAACTTCTTTACAATTTTGAAAGACAAACCCTTGTGTCGTATTGAACTCTTCCTCTAATAATTCCACAAACTTTGTTGCTCCAAAATGACAATATTTTTGTGAGAAGATTGGCAGACTATCATCAACCTCTATGTCATTATTTCTCTCTTCTTGGTTAAACCTAGTCTCAAATCCCCTCAAGTATATTGTGCAAAAGTGACACGCTTTTATGATGTATGCTTCTGCAACTAAACTTTTTGGATGAGCTTTACTGTTCACTTTCTACTTCAAGTCACATAATGATCTACAGAAAAAAAAGTCTACATGATTACAAATGTGAACTTGGATCTAAGTATCTAGATATGGATTTTATATTACCATTCCATGGGATACACCCATCTAAATTGAACTGGGCCACCAAACAACATCTCATTCGGTAAATTAATATGCAAATGAACTATAATGTCAAAGATAACATGAGGGTATATCTTTTCAAGTTTACACAAAATCACCCAAGTGTCTTCTCTTATTTTCTCCAAGTCAGATCTCTTCAACTTCATACAACACAAATGCTGAAAAAGTAACCTAACTTAGCCAACACGTTGCAAACTTCCTTATTTAAGGATCTACGAATTTAAACATGAAGTATTCGTTGTAATAGTACATGACAATCTTGATTATTCATTCCATTTATCTTTTGATCACTTGAACTAACACAAGGAGAAGTATTTAAAGCATACCCATCATGAAATTTAACAGACTTAAGAAACACAGTAAAGTCTCGTTAACATAACATGCAGCAGACATCACATATTTTCCATCACTTTTCTCAATTAAGTGCAATTCTCTGCAAATTTTTATATCCTCCAAATATCTTTTGTTTTCCCATCTATACTCTTCAAGCTTCATAATATTTCTCACATATGTTCTTTTCGATATGCATTACAACTAAATTGTGCCTTAACTTCAACTTACCCCAGTAAGATAAATTAAAAAGAATGATACGTTTAGTCCAATTCAACTCCTCAGGCTTCCGTTTTCTTTTCCTGTTGCCATACTTTCCTGGAGTCGTGTTTTCTAGTCTCTCTAATTGCATTAACACATCCTCCCCATTTAAATCTTTAGGCACTTTGTTACCGTCTGGTTTTCCATTAAACTTCATACTTCTCCTTCTCCTCCAAGTATGGTATTTTGGTAAAAAGCGATGATGTCCCTTGTAACATATCTTATTTCACAATCCTAAGGCATATGTGTGCTCATTACAATTGGAAACAATCCATGTAACCTTTTGGTACTCCATTCAGATAGATCACCATATATCGGAAAGTCGTTTATTGTCCACAAATCAGTAGCATGCAATTGGAATTTTTTTGACAAGAAACATCAAAGGTTTGGCCCCCTCAAGCCACAATTCTTTCAACTCTTCAATTAACAGTTGTAAGTACACATCAATGTCCTTTCCAGGTGAATTCTTCCATGGAATTAGCAAAGATAACATAAAGAATGGATGTTTCATGCGATCCCGATGGGATTCAACGGGGTAAGTGGTGCTTAAGTTTCCAAATGGATTAAAACCATCTACAACTAGAGCAAGTCTGACATTTCTATAATCATTTGCAAACCATGGAAACTCTCTATCAACATATTTCCATGCTATAAAATCTACCGGATGCCACATATAATCATCATCAATGCATTTTTCTTTATGCCACACCATTTTTTTAGATGTTTTCTAAGACATGAAAAAGCATTGAAGTCTGGATCTCAATGGAAAATACCTTAAAATCTTGTGGTGTCTTCTTCCATATACCGTCGTTGACTTTCCATTGAGAAGTTCCACAAGTAGCTGGCAAGTCTTCAAGTTTGACTCTACTTCCAAAATAAGGCACAATCGTATTTATCGGTATGAATACATTCATATGCCAATCCCAAATCTCGCAGAAATCATTTAGCTACATAGTAAGAACTTGGCAGTGGCTGGCCATCAGGAAATGATAATTTCATTAACCTCAACGTCATATCTAGAGTTTTATTACTTAGTCTATTATACACTTTCGAGTGGAGCATCTGGATGATAAAAGATGTCCTTGAAATCTTCTTACATCGTGCAATCAGTGCTTTAAGTATGTCGGAACACCACTAGTATCAATATTATTGCCATCATCTGACGCTATGGCATTGCTTCTGAGGTCGAATAAAATTTCATTAAGACTATAATCTTTGTCATTTCATCATTATTGTCTAATGACTCATTATCGACTCCATTACCCACATCAACATGTGGACTCTCTCGATTATTTGAACTTGGTTCACCTAGATAAAACCATGTAATGTACCAAGAACCTTTCCCCCCAACCAAAATATGATTCTCAAATGTTACTTGATCTTTTATTAATAAATTTAAATAGTCTATACATGGGCATTGAATGTTGGATTCCTTACTAATATGCGATTTAACAAATTTAACAAAAATATTTACCCCATTTATGTAAGTCTTAGACCATTTGACTGCGTGCATCAAACTCTTGTCCATTTTGTACTCCACCTAATATAGAATGACATGGTGAGACATGTAATTATATATCAACATTAAATGAGGAATTTAGTTCAAAAGATGAAGTTGAATATCTACTCTCTAGAAGAGACATATACTTCTTCGTGATCACTTTCAATTTATGTAGGTTCTTATGTCTGACACTATGCGATTTAGACATTAGACAGAAGAAAATTATAATTTAAAAGTTAACTAGAAAGAATTGTGTTTATAAAAATTTGGATGTTCTTTCGTTCTTCATGTTGTATAATTCGGACTCCAATGACCCATTAACATTTTGGATATTATCTTTTAATACATGTAGATATATATAGTACACCGAGAAATATATAACATTGAATCGGTCCTTATCTTGAGCAGCACAATTGAGTTGACATTGTCTTTATTAAATGTAATATATTATTTACTTTATTAAAGAAGTTGTGTGTTATTAGCTAATTATCTCATCCACTAAATGGGTTATGCTTCAAACACTTTGACCCCGTTAACTAATCCAAATTTATTTAATCAAATCTAAAATGTATTGTAAATTCTGATTTGAAAATTACTAATCTAAAATTGACACCCATTGGGACTGACTAGGTGACATCCAAAAAGTTTTGAATGCCAACATGAAATAGTAACATAACATTTCTCTGCGCATCTCTTCATTTTTCCACATCTTATGAAATATGTGTGTTGTTGTAAAGGCTTGTATCAATCGCAAACTGTGTGTTTTGTATTTCACATTATATCATTATACTGTAGCCAAAAAATTAACAAATCATTTATTAAATTTTTATTTAACTACATGTTTTTCTGCTTTAAGGGCACATGGTCTCAAATCATGACCATAAAATTACTTCAATATGCATAACATAAAGTGCATTCAATGAAACAGTTCTAGGTTAGTATATTCATGTTCTGACACTTAAAAAAAAACCATTCCACAAAAGAACATATGGTTAGTTTTTTTGCTGATTCTTTTGATTAATCGAGAGGTAGCTTTTTTGGTTTTAATGAATGGTATTTATGACTGGGTGTTTAATTATGTTATTGGATTAATGATTGGATCCAACTATATTTCTATTTGCTTTTTTGATAGAATTTTATATTAGCATGTTTAGTAATTATATTATATGTTTGCATGTAGACTTTTCAAAATAGCTCCAGGAGGTCGCACATTCAAAATGAAAAGCATCCCAAACCAGTCTCGGCAAAGTATCATAAATCGAGCTGCCAAGGATGCTTCATTTCATTCGACACCTCGAAGAAGTATCAAATAACTTTTAGAAAAAACAAATGTGGCATTTGATGATGTGAATGAGGCTTTGGTAACATCTGGAATGCATAATTCTTCCTCCGATAGAAGTGAAACTAATACAACAAATGACACCAATGAGAGAGATAAAAATCGACAAAACTCTAAAGTTCCACCAAGTTAATCCTGAAATTCAGTCACATCCTAAGAACATACAAGATTCAGCACCTAAATCGAACGATATAACATGTATGCGTTCTTCACATTCCTAATTTTATGTTTCTTTCTAGTTTGTCCACTTTCTAAGGTGTTTTTGCATACGTTTAGCTTGAATTACACTGTGTGTATGTGTAATGTTTTGTTTCTTTCTAGTTTGCCCACTTTCCAAGGCGTTTTGCTTGCGATTTCCTGCTTTGCATCATCGAAAAAAAATGCGAAAAGAATCTGTCAACCGATCAATTAAATTGGTAATGACAATGTGATTTACAATCCTAGATACTAAATCTGATTTACAATCATTCTAATTTGAGTTTCTGTTTGTAAGCAATATGAAACATCCATTGATAACTTAAAATGAGTTAAAACTGATAAAGAAATGTAGAATAACATAAAAAAATTGTATCAGTTTCAGCTTTTTAGTTGAGCACCATCCACGATTTCCTAAATTTAATGGAACCTATATGTTTCTAAGGAAGCAAATAAAAGTAACTTGTCTTCTATATGATAACATGACAATGGTGAAGTTATCTCCTCTTGTTGATTTGGTATCTGGAAATTTTAACTTATAGATTCTTTTTTTGCTAGTCAAAATTTTTAATCTCTTTTTGAAACCTAAATTCTACACTTTTTTAAGAAAACTGTTACTTGATTTTACATTTGTAATTTATCATAGTTATGAAATTTATCATGGTTCATTTACACAATATAGATGTTGGCTGATGCCAGTAACATTGGAACGAAAAAAATGACTGAATAAATTAGTATATAGGAACCTTCTTCTGTAGCATAGGTTGAAGAGAATTGTAATCCCATATTGGTCTATAGAGTGTGAAAGACAAGCAATTCGTGAAAAAATTATACAAAATAAACAAAAATAATTAGCTGCCAAAAAAATCAGAATAATTGTATATTGTGCGTGGAGTGTTGTGATAATTGTTCATTGTCATTTTATTAGAGACATTATATGTATATATAGGGTTAGAGTTCTGTGTGTTTGACCTAAGAACTAATTCGGTTGATTGATATTAGGAAATGTTATCCACAAAGAGTTATTGTTATGTGCTTGATCTCAACACCATTTTAGTGATTGCTAATAGGAAATTTATCAATGTTCACAACATTTAATAAATTTATTAACTTGTCTCATGCACCATCCTATCAAATTAAATTATTCGAAAATGCAATAAACAGTTGTACACTACACAGGTGCTCTTAAATGAATAGTTTTTCCTATGGTATTTTTTTTAATACTATAGCCCAGAGCAGCATTGTGCAAGTACTTTGCATCACCAAAATTCAAAATAGTGGCTAAAATTAAATTTATATATTTTTTTGATTATGTGTATATTTATACCTTGCAATATCACTATTCTTATTTTGCAGCACCAAAGATTAAAAAATACGGAAAACCAGAAAAAACTGTGAGCTCCACATATTTTCCATAGAATATTTTTATAGTTCTTCGATATAAAACTATGAGTGTATTAAGTAACCTTGATTCGACAATGTTTCTTTAAAAAAAATTGTCTTTGGATTGTGAAATTTTCATTTTTTTAACAGTCCTAGAAAGAGTTGAACGGAGGACAATGTGATATGATTGAGTTTTACAAACATCTACATTATAAAGATAAAGATGGTTGGTCAAGATTTGAGGCTAAAAAGAACTAGGTAATTCGTTCACATACACATTTTGCTTCCATCTTATCTTATGCCGTGATATTAATTTTATATTCTAATGTCCAATATTCAAATAGGAGTTGATGATATCAAAACAAGATCAATATATAGAAGAAGGAATTGAGAAGAGTGCCGGCAAAATAGTTCTCGAGGTGCTTGGCATTGGATCTGGTTATATAAAGGGTCTTGGCTATGGCACAAAACCTCCAAGTAAACGCACAACATCATATGGTTAAACTACTCAACAACTGCAAAATGAAATTCAAGACACACAAGACAAGCTACAAGAATCTGAATCTCAAGTGAATGGGCTTAAGTTATATTATTTTTCCTTTGAAGATTTGGGAAAATCGCATTGGTATTTTTCCATATGTGGTCTATATCATTCTATATTTGATTGGCACAAGTCATGGCTAATTATACCAGTAATCATGGAAGATTTTTTTTCCAATTTGGTATGATCTCTTGATGGACGGGATCATCTATATAATTGACATTTGAGGTCACTAAGCCTACTCACATTCATAAAATAAATTTGATTATCATGTGAGAGCAAGTGCTTAGAAGAATCATTGAATCAAGTGGAAATCAAACCCGAAACAACATCTGAAATCCTTGCAATGGCTAGAGGAAATTGGATTCAGATTCTCTTACGTCTTCTCATGTTCATTATAACTAGAAGAAGATTTTTTATTATGTGATTATTTTATATTTGGTATTAAAATATTTCATACATCTGCCTTGCTTAGGGGTTTTTTTTCGTGTTACTCCATTTTCGTTTTTCCTATCACTGTGAAAATGATTTTTTTTTGTCTGTGACAACTCTTAGTTACCCAGTCCTTAACTTATGGTAAACATTGAAGCTGTGGGGTAACTTTCTTCTATGTATATTGTCGACTCTGAATAAAAAAAATAATTTTTTGCACGACACAATTTGAATGTTTGTATTATGTTGCAGAACCTGCAACTTGAGAACCTGCAACTTGACATACCACTGAATGCATGCATGTATATATGCCTTAAGTGATACCTATTTCATTACCTAAATTGTTCAAATTTCTATTAATGATGACAGTGAAGCCAGTTTATACTCCTATCAAAGAGTATTTATTTGGATTTGACATATATTGATAGTTTATACACATATCAAAGAGTATTCATTTGAGTATAGGATATATTGATAGTTTTATACTCATATCAAAGACTCTTCATTTGAACTTGGGATGTAGACCTTTTATACTTATGCCAAGGAGGGTACAAAATAGTTTATGCTCGTATCAAGGAGCATTGAGAAGTTGGAGATGGCTCCACGTCTTTTTTTTCATGGTCATCATCATTGATATCACTTGGGCATTCTTGTTGGTCAAAGTACAAATTTATCTCAATGGCATGTGCTCAAGTTGTTAATTCTTCAAATGTTATTGGCATGATTCCTTGAAGTATATAACATAAACTTCAATTCATTCCTTGGATGCACATCTCAATTGCTGAAGCTTCTGACAATTGATATTTATAGTCAAGGATTAAGCTTCACCAATGGCTGACATCGATGACGTACTCTTCCCTCCACTGGGGTGACTTTGTAAGTTAAATCATGCTAACAACCCGATGTGTGCATAGAAACGGTTGACAAACTCTTGTTCCAACTGCTCCCAACTGTCAATCGAATTTTTCCCCAAGTCGGTGTATCAATCGAATGCACTCTCATTTAAGGATCGAACAAATTGCTTTACTAGGTAATCTCCATAAGTTCCAGCATCATTGGATGTCTTGATAAAGTGAGCCACGTGTTACCTTGGCCCTTGGATTGCATATGACATCAAATTGTTGGAAATTCAGGGGTCAATAGCCAATAAACATCTTCAAATTATCAATTCTTAAAGTATATGGCTCGGTGTAGGTTAGGGATGACTTGGAGCTTCCATTAAACTTGTCTGTAATAGTCCCCATAATGAACTCCTTAAGTTGGTCGACTGGAATCAGCCTATCAGATGAGATTTGCAACTCCTTAGTTTGAGACTTCTCATTTTCGCATGGTTGCTGCTTTGTGGATGTTTCAACATCATCTTGAGCTTCGACTTGTTTGCCCATTACACGACTTAAATCAACTTGGTCTACGTTATTTATCAACTTCATGATTTGGGAGTCTCGCTCTTGAACATATTTTGTGAGTCCCTCTATAGCCCTTGTCAAGCTTGCAATTTGCTCTTCAAGCGAAGTAGTATGGGTCACCATGACTGCTGCTATTTCAAAGTTTGAGCTTGTAGAGGATTGGTGCACCATCGTGTGATTTAATATTTTTTCTCCATGACTTTGATTGAAAATTTGATTGGCAATGCCGAACCACCTTGTATCTATGCCCTTTCGATTGTTGGAGAAATAACTTCGTAGTTCATTGACTCACCATCTTATCTTGCCCAGCTATGTTTGTGTTTTGGAGCAGATGCTTCATAGTTCGACATTGAAAGATCAATATTTCTGGACTTGGAATGGTTGGCCATCTTAATTGAATTATAAACTTGATTAGAAGAGAATAGATGAGAGGTAAAAATAGTCCCCTGGGCATGCCAAGAATTTGTAACATAAATTTTTATTGTGTGCCAATAAACAAACAAGAAAAAAATCGTACAAATTGAATATATGAGAATCAAACCAAAAATATAGGTTATAATCTCTAGAAATCATTATTCTTTACTTCAAGAATATTATAATATTTGGAACTTGAGATTTGGAGATGAATCTTCAGTTTGATCTTCTCCAAACTTGAATTTGAATTTGAATAATGTTAATTTAGAGGTTTGAAAGATCGACAGTCTCACAAGCCCTAATCCGGGGTTTTCTCATCGTGTGAATCGAAGATAACAATATCTTGAACCATGAGCAAGCTTTCAGTGAGGCCCCCGAGGAAGCCATCTCTCGACATCGCAGATTGTAAAGAGAAGAAACGAAACTTCACCGAGACAATTGAGCTACTGATTAGGCTCAAAAACTATGATCCACAGAAGGATAAGCGTTTGAGTGGTTCTGTTAAGTTGCCTCACATTCCCGACCAAAAATGAAGATTTGCATGCTTGGTGATGCCCAACATGTGGAAAAGGCAGAAAAAATTGGTCCGGAGTCCATGGATGTGGAGGCTCAAAACGTTGAACAAAAAACAAGAAATTGGTGAAGAAGTTGGCAAAGAAGTATCATGCTTTCTTAGCCTCCGGAAGCTGTTATCAAGCGATTCCTCGTCTTTTGGGACCTGGTCCAACAAAGCGTAAAAGTTTCCCACTCTTATGACCCACCAAGAATCTCTTGAGTCCAAGGTGAATGAGACCAAGGCTACAATCAAGTTCCAATTGAAGAAGGTGCCTTGCATGGGAGTAGCTGTTGGGAACTTGGACATAGAAGAGAAGCAAATCTTCCGGAATGTGCAGATGAGTATTAATTTCCCGGTTTCTCTTTTGAAGAAGAACTGGCAAAATGTGAGGTGCTTGTACTTGAAGAGTACCATGGGGAAGCCTCAACGCATCTTTTAATAGGGGGTTGTTTTCTATTTTGGAATTCTAGGGAAGTTGAGTATTTTAATGTCCTTTATAACTATTACATTTTTCCGTGAATGTCCTTTGATTTGCTTTTCTATGATACTATGCTCAGATGAATTTTGGAGACTGTTCTATTTTTTTGTTTTAAAAAAAATATATTTAGAGGTTTGAAAACTTAACGCCGAATCAAACGTAATATATTTGACGATATGACTTCGATATGAGAAATTTTTGTTTAAATTGATCTTTTGATCTTCCTCCAAGATGAACCTTATATTTGACAATATTAGCTCAAGGGATTGACGGCTTATTCCCGAATCAAATGCTATGATTTGAGCAGACTCCATGATACTCCTTAAATTTCGCCTTAAATACCGTGGATCTCCTTGAATTTGATCTTGTTGGTTTGAGAGAATTTGCTCCATCGCCTTTCTTGCTTAGATTTCTTCTCTTGGAATTTTGATTTAATTCCTTGAGAATGACCCTTATTTATATTTGTAGGAGATGAGGCATCATGAGGGTTCTTGGATAACTAATATGGTGAATGCTTTGATTTGACTAGTCCTTCATGATTTAATTTAATCTCTTTAATCACAAAATGTGTAGGTCCCAAGGGGTGTGAGTGTAAGGTTTAGAAGGGAGGGGTTGAATAAACCTTACCAACTTTTCAAATTAGTCCTTTCAAATATTCAGAGTTAATACTTCACAACCGTGTCCTTGATGGATAGCTAAGTTAGTTAATCAACAGAGTTAGTCACTCAAATGCACTGATCAATCTGTTGATAGAATAACTCACTGCTTTTGACTAAAGACTTAACTCGACCGTGATATGTTTTTCAGTGGAAGACTTAACACCCTTGAATTTGGTTAAGTTTGTTTTAATACTTGGTTTTACCACTCGATTGATTATCAATTGGATAGCAAATTTATCAGCCAGATACAAAAATAAGATGCGAGAAATTAAAGTGCTGAAATATAAATGACACAATAAGTTTTTATAGAGGTTCGAAGATGGGGTAATTCTTCTACTCCTCTCTTCTCCAACTCCTGGAGGAATCCACTAAGTATTGATCAATATACGAGTGGTTAATAAATCGTCCATACAAATCTTGATCACACAAACTAACTTGATCCTTTGGGACTCGATGAGATGCCTTGGTCACACAAATGAGCTTCTCGTGCGACTCGAACTTCTTCACAGGCGGTTGCCTTTTACTACAGCCCACTTGCTTAAGTTTCTTGGATTTGATCACGAAGCCCTCCAAATAACTTAAGCTAGGTTCGACCTTGAACCTTTCTACAATCCTTTGTGGAATGTAGACCCCTTGATTCTTCAAATGGTTCCTCTTCAACTGATACAAGTTGTCTTTCCTTCACAGGTGAGTGTTGGATTGATTTCCTTCGTAATATAGGCTTGAGGATTGAGCGTTTAATAACTTGAGAATATTTCAGGTTACAAATGTTTCTTTCTTGCTTGTATTCAATTCTCAGATGGTCAAGGTAACCTTTTCTCAAATAAACTCCTCAGCCTTTTATAGTGGTCTTTCAAAAAATCTGCCCGTTGAAGAGATAGCTTGTTTTTTAAAGTCACTTGTGGTCGTTGGCTTGTCTTGTTGCGCTTCTTGGAATTGACACTTCCTCATATACAAGATCCTTGACTTTTCGAGAGATCGACACAAGTGCGGTCTTCCCATTGGTTTATTCCTTTTGCACGCTGACTGTGCACTTTAAGAAAGGTAGTATGGAAGTATTACTTGTTTAAGTAATGCTTTTGATTTACGTACAACGGATCTCTTTCAGATTATCTCGACTTGACCGCATTTCCTTGCCTTTCCCCAGGTGACTTCGAGTCGACTTCCAATCATTGGATGACTCTTCCGTCACTTCAACTTGAGACTTGGCTATCTTGAGTTGACTTGACGATACTTCACTCACCGCATCTCACCGCACCTTCATCGAGTTCCTATCTTCTCTTCTTTGCCATACTCACCGCCTCACAAATGAGTCTTCCTTCTAGTCTCCAGTTGTCTTCTTGCATGTTCAGGCATAGCTGACTTAACTCAGCTCGACCAGCCCTATCTATTACAATGCAATTTACAACAAAAATGAGGTGCCAACTTCCTATTCTAAGTTTTACATGGAATTCATCAAAATCCACAAAATAATTTCCCAACAATTTCCCCCTTTTTGATGATGCCAAAACTTAAAACATACATCAATAATTAAACAACAAAAAGATACATACAGGCAAATGTAGAATCACAGAATGTATAATTAGAATCGATCTTTTATTGATCATAACATTCTTGTTCTTTACATAGTCAAGCATTTACAAAGTGTATCAGAGCTTGAATTAAAAGAAAATTTATCAGAGCTTAAATGGACCTTAAAGTTACCATGTTGTTCTATATCTCCACAAGTATAGAAATTGTACAATTTTATTCAATGTACAGAAGACTTACATAAGAATGTATTTACATAGTAAAATACACGAAGGGGTGGACAAAGAACACTTCATCTCCTTCGTCGCCTCCTTCTTTCATCTTCTTGACTCTGTCATCTTCTCGACCTTCTTCTCTTTTTCTCATCGTCAACCGCCTTCTTCTTTTTCGTACGCCCCTCGGGCACTTCATCTCTTCTCAGTATTTCTTGTCTTTTCTCCCATAGCTGAGTTTGTCTTTTATTTTCCTCTTCAATTCTCTTCACATACTCAACATTGTTCTTAGCCACTTGCAGGTTGGCTACTTCGTCAAATCCAGCCCAATAGATCCCTCCTTTCTTGCCTGGATCTATATACTCAATATTTTTGGGCGGAGGTCTAGGTCCAAACCTCTTCCTCCACCTCTGCTTCTTCCACTTCCTCTGGGCGTGTCTTTATCTTTGGGGTCTTTTTTCCCAGTGAGTGACTAGCAGAGTGACCAGCAGAGACTACCGCAGTCTGCACGCTGTCACGCCTTCTTCACATAGTGTGAGACCTTTTTCCCAAGATAAATCCTGGCTTGAGCTGTGGACATATTTGCGAAGTAACCTTCGGATGCGGCGTCTTGAATTCATCAACAGATCTTAGTTCGGTTCCATCATCTGAAATGGCATAGGTGTCTCTGTCTGTTGGAATGCCTCCATGTTGTTTCAGAATATCCATAACTCGGGCATCCATCCTTCCTTCCACTTCCTTCATCCCTGCTTCAACTGTCTTTCTCTTTTCAGCCATAGGTAC
The DNA here is from genome assembly GCA_016081115.2 of Rehmannia glutinosa. Lineage (NCBI taxonomy): Eukaryota > Viridiplantae > Streptophyta > Magnoliopsida > Lamiales > Orobanchaceae > Rehmannia > Rehmannia glutinosa. Next base: position 119,634 of record JABTTQ020000279.1, on the reverse strand, counting down.
AGCAGAGTGTTGGAGTGCAGAGTTACTGGGAGTTTGCTGATAATATCAGCTGTGACAAGACCTTGTTGAGGGGTTTTGCAATCATCAAGGTCACATCTTTCGAACTTTCCCCCTCAACAGACTTCCCTTTCTTCTCTCTTATTACTTCCTCAACTGTCTTCCCCTTCACAGCTGCTTCCTCCTTCTCAGCTTCAGATCCCTTCAGTGCCTTTAGGTATTCCTCTTCCCCGTTTTGGCATCATCAAAGGAGAGAGAACCCCCGGAAACAAGCTAGCAAGCAAGAAGTCTAGTCTAGCCGATAGCCCGTTCTGTCAATCTGGCTGCGGAGTATCTTTGCACGGAACTCGTAGCGGGTGGCGTTGGATTCACCGCTACCACCAATTTCATCTCGGCCATGAGGAGACTGAATTTTCGATCCATATTCTCTTCCACGCGCAGGAGCTCGTTCTTATTATGTTCACGCAGCAGCTTTATCTCTTTATTATGAGATTCATGCATTTGTTCAATGTGCTCTTGCAATTTTGTCTTTGCATCAGCATTCTCAGCCCGTCAGATTAACAACTTGTTGAACAATGTCCTGAAATATCGAGCTTGTTCCACACGCATTGTTTGCTGCTGTTGCCACCACTCCCGAATCCTGACTATGATGCCACGCAAATCGCCAGTAAGGTTGGCGTCTCGTTATCGACCTCATATCCAGTGAGGCCTGGTGCCTCTCCATCTTTTCAATATCAGCAAATAGGGCTTTGAAAACTTCCCGAACTTCAGATGTCTCCTCTGTTTCAGCTGACGGCCAAGCAGCGTCAAAGTCATAGTTAGCTGGAACAATGGTGTCTGATGGAATAACATGGTCGGTCTCGTGGAAGCGCTCGCGATCTCTAGGCGATTCTTCGGGAGGTCGGTACCTCCGAGAGAAAAGAAATGATTCTACAAAAAGGATCATCACGGGCAAATGGAATCTGTTTAATGATAATTGGTGCTCGTGAAGTCCCTTGTGGAGTCGAACTGCTGCGACTTGGGGAGCTCGCGCAGCTGGACTCTATTTCAACTGTGGGTCCATTGTGAAGTCGACCACTGCTTTCGAGCCTCACTGCCTCTCTCAACGGCTTCGTCGGTCTGGGTTTTTTCAAATGAGTTGACTGGTCCTCGGCCTTATCAGAAGCGTCATCGGACGATGATGAGATTTCCATGGGTGGCTCATCATCAAAATTGAATGTTTGGCGAGTAGTCTTGAGGTCAGACTTGCTCGTGGTTGGAACATCCTCAGCTGAGTCTTTTGGATCGATCCACGGGGATGACTCGGCTTCATCGTCACCTTTCGATCCCAGAAAGGTTACATCAGGATTATCCTGGGAATCGTGAAGAGCACTTATCTCCTTTTCTGATAGATCAATGATAGCAGGAGGGATGTTTTGTGCTTCAGTTTCTTTATCCCGAGAAGTCTCAACCTCTCGTTGGCCTTCATTACCTCCTGCAGACTCAACTGCAGAGAGGCCTTGGACATCCCTTTCGACAGTGTCACACTGTCTTGGGGTCTTTCGAGGTGGCATCCATTGAGTCTCAACTTCATGGATTGCACTTTCATCGCCAGTGTTAACTCCCGGGCGATTCCTTCTTGTGCCTCTACTACATCAGCGAGTGTCATTGGCCTGCGAGCGATTGGCACCTCACCGAGACAGATCTCGGTTATCTGAGCCTCGTTGATGACAACTTGCTTTGTATTATATGGTTGTTCCTTCTCCACTTCGCCTCCGAGATTCATTGTGGAGTCACCAAAGATCCTCGACCTTGCTGCAGCAGGGGAGTTTCCCCCGGTGGCACACCACCGAGTGACTTGAATGGGGTCACCCGTCTCCGGACTCCGGTTGTTCCTATTGAGTATGCGGCCGTTGGGGCGGGGTAAGACACCTTCATTAGGGGTTGGCTCGACCGAGGTCCCCACACTCCCAGTTTCATCGCCAGTTCCCTTAACACCTTCCTCCGAATGAGCCGGGAAGTGGTGGCGCGACAACGATGGCAATATCTTTGCACCACTCCCATAGGATCTATCTCCAACTCGTGATTTGGAGGACTCTCTGGTCCCTCCATCAATCGTTGTTCATGCGGGATTCGGATTCTTGCATTGCTTGCTGCATTTGCAACTCTTCTATGGCAGCAACAGGGTCCAGTGAGAGGGCAGATGTGTATGATCGGTGGTGCCAGTGAGAGGGCAGATCTTGGCCTTCTCACGTGCTTCTACGCCCCTCACCGCTTGGCATCGCTCGTTTTTTCTTTACAACCTGCGGTATATTGATACAATTATCCTCGTCGAGGGCTTGCAAGACTTTGTCGACCTCAAGAAACCTCGAAGAGTTCTTCTTTCTTCAAAGAACGAACTCCTCGTCTTTCAAACCGCACTGGATAGGCTCGGCTTCCATTTTCTCCACTCTCGCAGACGATTTTGGATGTCTGGATACAATGGAGAGTACATGATTATGTCCTCTTCATCATTCTCTTGCTGGCCCTCGATTCTAGGGATTAAGGATAGCATACTTCGCTGCTCGACATCCTCAGTAGCCTGCTTCGAGGCGGAGACACAACCTGTTAATGGGTGATTCGGTTATCTCATCCATTCCTTGTTCCTCGATTGTTCTGTCTACAACCGGGTCTTGATTGCCTCTGATCGGCCTCGGCAGACTTGGCCGTTTCATCAATAACTTCCAGAGACTCTACTTCTCCGGCGAGTCTCGGATATCTTTTCGGAAAGTGCGGACTGTTTTCTTCAAGCTCGAGAGCTTGGAAATTCTTCTTCTTCTTTTTGTTTTCACCAGAGGACATCCGGTTCCACTTCCTCCTCCGTTCGTTGAAGGTAAATGCCTTTGCGCTTTTCTTAGAGGCAATGCCTTCCTTGTTGTCGCAATCCTCTTCTTCTTGATCACCGGAGAAGGGATTAACGGTTCCTTATCCATCATGCTGCGGCGCGGGGGGAGACACGGCTGCGGGGCGGTGACTCGGTTGCAGAAGCGAGGAGCGATTTCTTTTTCATTGTTGCGGGGCAACAATCTTCTTAGCATGCGGAGAGCACCTTCTTTTTTTGAGGAGGGGAGACAGTTGTATCATCGAGGTCACCGATTCCCCCTTACTCAGTGATCGACTCTCTTAGCGTAGGCTCTCTTCTGTGCGCCAGAGAGGTTTGATCGAAACATCCTCTTGTTCACATGGAACGCCTTTCCATGTCGAAGAGGTACTCCCTTTACTTCCATCATCCGGCCAATCACCAGGCCGTATCCCAGGGAACCTCCAAACGTACCATCCTCCTTGAAGGATTTGTTCCCAACATTTTGGCAGAGTCTGCTGTATACAAACTCAGCCCAATTCACTTTCTTCTCTTCAATGATCGCAACCATCACGATCAATTTTGCTATGGACAACTGGTCAAAGCTGCCAAATTTAATGTCTATGCATTTGGCAACAATGTCCAGAAATTTGTGGTAGTCCTCTTTTCGGAGCCTCTTATTAGTCAGTATAGACTACTTTCGCAAAGACAATGACTTGCTACTTCTTCCAAGCGCCAGCTTGTAGGTCGACATCAGCTTCATAAACTTCCGACAATCCTTCCACCGGCAATAAGCAGTGTTCTGCCAGATCCTTGGCAGTAATGGTGAACTCCTTTCCATGAACAGAGGACTTGATGCCCTCATCGTGAACCTCAACGTTCACATAGAACTGTGCGACCTCTTCTACGTAGGTCATAGGGAACTCCATCGTCAAAAATGGTTTTAATTCAGATTTTTCCAGCTTATCAGCAATCTTCTTCACGAGGGTGTCGTCGGACCCTTGTTTAACCATACCATCGAAGTCCACAGTAGACCCGGTGTGGATTTGCTTTCCTAGCTTGACAAAATCATGAGTAGATGCCATTTCGAGATGTTTTACCGAACGAAACTTGAAAACTGAACTGAGGATTAATAGGGTTTTGAGAGAAAATTTTGCTTTTGCTTTCGTGAGAGAGATGAATAGTTTTTGGTAAAGTGAGAGAGACACAGACGAAATGGTTTAAGTATGGTTCATGAAAGGACGTGCGGGAGGTTTTTGAAATTTGATCAAAATCAACGGCTTAGATCTTGCACGCCGATTTACATTTAATGTCTCGCATTTAATGCGGCATCATTTATATCCAATCATAAGCTTGGTGTGCAGGTTTTGCCTGTACACGTCATAATTATGCTGACGTCATTCTTAAAAACATTCAGGCTTAGTAAAAACGACCGCGTTTTTGTCACTTTGCTCATAAATGACTCAGCTTACTCCTTAGCTGATTCAATCCTTCTTCTCTCTCCTCTCCTAGTGACTCGGTTGTCACTAACTCGATACAACCGACTTTCCGATCTGGTGATTCACTTAGTTTGAATTACTTAATTGACTCTTTTTCCTCATTTCATGTTTCATCTATTTTCTTTGAGTCTTCTGAGTGTCAGCTCAGCTCAATTAACCCTAACTCATGCTTGAGTTCTTCAAATCTTGACTCACATAATGGTTTCGTGAATATGTCAGCAAACTGCTTATCAGTTGAAATATATTCCAAGGTGATGTCCTTCTTTTCAACATCGGACATCGATATGCTTTGTTCTTGAGTGCAACACAAGATTTTGAGTGATTGCAATTGCACTTGTGTTATCACACATGATTGGAATTTCCTTTTCTTCAACTTCATAGTCTCTCACCGTCTCATCCATAAGACTTGGGCACAAAAGGCGCCGCAGCCTATGTATTCTGCTTCACCGTAGAGGTGGCTATTGAATTTTGCTTTTTGCTAAACCAGGAAATTAGCCTATTTCAAGCATTTGATATGTGCACGAGGTGCTCTTCCTGTCAACTCTACATCCAAAGATAGTCGAGTCCGAATAACCAATTAGCTTGAATCCACCTTCCTTTGGATACCATAAGCCAACTTCTTGGCTTCCTTTCAAATATCTCAAGATCCTCTTGGCTGCGATCATGTGGCTTTCTTTTGGAAGCGATTGAAATCTTGCACATACACCTACAAAGAAAGGTGATGTCGGCACCTTCTTTGTGAGATAGAGCAATGATTCATAAGTGCTTTGTATCTTATTTGATCTACAGGCTTGCCATCTACATCCATATCCATTTTGATGATGTATTCATTGGTATTTTCACGAGAAGACTTCTCTTCCATACCAAATTTCTTCATTAAATCTCACGTGTATTTTGTCGACTTATGAAGGTTCCATCCTTCGGATGTTTCACTTGAAGTCCAGGAAGAATGTCGGCTCTCCCATCATGCTCATTTCGAATTTGCTTTGCATGAGATTTGAAAATTTATCACACACTCTTTGTTTGTGGATCCAAAAATGATATCATCCACATATATTTGAACAAGCGGATGCTCTTCCCATCTTGAATTCTCAAGAGTGTTCTATCCACTTTGCCTTTTGTGAATCCATTCTCGATCGAGAATTGTGACAATGTATCATACCATGCTCACGGGTGCTGTTTCAATCCATATAGAGCTTTCTTGAGTTTGTATACTTTGTCTCCAAGAGTCTTCTCGCTCAAAACCTGGAGGTTGTTCAACATACACTTCTTCTTCCAATAAACCATTAAGAAATGCACTTTTTACATCCATTTGATATACAATAAAGTTCTTGTGAGTCGCATAGGCAAGAAACATCCTTATGGCTTCCAATCTTGCCACGAGGAGCAAATGTTTCATCAAAATCTTGCTTTGTTTCTTACCACGAACCTTCCTCATTCATCTAGTTTTACGAACACCCATTTAGTGCCAATAACATTTTGATGGGTAGGTCTTTGAACCAATTCCCACACTTTATTTCTTTCAAACCGAGTCGATTCTTCTTGCATGGCTTGAATCAATGTGTGTCATCCATGCTTGTGACACATCTTTAGGCTCTGTTGTGAGATGAAGCATGTGAACATTGCTTCTTGTTGAGTTACGGATCTCGTTTTGACACCTTCTCTTACATCTCCAATGACTAGTTACGGTGGATGGTCTCTCGGCCATCTTACATCGAGGTTGGAGTAAGTTAGGTGGATTGATCGTCTTGCGGTGTGTGTTGTTTTAATCAGCTCTCTCATCATCATTTAGTTGCAGATTTTCCACTGCTTTTGAGACTCGGCTATCTCATCTTCTTACGGGTTTATAATTCTAGCTTGACTTCAACATAGGGACTCTTACGCATGGTTGGTTGATTGAACTTATCGGTGACTCTTCAATGTCTTCTCCATTTACATTGGTCTCATCGAACACCACATGGATGGATTCTTCCGTAACCATAGTCCTCTTGTTGAGTACTCTGTAGGCTTTGCTTTTTTGGTGAGTATCCCAAGAAGATACCTTCATCAGCTTTAGCATCAAAAGCCTTTAAATTATCTTTGTCATTGTTATGGATGAAGCATTTGCATCCAAATATATTCTAAAATATGCAACATTTGGCTTTCTCCCTGTCCATATCTCATAGGGAGTCTTTGTCAGCTGTCTGTTTATCATGCATCTATTTTGAGTATAACATGTTGTGTTTATTGCTTCAGCCCAAAATCTTTTAGGTAGCCCTGCTTCAACTAACATGGTTCTTGCTGCTTCTTTGATAGTTCTATTTCTTCTTTCTGCAACTCCATTTTGTTGTGGAGTCCTTGCTGCAGATAATTCATGCCAATACCATTTTCAATACAGTACTGAGTGATTATACTATTTACAAACTCAGTTCCTCTGTCAGATCTTATTTTGATAATGGTTTGACTTTTCTCATTTTGGATTCTTTTCATCAGCTGTGGTAGTTTCTGCAGAGTTTCTTTCTTCTTACACATGAATATTGTCCATGTATATCTTTAGTAGTCATCTACTACCACCAAGGTGTATTTCTTTCCACTTATGCTAGTTGGTTCAACTGGACCAAATAGATCCATATGTAGCAGGTGCAATATTCTTGTTGAAGATGGACATGTCTTTTCTTTGAATAATGATTTGATTTGCTTTCCCATCTGGCATGCATCACATACACTTTACTTCTTGTATCTTGTGCCGAAGTCCTTCTACAAGATCGCTATTCGGCAAGCTTGTTAATTATTTTGAAATTCAAGTGACTCAGCTTCTTGTGCCACGGCCAACTTGATTCGGTTGTGCTCTTTGCTAGTAGACAAGTGCTTGGTGTTGCAGTTGACCAATCTACCACATACATGTTCTTTTGTCTGCATCCTTGCAACACAACTTCATTGAATTCAGTGTCCTTGATTTGGCATATACCCATATTGAATCCAACATTGTAGCCTTTGTCAAAGAGTTGGCTAATACTTAGCAGATTGAATTTGAGTCCTTCAACATATGCAACATCTGTGATATCTAATCCATTTTTCTTGATGGATCCAATGCCTCTTATTTCTACTGGAGCTTCATTTCCTCCAAATATTACTTTTGCACCTCTGACTTCCTTGAATTTTGATAGATTTTTCTTGTTACCTGTCATGTGCCTGGAACAGCCACTATCCATGTACCAGGTTCCTTGGCACTCAGCTGTTCCTTGAACCTGCAATCAAGGAAATTAAGTTTTAGGTACCCATACTTGTCTGGGTCCTGAGGGGTTAGTATTGTAAGATGATCCAACCAACCTATAGCCAAATGATTTGACTCTAAGGGGTTGCCATCTATCAGTGCCATAATCATAATTAATTTTGGCAAATTGCTTGGGGGTTTTAGGTTCATACAGTTGTCTCTTTTGTCTGTATGCATGTGTATGTGTTTTAGCAATTGCCTTCTTTGAGTAGCTGTGATATCTCTGAGTGTAGTGCCTTGGTGCATATGTGTGCTGGTAAAAGCCCTTGTTTCTTTGGAATGGCTTTTGTTGAGTTCTAGGCCTTTGCCACTTAGGCTTATATTCCACAGATCTTTGCTAATAGTTCACATTATTCCAATCAGCTTGGCTTGGGTAGTTTCTACCATTCCCATCATATGCGTTTCTTTTATAGAACTTCTGGGGCTTTTGGTAGCTCTGTTTCTTCTTTACAGAGTATTTCCTGTTTGGAGTTTGCTGAGGAACTCGGCTAGATTTCTTCTCACTGCTCCTCTCAAAGACACTCAATCAGCTGTTTTCCTTTTCCTTTATAACCAAGGCCAGTTTGCTTGTGATTGTGTTTTGGAGTAAATGTGTGTGCACCATTTGGAGTTTTGGATTTTTGAGATACTTCATTACTTGAAGATCCTTTTTCCAAAATCACTTTTGGAGCTTGACATAGTACAGAGGAATTAAATCCTAAGCCTGTCTTATCTCCACATTCTCTTTGACTCATAATAAGGTCATCCAAGGATTTAGATGCCTTAGTGAATGAGGCAATCACATTTTTGAGGTCATTCTCCCTCTTTTCTATAAGCGATTATCTCTGCTATTAGCTTAGCATTTTCACCTTTAGACTTTTATTCTCATCAATATTTGACTTAGAGTACTCGGCTCCTTGCCAAATGAGAGTTTTGGCTCTTTAGTAGGCTGTTTTCCTCATTTAGTAGTGTGTATGAGGATTTAATGTGTTCAAAGTCTTTCATCATTTTGCCTAATGAATCATAAAGATCAGTGGGTGATGAAGTGTGTGTGTCACAGTCACTATCACTAGAATCTGAGTGTGATGAGTTAGAGTGTACCTCATCTTCTTGGTCAGGTTGGACTTGTTCCTTGGCCATTAAACAAATCAAAGCTTCTTCTTTAGAGTCACTTGAGTAGTCAGCTTCACTACTCTCTGAATCAGCTGTGTCTTTTGACTTGGTGTCTCGTGATCTCTGCAGCCAACATTGCCTTTTTCTTTTCTTGTCTTCTTTCTCTGAAGACCTTTCTTTCCTCTTCATTCATGTATTTGTTGACTACAGGATATGGGCAACCAATGGCATATTGACCTGGTTGTCTGCAGTTCCATCATAGATTTTCAACCTTTTGATTAGCTCTTTCCATTCTTGGATTGTCAGCCCTTTGATATTCAACTTTTTGATGCTCTGCTCTCTTGGTTGACCTATCTTCCCTTGACTTGGAGGGAGCTGAGTGTCTTCTGGAGGATTCGCCCTTGCCTCTCTTGTAGTTCCTATTGAAGAACTTGTTAAACCTTTTAACCATCGTGGGCTATTTCCTCTTGCCATGACTTCTTTGACCTCGCTCTCTTGCCATCCTTAACAATTAGAAGCGAGTTGTTTTGGGCACAGCTGTCTCCTCTTGGTCTTTTCTTCTCAGCTCAAATTTGTAGGCCTTGAGATCTGAGAATAGCTCATGGTTGGATGTCTTGGATAGGTCCATGGAATGCCTCAATGCCATGACCTTCATTTCCCATTCACCGGAGACTTTTAGAATCTTCATACACATTTCATCGTGTATATTCTTTTCCAAGTGCGAGATAGCTAATTGGTAATTTACGTGAACCGAGCATCCAATTGATCCAAGGTCTCTCCTGCGATCATTTTGAAATTCTCAAATTTCTGTACAGCAACCGATAGTTTATTTTCCTTGATTTTCTCTGAGCCTTCACAAATCAAGGTTAGCTTGTCCCAGATTTATTTAGTTGTTTTGCATGATTTGACTTTATTGAACATGCCTTTGTCCAAAGTTTTGTAAAGAATGTCCTTGGCCACATTGTCCAAGTTATATCTTTTCCTATCATCATTTGTCCATTCAGCTCTTGGTTTTCAACCATGGCTAGTCCGGGAGCAACATCCTCTTCACTTTCACCGCAGACTTTCCTTACAATTTGTGTTCACTTTTAAAATTTGCGAGAGGCCCATCCTCTATCACTATCCACATCTCATCGTGTAATCTTTGATAGATGAGCACTGCATACAAATTTTTCAATCATCAAATTCTTCAATTGTGAACATAGGTGCGTGTCAAATTTGCTTCCATGATAATAACTTTCTTTGAGTAAAAAAGAGTTTTGAAAGATTGAGTACTAAAACAAGCTTTGGAAAATTTGGAGATCTAGTTCGAGAACTGGTGCGGAAGGCTCAATGAACCAACCGCTCGATACCACTTGTAGGTCCCAGGGTGTGAGTGTAAGGTTTAGAAGGGGGGTTGAATAAACCTTACCAACTTTTCAAATTAGTCCTTTCAAATATTCGAGTTAATACTTCACGGTTGTGTCCTTGATGGATAGCTAAGTTAGTTAATCAACGAGTTAGTCACTCAATGGACTCGAATCTGTGATAGAATAACTCGATTGTTTTGACTAAAGACTTAACTCATTGTGATTTGTTTTATTGGAAGAAGACTTAACACCGCTTGAATTTGGTTAAGTTTGTTTTAATACTTGGTTTTAGCACTCGTTGATTATCAATTGGATAACAAATTTATCAAAGAAATACAAAAATAAGATCACGAGAAATTAAAGTGTTGAAATGTAAATGACACAATAAGTTTTTATAGAGGTTCGAAGATGGGGTAATTCTTCTACTCCTCTCTTCTCCAACTCCTGGAGGAATCCACTAAGTATTGATCAATATACGAGTGGTTAACGGTCCCAGAATACAAGTGCTTGATCACACAAATTGACTTGATCCTTTGGGACTCGGTCGGGAGATGCTTGGTCACACAAAACTAGCTTCTCGTATGACAGCTACTTTGGCTTCACAGGGCGATTGCGCTACTTCTGACCACTTGCTTAAGTTCCTTGGATTTGATCACGAAGCCCTCCAAATAGCTTAAGCTTGGTTCAACCTTGAACCTTTCTACAATCCTTCGTGGAATGTAGACCCGCGATTCTTCAAATGGTTCCTCTTCAACTGATAGAAGTTGTCTTTCCTTCACAATTGAGTGTTGGATTGATTTCCTTCGTAATATAGGGCTTGAGGATTGAGCGTTTAATAACTTGAGAATATTTCGGGTTACAAATGTTTATTTCTTGCTTGTATTCAATTCTCGGATGGTCAAGGTAACCTTTTCTCAAATAAACTCCTCGACCTTTTATAGTGGTCTTTCAAAAATCTGCCCGTTGAAGAGATAGGCTTGTTTTGAAAGTCACTTGTGGTCGCTGGCTTGTCTTGTTGCGATTCTTGGAATTGACACTTCCTCGTATACATGATCCTTGACTTTTCCGAGATCGACATCGGTCAGTGATCTTCCCGTTGGTTTATTCCTTTTGCACGCTTAAAAGGTGTGTGCACTTTAAGAAAAGGTAGTATGGAAGTATTACTTGTTTAAGTAATTTTCTTGATTTACGTCTGAACGGATCTCTTTCGATTATCTCGACTTTGCATTTCCTTTTAAACTTTTGCCTTCCCCCGAGGTGACTTGAGTTAGCTTCCAATCATTGGATGACTCTTCATCACTTCAACTTGAGACTTGGCTATCTTGAGTTGACTTGATCTCACTTTCACCGCATCTCACCAAGACCTTGATCGAGTTCCTATCTTCTCTTCTTGCATGTTCGGGCATAGCTAACTTAACTTCATTTCGACCCACCCTATCTATTACAATGCAATTTACAACAAAAATGGGGTGCCAACTTCCTATTCTAAGTTTTACATGGCATTCATCAAAATCCACAAAATAATTTCCCAACAAAATGTGATAATTATCAAAAGAGATAACTATTTTTTTTTATAATTTTTCAAGATAAATCTTTATCTCTAAGAATTTTATATTTGGCAACATTAATTGGCCAACAAAATATATATTAAAATACCAATTAATTAACTATTTAAATTAGAAATTAAAATTGATTAAATTCCCAAATATAAATAGAAAATATATAATTGATATTTAATATAGAATTTTACATGTGTCATCATTTAATTGGTGCAAATTTAATTTGTCTACATTCGTATTAATAAAAAAAACCTATCGTATTAATAATTTCAAATTTTGAAAATAAATACACATATTAAAACAAAATGAGTAGTCAGTAATATAAATGTGAGTATATCTAAAGTGTTAAACAATTAATATCGTGAAAGAATATGTGGATTTTAGGAAACCTTATCAAAAAGAAAGAGGCAAACCTGATTTCACGACAATGATTCCTTCAGTGCAATGATTTGAGTAGACTTGACTGTTTGTGTTGGATGAACATTACACACCCAAGCTGATATAATTCGGGCGAACCAAATGCAACCTGAGATTATGGATAAGGCCAATTACGTGGGATGTGGCATCCAAAAGTCAGGCTGATAAAAAAAAAAAGGGAAATATATACAATTGCCCCGCTTTTCGACAACAATGACAACTTTTTATGCTTTTCGGTACATTTGGACAAATTTACCCTCGCGCCATTTTTTTGGACAAATTTACGCTCCCGCCAAATTTTGCGGACTTTTTTATGTTGTTGATTTAAGATTATTTTAAACATGTTTCAAACATATTTCTTCTAATAAAATTTCAGTGAAAAAATAAATTTTGCCCCCGTTAAATAATTCATTTTATAATCAAGATCTTATAAAAAAAATCAAGAAATATACATATAAAACAATACATATTAAAATAAAAAAATTAAAAATATTATAGAAACAACATGAATAAAAAAAACACAATTCAATTTTTGATCCAATGCAAGAAACCATAAAAAAACATGGAAATGATATAGAAACAAATCAGAAATAATATAGAAAACACCATTGAGCAAAAAGAGCTTAAAAATAGGTAAAAATTCAAATATCTAAAACCACGTGGAAACAACAAAGAAACATCATAACAATTTAAAAAATGTATGGAAACAATCCAGAAACAACGTAAAAAATATTAAAAACACCACGTGAATAAAAAGAGCTTACAATAGGTAAAAATTGTATTTACACAATGGAAACTACATGAAAACAAAAAACAAAATTATTAGAACAACATTGAAAATATTATAGAACAACACAGAAACAATAGAAACAATGTACAAAACAATACATGAACAAAAAACAATATAAAAAATAGGTAAATGTTGTTTTGAAACATCGAAATAATATGAAAATAACAAAGAAACAACAAAAAACCAAATTTAAACATTGAAACAACATATATAACATATAAAGCAATACATGAACAAAAAAATGAAAAAAGACGTAAAAAAAACATGCAAGAGCCTAAAAAAAGGAAAAACAATGAGTACAAAAATGATAGAAGCGTATTTTATGGTATTTTTGCCGGAAAGTGGGTATTCTTTGTAATCCCCCCTCCCCCACCAAAAACAAATGTAAGCTCATTTTCATGGGTTGTTCAACTTTCAACCAAATTGATGACACCCGAGTTGAGCTGGAAGCAAATCAGTCCACGTGGCCATTCACCCGGCCCAGAGCTCATGAGGTCAGCAACCGACATGATGATGACGTGGCACGAGTTGGGCTCGGCTCCCTCCGAGCCCAACCATGGCGGAAAATTTAGGGCGGGAAAATTAAAGGATAACTATTCAGTTAAGGAAGGTTAAGTGCACCATTAGCACGAGTAAGCTGACACTTGTCAGCATAGCAACCAGATGAGTCGACAAGTGGCAAACACTTGGCCAGCATGCGCGCTTAGGGAAGGACAAGTGTCCCTTTGAAATTATTTTAGTATTAAGTGTATAGTGATTATTAAAAACCCACTAATGAGATCGGTATAAATAGGCCTCATTTATGAGGAAAAAGACAAGAGAGAAAAATAGTGGAGAAAAACGCTTGTAAGATCACTGCTGTAAAAAGGAACACCGACCAGAGGCTTTCAGCTCGGTCTTTTATATAAAAAGGCAGAATTAGCCATGAACTTGAATTTATTTACATTCCACGTATTACATTTCCGTATATTTTTTCTTGTTGACCAAAACGCACGCCAACAAATTGGCGCTAGAAGGAGGGCCCGTCTAGGTCCAGTCCAAGTTCCCAGCTAAGTCAAGCCACGTGAACTCAGGTAAATCTAGTGTCAATTCCCTTGAAATGGACAAAATGAGTCAATTATCTCGAAACGCTCGTGTAGCCGAAGATCCACCTCTAAATAATCAAACTGGCCAAACTACATATGGCCAGAACGTGCCCCTGACTGAAGTAGGGAGCACGACTTTGTTTCCTTTTACTCAACTTATCGCAAACCCTATTTTTGTCCAACAAATGAACCAACTCATCTCCCAAACACTTGCAACCACTAACTCGCAAGTACAACCTCCACCTCCAGTAAATACTCACCCACTTAACCCCCCGGAAAATGTTAATGTAAATCCGCAAGTCCCTGCGCCTCCTCGAGATGAAGGCCAAGAGGCCAGTTCCGGCAATGAACAGCGTGGTCGCCGTGATAGAAGACGACCGCACGACGACATGGAAGAACAAAGTCGCGTGGTGGAGTCACAACCGGAGCTCACACGCCACCGCCGTACTCACTCTGTGTTTGCAGGCCGGCTGGGGGTTGACCCTCTTCGCCCCACCCGATCAATAAGCTCTAGGCTCCGGTTTTCGGATGAAAGAGAGCCGGGAAGGGCCAACCAAACCCAGGGGCCTACCCCACTGGAGGAACGAGAGGTGGAAATCTTGTGTCTTTTTCGCCGATTAAACGAGTTGGAGGATGGTCCTGAGGAAGCCCAGTACCAAAGGCCGCATCATGTAACAAGCTGGCCTTCTATTGTATCACTTTTTGCTCCTAGCATTCTGTCAACTCCTCTACCACCAAAGCTAAAAATCTCGCAAGTCGGTCTATACAATGGAGAGACCGACGCAACAACACACATCCATAAATACTTGGCGTAGATGGAGCTCTACAGCCCTAGCGACGCAATCCTAAGTAGGGCATTTCCATAAACGCTGGGCGCCCAAGCCCACCGTTGGTTTCGGACCCTGCCGCAAGGGTCCATCCGATCTTGGGGCGACTTGGCCCCCGTATTTACGGCGTATTTTCTTACTTCCAAAGTCCGAGCTGCACCAAAAAGATTCCCTTGTAAATATTAAGCAGGGAAAAGATGAGCCTTTAAAGAGTTACATAGCTCGGTTCGATAAACAAGTTCGAGAAATGGAACCGGTCTCAGATGACGCTATTTTGATCGCGGCCATGGCCGGCCTCGTTCCCAAAACATGGTTTAATTATTCTATCCATGAATCGGGGGCGACCTCATACCAAGAGTTTTTTATCCGCGCGGAGCGCCATATCTGTGCGGAAGAGGTCATGGCCAGTCAACGTCCCGAGCAGAAGGCAGGGGGCATGAAGAAAAATGGAAAGAAGGAGCCCGCTTTAGGTTCGAGGTCGGGATTCAGGCCTTTTTCGGATAACCCGACCACTGGTTATAAGGCACGACAGGATGTGCGGGCCGAAGTTGTTGCGCTAAGGAGTGCGTTGAACCACACTCCTTCAGTGATATGGAACGAAATACAGGGTCTTAATTTATTGCCGTCGGCTCGGCCTTTGAGGGTGGAGCCCACAAAATTGGATGCTCGAAGATAATACGCCTATCACAAGTCGATAGGCCATGACACGGATGAGTGTCGAGACCTCATCAGAGAAATAATGCGCATCGTTCAAAGGGGTGGTCTGAAAAGGTACGTCCACAAGTTACCGCCACCACCAGTGCTCGATTCGGGTGTAAATCCGGAGCGATTGACGAATCCATCTCACCTACCGTTGCCGCCGAATGAGAATCAAGGTAGGGAGATTCTGATGATGTCCGGTGTTAATAGAATTAACACCAATGCAGCCAAGGATAACCGCTCGAACCGGAAAAGAAAGGTAGATAATAGAAAAGTCGTCCACGTGGAAAGATAGGTTCGAGTGGCAGAGATTAGAGAAGGCCAACCGACGGGTCACTTTGTCTTCTCGTACATGGATGCCGACCAGGTGGTCCACCCTCATTCCGACCCCCTGGTCATCACGGCACCTATTCTAGGCATCCTAGTCCACATGATTTTAATTGACTCAGGAAGCTATTCGTCGGTTATTTATGTCCGAGCTTTCAGGAGATTGAACATGGACGACAACTACATTCGCCCATGTAATGACATCATTTTAGGTTTTGGTTGAGGAAGGATCATCCCGCTCGGGGAGGTTGACCTGTCCATCCAGATGGGACAGGGATTGCACAAACGGACCGTCATTACCACGTTCAAGATTATCAATGCTGATTTTGAATACAACGCAATTATTGGAAGGCCGCTACTTTACCATTTAAAGGCTGCCGTTTCAATGTATCATTTTTGTGTGAAGTTCTCAACCCCGGATGGAGAAGCCATCCACAAAGGGAATCAGAGGGAGTCGCGGGAATGCTCTCTCAAGCTCCGACATGCGGAGATTAACGTGGTAGAAAGGGGAGAAACTAGTGGGAGGGTAAAAGACGACCCAGGAGAGAAAGACGAGCCCGAGCGGGAGGATATTATTGTTTTAGAAAATAATCCATGTAGGCGACCTGGAAAAGAACCAATAGTTGAGGATGGGGAAAAACCAGTGGTTGAGGTGGAGCCGGAGAACAAGCCGGCGGTTGAGGACGAGTTGTCCCTGTAGAAAAAAGAGGGGCAGAGTAAGAAAAGGAAACATGCAGAACCGGTGGAATAGGTGGACATGGTCGATGTCGATGAGCCACATGGGGGACGCCAATTACGTATTGGCCACGACCTCCAAGAGCCATTCCGGTCGGAATTGATCGAATTCCTTGGAAATAACCTTCATATCTTTGCATGGACACACTCTGACATGCCAGGAATCGATCCCAAACATGCTTGCCATCGTCTCAACATAGACCTTACATTCCGACCGGTAATCCAGAAAAGACGCAAGCTCGGCCCCGACAGGCAGGTCGCCCTGGAGGCTGAGGTTAATAAATTGCTCGACAATCAATTCATCAGGGAAACCCTTTACCCTCGATGGGTGGCCAACCCTGTGTTAGTAAAGAAAAGCAACGGCCAATGGCGCCTTTGTGTGGACTTCACCGACCTCAATAAGGTGTTCCCAAAGGACAGCTACCCCTTACCCAACATCGACTACACGGTGGATGCCACGATCGGGCATGAACTTATGAGTTTTATGGATGCATACTCAGGCTATAATCAAATTCGGATGCATCCAGATGATGAGGAGAACACATCGTTCTTCTCCGCTCGAGGGGTGTACTGTTATAAGATGATGCCATTTGGGCTGAAGAATGCTGGAGCGACCTACCAAAGGTTTGTTAATAAAATGTTTGAGGAGTTGATAGGTCATTCCATGGAGGTTTATGTGGATGATATGTTGGTGATATCCTTGTACATATATGATCATCTTAATGATCTTAATAAAATGTTTGCCATTTTGCGAGAGTACAAAATGATGTTAAACCCTAAAAAATGCACCTTCAGGGTCGGCTCGGGTAAATTTTTGGGTTATATGGTTAGCCAAAGGGGAATCGAGGACCAGATAAAATAAAGGCCATAATTGATCTTGAACCCCCCCAATTCCATCAAAAGTACAAAGCAGCGACAGCCGACTAAGCCGGCTGAACCGGAGGACCGTTTCACGGTCCACGGACAAGTGCAAACTTTTCTTCGAGATTATAAATAAAAATAAGAATTTTGAGTGGACAAAACAAACACATGCCACTTTTGAGTCACTTAAACAACACTTAGCCTCAATCCCTGTACTACAAAAACTGACCCGGGGAGAGGATTTGTACTTATATCTCGCGGTCTCCAAGTAAGCTGTCAGCTCGGTACTCATTAGATTTGATAACTCCATCCAACACCCGATTTATTACACAAGCCAGGCGCGGCACGACGCCGAGCTCCGGTATCCACCCATGGAGAAGTTAGCATATTCGCTAATCATTTCAGCCCAAAAGCTCCGTCCGTACATTTTGGAGCATAAGATCGTGGTACTGACCAACTACCCACTAAAGCAAGTTCTGCACCGACTAGACACTTCAAGTCAGATGATTAAGTGGGCTGTCGAGCTTAGCCAGTTCGACATTCTATATGAGCCACGCACAACAATCAAAGGACAAGCATTGGCGGACTTCGTAACCGAGCTCACACCTTCCATCCAGTTAGAGGTGGTTGAAGATCAAGAGTGGAAGTTGTTCGTCGATGGCTCTTCCACCGCAGGCCGAGCAGGGGGTGGGATTGTGATAGTCGATCCAAAACTCAAGTGCTAATGCTCGGCCGTGCGGTTCCAATTCCTGGCAACGAACACAAAGCTGAGTACGAGGCGCTCCTGGCAGGACTAGAAATGGCGGCGTCGATGGGCCTAAAACGGTTATTGGTACACAGTGATTCACAGCTAGTGGTCCATCAAATCAATGGCGAGTACGAAGCGAAAGAACAGAAAATTGTAAGATACTTGGACTTAGTCAAGAAAAAACTTTCGCATTTGTTCGCCAAAAATTTATTTTGGTTCATACAACTGCAAGTGTACAATGTAGTTTATAGGATAATGGCAAGCAAGGTCGTATTCCTCAGGGATTGAAGCTCGAAACACTTAGGCTATAATAACATTGTATTCCAATTTTATTGAAGCGACCGAAAATCAAGTTATTTCAATCTAAGGAAAAATCAAAAATAAGAAAAATAAAAAGAAATAAATTTGTGAACCCCACAAGTATTTTCAACATCTTTAGGAGCAACCTTAGACACATTATCTCAACATGCTTCTTCAATATTAAATGCGAATAAAGTTTTAAAAACCAATTCATGCAATTCTATGGGTTCAATTCCTAAAATAGTTTATTGTGCACATAAACAGTAGATTAATAATAATTGAGGTCTCTCGATCCATCACAATTATTACTAACTCCAAAAAGATATTTGAATTGAAGTACTCCCCACAAATAGAAGTAGTCTCTCGATACATTACTCTATTTATGTCTAAATTCGATTTTCGTCTAACTAGAACTCACCTCCCGGATTATGGACTACAAGTATGACATGCAAATTATTGATCAAATTAAAATCAATTATAAATAAGTACTCAAATTCATAAAATAGAAAGCATGAATTAATTAAGAAAACAAATAATCATATTTAATACAAATCCACAGTTTCGATTATGCCCCTAAGATCAGAAAAATATGCCAAACATTGATTACAAACTCATAGACAAATCTGAATCAATATTTAGACATTATATAAGCACAGACAAGAGTTCTTGGACATAGAAAGAAAACCCCTTCTTGTCAGGATGGATTCTCCCTCCAAGCCCTCGAAGCTCTTATGCTCCCTAGATGCGAAAGTCTTGTGGTGTTCTTCGTGGCCTAGCCTTTTGCTATCAGAAGCTCTTCGATTCCTTCGTTCCTCTGTTATTTGATGTGTTTTCTATCTGGAATGATGTATTGATGGATGAATTTTCGTGCATAGCCTTAGGTCCCTTTTATAGATGCTTGGAGAGATCACTTGCAGAGTTTGAGTAGGAAAAGGAGACCAATTCAGCCCCAGTTACATCGCAAGACCGTGTCAACCCACACGGCCGGGTCGTGCGATCCGAATTTGATCTCGGGGTCTTCCCGAAAGTTGTAGATCTATCTCCTAGCTTTCCATGTCCACTTGAATCATCTCAATATCAATTTTGTAGAAGACGTTATGGCCAAAATACTGAACCCTGCCAGTGCTGGAAACTGTTAGCGCGTTTTGACGTTTTTTGAAGGAAAAATCCTTTTTTTTGACCTTCCATGCTTCTCTCCTTCATATTTTTGCTCGTACATTAGCTCTTGACCTATACTTTAGAACGTGATATCTCTTTTTATCCAATTTAGCTCCATTTTCTGCAAAATATTCACAAGAGTACACAGTATCACGCCCAACAAGGGAAACCAAGCAAAACATATTGAATATGCGTGCAAATACATCAAATATATATCACTTTAAGCCCTCAAATGCACGTATATTTTACACTCATCAGCATTTCAAAGCAGAAGTCTTGCATGTTCCCCAAACTTAAAACATGCAGGTAGACGCCTTAGCTCGGTTGGCCTCCAGCCCGGGGACCGATGCAATTGCGAATGTGACCATCACTCAGTTGTCCGCCCCGTCACTTAATGCGGAGAAGATACATGCTAATGAAGCGACTGAGCTAACCTGGATGACTCCAATCATCCAGTATTTAGAGAAAGGAATTCAGCTAAAAGACAAGACCGAGGCTAGAACACTGCGAACTCAGGCTGCTCGGTTCACGCTAGTGGATGGTGTCCTGTACAAGCGTGGATACTCTGTCCCACTCCTTCGGTGCCTGTCAGAAACAGACACAGACTTCGCACTCCAGGAGGTACACGAGGGTATATGCGGAAATCATGCCGGGGGCCAAACATTGGCTTACAAGTTGATACAACAAGGGTACTACTGGCCGTCCCTGAAAAAGGATGCGATCGACCTTGTTAAAAAATGCGAAATGTCAAAGATTTGCGCCACAGGTTAGGTATCACCCTGAACAACTTACTTCCATATTCAGTCCGTGGCCGTTTGCCAAATGGGGAATGGACCTCATTGGACCACTCCCCACTAGCAAAGGGGGCGTGAGATATGCCATTGTGGCGGTGGATTATTTTACAAAGTGGTCCGAAACAGAACCCCTAGCGAATATAGACGAAGAAAAGATTGTTATTTTGTATGGAAGTCCATTATCTGCAGGTTTGGGATACCATACTCGGTTGTCACAGATAATGGGAAACAATTTGATAACCGGAGGTTTCGAAGTTTTTGTGAAGGAATCCACATTAAAAATCATTTTTCGACCCCATATCACCCACAGTCCAATGGACAGATTGAAGCGGTGAATAAAATACTCAAGTACAGATCACGAAAACAAGGTTGGAGGAATCTAAGGGTAATTGGCCGGGAGTCGCCGGAGTGTTGTGGTCGTATAGAACAACGCACTGAGCAGCCACGGGGGAGACACCTTTTTCCCTGGCTTATGGAGCCGAGGCGTGATCCCCTGTCGAAATTGGAGCCCTACTTTAAGAGTTGCAAATTTTGCCAAAGAAAACAATGAGGCCGCGCTCCGAGCCGAGTTGGACCTATTGGAAGAAAAGAGGTGTAATGCTGAGATGAGAAACGCCGTATACAAACAAAGGAGTGAAAGGTACTACAATTAAAAAGTAAAGGAAAGAAGGTTTTGGGTCGGTGACCTCGTTCTAAAAAGGGTGACTAGGATTGAGCCCAGCCCGTTAAAACCGACCTAGGAAGGTCCGTTCTAGGTCAGCAAGGTCATGTCAAATGGAGCGTATGAGCTTGAGTACTTAAGTGGGGAAAAGTTTGCACATCCATGGAATGTATCATACCTTAAGAGGTACTATCAATAAAGTACACAGCTTGTGGTTCAGATACGAGTCTGAAAACTTGTTCTTTCATCTGATATTTTGTGAGCTCTCTAAAGAGGGGCAATTTTTATTCGCCTCGGCCAAGTGCCGAGCGGCATCTAATTCGCCTCGGCCAAGATCCAAGCACTGTCTCATTCGCCTCGGCCAAGATCCGAGCGCCATTTTGATCGCCTCGGCCAAGTGCCGAGCACCGACTGCTCGTCTCGGGTACGTTCCTTGCACGTTTAAATAAAGGGAAGATCGCCCAAAACGCAAGCCTACCCAAAACAAAGACTCGGCTTAAGCTCCAAGCATAAAACTTGGCAGAATAAATCCAGGCAGTTAAAGCCCACTACTCATACCGCTTGAGCACTGAAAATCGAGCCCTATACTTGGAAAAATAAAAAGAGGCAAGCAGAATAGAAGTCATACAACAAAAAATAAAGACGAGCACAATATTTAGTAAAATTTGAAAATGCAAAAGCACGCACAAATGACCAAAAGGAATTCTGTTTACTAAGCAAATATTTACATTGGGGGGCCGGAGCCCGTTACATCAAAAGGCCCAGGGCCACCTAGCCTATACGAAAAGAAAATGCAAACGATAAAAACAAAAAATTTCAAAAAGCAAATGGATCAAGCCCCGGTAGGAGGAGGGATCTCAACAGGCTCACTTGAAGCCACTTCTTCTTTGGCAGGAGGAGCATCCTGGCCGCCGGTGGCCTCCAAAAAGCGAGGGAGGATGGCATCAAGGTCAGCGTCCAGCTGGGCAAGCTCAGCCTCAAGCTCAGCCACAGTCTTGCCATCCTTAAGGTCCTGGAGGATCTCCCCGATGCTGGTTGCATGTCCGCATGTCAGCATGAAGGCGTATTCCTTCGAATCTTTGTAAGCCCGGATAGCCTCCATCCGAGTCTCCTCAACCTGCTTACGGGAAGCTTCTTCTGCCTCCCTGCGGACTTGGGCCGCGCTCTCAATTCCCCAGGGAAAGTGCGGCGCTGCCTTTTTCCAACTCTGCGACCTTGGCCCAGAGCTCTTCTTCGGCCGTACGGGCCTGGTCCCGCTCGACCTGCCGAGCACCGTCTAATTAGCCTCGGCCAAGATTCGAGCGCTGTCTCATTCGCCTTGGCCAAGATCCGAGCTCCATTTTGATCGCCTCGGCCAAGTGTCGAGCGCTGACTACTCATCTCGGGTACGTCCTTTGCATATTTAAATAAAGGGAAGCTCGCCCAAAAGGCAAGCCTACCCAAAACAAAGATTCGGCTTAAGCTCCGAGCATAAAACTTGGCAGAATAAATCCAGGCAGTTAAAGCCCACTACTCATGCCGCTTGAGCACTGAAAACTGAGCCCTATACTTGGAAAAATAAAAAGAGGCAAGCAGAATAAAAGTCATACAACAAAAAAGAAAGACGAGCACAATACTTAGTAAAATTTGAAAATGCAAAAGCACGCACAAATGACCAAAAGGAATTCTGTTTACTAAGCAAATATTTACATTGGGGGGCCGGAGCCCGTTACATCAAAAGGCCCAGGGCTGCCTAGCCTATACGAGAAGAAAATGCGAAAGATAAAAACAAAAAATTTCAAAAGGCAAATGGATCAAGCCCGAGTAGCAGGAGAGATCTCAACAGGCTCACTTGAAGCCACTTCTTCTTCGGCAGGAGGAGCATCCTGGCCGCCGGTGGCCTCCAAAAAGCAAGGGTGCATGGCATCAAGGTCAGCGTCCAGCTGGGCAAGCTCATCCTCAAGCTCAGCCACAGTCTTGCCAGCCTTAAGGTCCTGGAGGATCTCCTCGATGCTGGTTGCATGTCCGCAGGTCAGCATGAAGGCGTATTCCTCCGAATCTTTGTATGCCCGGATGGCCTCCATCCGAGCCTCATCAACCTGCTTATGGGAAGCTTCTTCTGCCTCCCTGTGGACTTCGGCTGCGCCCCTCTCCAATTCCCCGGCATGAGCAGCAGCTGCCTTTTCTAAATCTGCGACCTTGGCCTGGAGCTCTTCTTCAGCCTTATGGGCCTGGTCCCGCTCGGCCTCGGCTTTTATGGCAACTTCTCTCTCAGTATTGGCCCTGGTCGCGGCCTCCTCTACCTGGGTCTTCAGAGACTCCTGCACACCTTGGAGAGTGGCGTAAGCATCTAGCAAATCGATATGCCGTCTCTCCAAGTCGGTGTACTTCTTCTCCAAGTCACGAGGCCCCCTGATCGCGTGCCATAGGAGCCCGATGATCCTACCAGATAGCCCCATGGCATACTGAGTCTGCTCCTCCCAGCCGGTTTCTGAGCAAAACTGCTCGATGCCTGTGGTCCAAGCATGAGCTGGAACATCCCTTGCGGCTCGACCTGCTTCTGACAAAGCCCTTGATTGCTCCTCAGTTGGTGTGGAGCACCTGACAAACTCCACAAACCACTGGGGCCGTGATCCGGCCATCCTGTCGCAGGCTTCCTCCCTCACCTGGCTCAGGGGGATAAAGTGACCCTCCCAACCAAGGTCATCAGAAAAAGTCCTCGGGGCCCTGCCTGTTGGAATTTGTACATGAGGCACTGGCGGGGTTGGCCAGACCATTTCTGTCTGCCCGGGCTCCTCTATCACGATGCCCCCTCTTCTTCCTGCGGGTGGGGCCCCTCCATCTCTGGGGTGCCCTCGGCAGGGCGTTTAGCAGCCTGAATCTCTTCTCTCTGGGCCGCCTCGGCATCAGCAGGCTGACCCGCCGCTACTCTGGTCCTGCGTGTGGTCGTATTTCTCACACGCTGGAGACGAACAAAGACGTCCACCCCGCGCCCTGCAAGAAAATTGATTAACAAACAAACAAAAGAAGTTAGAGAAGGGAAATTCAAGAACTCTAACATAAGTACCTTGAGCCCCAGTTGTTCCCTACCGCTCAGGGGTCCGCACCTGTCCAGCAGGCAAGGGCGTCTGCCCTTGAGGGCTAGCCATCACCGGGGATGGTCTCGCCTGCTCCGTCTGCACAGGTTGCCACCCCAACTTAGGAGTCTGACCTCCTCCAGCCCTCGGCGGGCTCCTTTCAGGCTCTCCCTCGGCCTCCTCTTCCACCACCACCGCCTCTCCCTCGGCCACCGCTCTGGCATCGGGATCGGCGGGTAAGGCGGACCGCAGGCCGGCCGCAGCCAAACGGACCTCGGTGGCCACGATCTCGATCCTCCTATCCCTCCGGCCCATGTCCTGGTTGTTGTCGAGCCGGCAAACAAAGGCTACCGAAAGCGGACCGGCAAAAGGTCGATTCCCTAAACAAAAAGAAGAATCAAGGTCAAATAGACCCACAAAAAAAAAGAAGAAGAAGATAAAAAAAGGAAGAATACACTTACGAAAGCTATATGTGAAGTCTGAAGGGGGATGGAGGACGGATTTCTCCTCCCCGACGCGAGTCTGCCACTCGCCACTTACCCAGAACCATTTATCCTTCCACTCGTATGCACGTAGTATCACCCTGATGGCTACCCACGGCCCGGCGTCGATGGGGTTGCCTTTCAGACGAAAAACTCGTTCATCTCCGCTAATCGAGGATTGGGGTACCCTTCCAGATGGAACAACACTAGTAGTCCAATAATCCGACCCCACGACAAGGGGTGCACCTGGGACAAGGGAAGACCCCATTTGCGGAACCACTGCATAAGAACCAACGGCAGGGTGAATCGCAACCCGTACAAGAGAATGGGAACGTGTATGGCCATACACCCTCCGGCGGGTGCTTGGGGCATTCCGCACCATCCGCAACTTAATCAGTACGTTGGCGGGTTACTGTACTTTCCCGAAGGGCCCTAATTCTTGAATCATCAGCATGCTGGGTATATCGTTCAAATCACAGGGTCTCCACCCGTCCTCCACGCGCAGTCGAGGTCCTCCTCCCCGCCTACCATCCCCATGACGATGGCCCATCTCCCCTACGGGCCTTGCAGCCCTCGAACCCTCGGAGGCCTCATCAACCTCCTCCTCATGCTCATGCTCGTGCTCTCGTGGATCCATTTCTTTTTCTTCCTCTCGTTGGTTATCTTGGGGATCGGTATTCAAAGCCTCTTCACCGGAATCTTCACGGGCTAACCCAGGCTCGTAAAAAACACGCTCTCGATAGATGGTAATCGGCACAGGGTCGAAAATCGTGTGCGTTTGCTCAAGTGGAGTCTCAGCTGGAGGCGTATGATTTGAACTTGAAATCTCAACAACACTGGGACTGTGAGGTGAAGTTCTTCGAACTGGAGAAAAAGAAACAGAGGGGTCAGAAGGAGGATCTTTGATTTCAACTCCAGCACTATAGCTACGACTTCGACTATGTTCGAAAGAAGACATGTTTTTGAAGCAGAGAAGTGAGAAAGGGTTTTGGAAAAAATACCTAAGTAATCCTGAAGTCTCTGAACTCTAAGGACCAACCTGAAATTTTGGCTCGCTCTCAAGAAGTGTTGCTCGGAAGGTTATGAATGCAAAAGTGTAGAATGGAAAGTGAAAGGGATATTTACAGGTTAAGTTCCCTCGAAAAATGAGACACCAACTCAAAAGACGTGTCTTTTCAATTTCAAAAATTGTCAGAAACATCACATCCCCACGTACCGCTGCAAAAGCTATCCCACCTCTTCGGTTCCTGCACAGAGTTGGTCCAACCAAGAGGCGCCACGTGTCCGCCATCATAACACTGCAATTAATGCGCCGTTCCAGACATTAACTACTAAATGACGAGTGTCAGGGATGAGTGACTTTTGAGGTTTCCTCTTCCCCATTAAAGATTCATCATAGCATTAAAGTTTAAATCCGACTTCAGGAATTATTCCCTCGGAATTAAACTTGGGGGCCATTGATGACACCCGAGCCGAGCTGGAAGCAAATCAGTCCACGTGGCCATTCAGCCCACAACCCGAGCTCATGACGTCAGCAACCGACCTGATGACGTGGCACGGGTTGGGCTCGGCTTTATGGCGGGAAAATTAAAGGATAACTATCCAGTTAAGGAAGGTTAAGTGCACCATTAGCACGAGTAAGCTGACACTTATCAGCATAGCAACCAGATGAGTCGATAAGTGGCAAACACTTGGCCAGCATGCGCGCTTAGGGAAGGACAAGTGTTCCTTTGAAATTATTTTAGTATTAAGTGTAATAGTGATTAGTAAAAACCCACTAATGAGATCGGTATAAATAGGCCTCATTTATGAGGAAAAAGACAAGAGAGAAAAATAGTGGAGAAAAACACTTGTAAGATCACTACTGTAAAAAAGAAAACCGACCAGAGGCTTTCAGCTCGGTCTTTTATATAAAAAGGTAGAATTAGCCCTGAACTTGAATTTATTTATATTCCACGTATTACATTTTCTTATATTTTTGCTTGTTGACCAAAACACACGTCAACACAAAAAAAGCAGGAGAGATGCGCAATATTTTCAGTGATATCCGGTCCATTGATGCAAATGAAACCATAGTTAACACTATCAATCTAATTCATATGATTGCTTCCATTGTTTTTTAATTTTATGTGTTCATTTTTTTTAACAGGGTCTATATGTACGATTGGGCAAAATAACTGCAAATTTGTTTCTGACATTTTCTTTCTTTTAGTGCATATATCATTGACGGTTAATGGTAATGTTAAAATTTAATCAATATATATGTGCCCTAAACATTACGTCGAAAAGGATTTCTAGAACTAATCATATTACATAGAATTTTTTTAAAAAAAAGCTGTAAGATATTACATTAAAGCATTGTAAAATAAATAGGGTTCAGATGAAAAAAGAGTAAATAAAAAGTTACTTAATTAGACATGGCATAACCAAGATGTAAATGCTTGTCATTGGATAATTTTAACGGGCCTGTTATGGGCTTTTTAGTAACAAAGGTTTCTACAGATGAAAAATCAGTATAACCCGAATACTTGGGCCTTACATCGTCTTTGGTCTGTGAAATATGCAATATGAGGTCTAGTCAAATTTTGTAACAATTAAATATGTATATTTATTTAAGTCCGAACATAAGAACCTGATGATACCCGAGCCGACCTAGAAATTAATCAGTCCACATGGTAGTACAGCTGGCAATCACCAGGGACCACCAAGATGACGTGGACCTAGCTGATGACGTGGACCGAGCTGGTGACGTGGCAACCAGGTGAGCTCGGATAGCGACCTGATGTCCTAATGGCTTGAGATCCGGAGATAACCATCTTGCTAAGTAAGGTCAATATCTTACTTAGCAAGTCAAAGTGTCATTTGTCAACAAGATAACCAGATGAGTCAGTAGATGCCAAAAGCATGGCCAACATGCACGCTCGAGAGAAGACATTTGTCCTCTTGTAATCACTCTACAACTAGGTGTAATGATGATTAAAACCCACTAATGGTATGGGTCTACTCTTCAGTTCATCCACCTACGCCTGGAGTTGCTCCTCGGCCTTGCAAGCCTGTCCCCGCTCAACCCTAGCCTTGGTGGCAAACTCTTTTTCAGCATTATCCAGGGCCACGGTTTCTTCGGCTTGGGTCTTCAGGGATTCCTGGACCCCGATCAGGGTGGCATGAGCGTCCTGCAAATCAATATGGCGCCTCTCCTAGTGTCGCGCCCCTTGGATCATATGCCACAGGATTCCGATGATTCTGCCGGATAATCCCATGGCATACTTGGCCTTTTCTTCTGTTAGAGATTTTTCTAACCGCAAGTCTACGGTGTCAAGTTTTAATATAGAGTACTATAATATAGTAGTCTAACTTTATTTAGAAATTCAATATATGATGGAGTGATTATACTAAAAATACTAAAAATAAATCAAGAATATGAAAATATTAATGAGTTTATCCAAATGATTAAATGAATTCTAGAGGTATGATGAATCTAGTTATCCCTTATGTTGTCAATATGGTTTATCAATCATCAATTACCAATTCATAAGCCAAGATTTATACAATAATCATTCCCTCTCTCAAGTGCCAAATGATTTTAGATTCAATTGGGAAATCAATATCTCTATAAAAATCACCAATTAAAATCTCAATAAAAACTATGAATCTTGATAAAGGACTTCAAAGGATTCATAAATCGCTCAATTCTATGAAATCCTATGTTATGATATTCCAAGGTCATGTATTCAATTACCTTTCTCAAGTGTCAAATAAAATACACCAAACAATCTAAATTATTGATCAAGTAATTTAGAGGCAATAGATCCAAATAGCACAAATAAATAGATAGATCTAGATTGACAAACCACAATCTCAAAGCATAAGTTCAAACATAGATTACATCATTCCTCTAGAATTATAGAGTTTAGCTCATGATTAAAGAAAATGAATCCATGAAAATACAATAATACATCTTACAAGATATGAAGAAAGCAACAAAATAAGAACAAGAGTAGAGGGATCTTCTCTATTTCTAGATGATAGAAGCCTCCAATCTTCTTCTTCAAATTCTTCTCAAGATGCCCAAATCCTTCTTCCTTGTCTTGTAGTTGTTTTTATTTTCTTCCCAAGGGTTCCAAGATCCCCAATTTCAAGCCCCAAGACTAGTATTTATATGCCACAAAAATCCAAAAAAGGGAGTAGGTAAGCATAGGTTTTTCCGCCCCGGGCACTGCGGCGCCGGGCGTTGGGCGCTGCAGTGCCCAGCATTCTCACGCCAATTTATCGCACGGGCGCTGCGGGGCCCAGCAGCTTCCAAGTGAGATTCAATTTTGTCGCCCGGGCGCTACAACGCGCACCGCATCGAAAATTTCTTCCGCCCGGGCGCTCGACACCAGGCGTTGGCGCGCCGCCCACATGCTGCTTCCAAACTCTCGCACACCTGTCATCAGGCGCCAGAGTGCTGGGGCTGGGCTGCTGCGCCTTGCCGTCCTTCGGTCAAAGTGCGATTTTTCCTTTTCACACGCGATTTCTTCTTTCTTCGCGCCGTTTTTCATCGTTTTCTTCATTTCTCGGCTACCAAATCTGTAGTGACTCTTCATCGACACTATTTGAAATAAATTGGACTCTAAAGACTCTAAAAAAACACCCAAAATAAAACCAAATTATAATCTAAAATACTCAAATAAGTTGGTAAAATACCAACTTAACAAATACCCCCAAACTTAAGCTATTGTTTGTCCTCAAACAATTATAACTCCAAAATGAAAGACAAACAATACAACAACACAAGCAACTACAAAACTCCATAAACCAATAAAATTTGTCTAAAAACTCATTTCACTATCAATCAAGCATGCATTTTAACATTGTGATCAAAAGTGTTGAATATTCATGAAAATTCCGTTTACATTATTCAAATTAATTTACGCAATCAAACGTTATCAAGATGATCCACTTCTAAGTATCACAAGATAATGACTACCGGATTCCATAGGCTTGTTATTCCCACTAATCTCCACTAATGTAGGCTAATATAACACATGGATCAATAGGACTTCCAAAGCTTGTAATGTGGCTTAGGGTCGGGTAGGAAAATTTAGGATTAAGTGGCTCAACTCACCCAAACACACAATTACCTCTTCAAATCACCAATTGCCAAACAAAATGGCTACCTTCACTTTTGTTGAATTTTCAATTATTCTCCCTTTACGAGCCTCTATTTTCAACAATTTGTTTTTTCTTTTTTTTTTCGAGACCCCCAAACTTGATCTTCTGCATATTTTAACACATGGGGTTTCATTATTTCTTTTTCTCGGCAACTTCATGCGAATGAACATCTACCTTACTTATCACATCCTCCTCAACCTTCAATCATTTTGTGTGTATGAGTGATGGGTAATTAGGATTTTCACATGTAATTAAGCTCAAGGTAAAAAAATTCGTTGCCAAAGAACAGGTTTAATAGGCTCAAAAGGGGACACTAGTGAAATTATATCGTACAAAGGTAGTCATTTTGGCTCTAGCTTTTATTCAAAGATGGCATAAATCCTTTCCTTATGTTATTTCACCTAGGATTTCGCCTCAATTAGTGATCAAATAAGTTCTAGAATCCGGTGGGATCATACAAGCAACACTCGACTTCATTAATCATTTTCAAATAAGTTAACAGAATTATGCATGAATATGAAATCAATGAAGCAAAATATAGATCATCACTTAAAAGCATGCTTTCGTGACAGTTCAACTCGTGATCAACAAATCTACTTAGTCATGTAGTTCTATAGTTCAACAAACTACCCGACTCGACTCAACTCGATTTTTTTTTTTTTTTGACACGACTACGTCGACTCAAAAGACATAAATCTGATTGCACCCCCAAACTTAAATTGAACATTGTCCTCAATGGAGAGTGAGAAAACTTTCCGATAGTCGGAGCGCCTAGGACTCCTCATCGTAGTCGTGTGGTGAAAAATGAGCAATAGGACCGGTGGTGGTGGTATTGGGAACTGGAATTGCGGGTGTGTCAAGGCTATATATCGGCAAGTACTCGGTTTTGCTCATTCTCATATTCTTCTCATGCCGCTCGTGGCGTTGCTCGGCTAAAGCCACCTTCTCAATTCTCGTGCTTAGAACTAGTGCGTCAAGGGTTGTTATCGTGATGTGAGCGTCTAGAACGAGAACGTCTTGCCGTGGAATGGATGGAGCATCGATATTCGTGGTTGGGCATGAGTATCGGCTCAATAGGTAGAGAGCAAATTCGGGATCAAGAATATATCCCACACCCTTCGGATTAGGCACACCATCCGCCCACTCGTCATAAGAAGCAATAGTAGCGAATCTATAGGTCCCTTAGGATTTTCCAACGGCTCGGAGCTATCCCACTTAACACCGCTCTTTTTACATAACCCACAAATTAAACTTGGTAAAATTAGTCCCCTGTTTTGGGATGTAGCATTTTGTTATAAAGGGACATTCCAATAATTACTGCGGGTCGGTGTATGTCGATAACTATGGCATATAGAAGATGAGATCGTTCCTTAGTTACATCACTGACATGCTTGGTTGGTATCAAGTTGTTGCAAATGAAGTGGTACCAAGCTCGCCCATATCGACTAAGACTCGTGTGCGGAAAAGCAGTAGCACCTCCCACAACTTTTATATGACGTACCACGCCTCCGGTAGGCCGACATAAGGTATTACGAATCTCCTCCATACTCGGTGGTTGCGAGATAAATTCGACATACGGTGAGTGATCCACCTCCGGGAGTCCATAATATTCTCTTATCGCTCTTGTATGAGTGTATACCTTGTTTACTCCACGTATGAAAACCTCTGAGTTATAGCCATTTTTGGTCTTCGCATTCGCATAAAACTCTCGGACTATATTCGGTGCGAATTGTCTAGGTTGTGCACAAAGTTTTTTCCATTGCTTCTGATGTATCATTTGTGCAAGTTCACCATCATTCGGCCCCGGTTGTAATCCCCGTTCCGCCGTTATACTCTTCGAGCATAATGTGTCATAATACAACTATTGTGCGTCCAAGTGAAGAAAACGATCTTCAACATTCTCCTCGGAAGTACTTGCCATGCTTTTGCCCTTGCTTGCATTCTTTATTCTTGGCATTGTAATTGATCTGGAAATCACCTGAAAAATAACACAAGCAAAATACACATAGAACGCACAATACGAGTTAGGGGTTAGGAATTTGGCCACAACTCAAGAATTATCCATCCTTGTCATCAATTCATGATCAAATAACCTTTAGTACACAATGATGACAAGAATCAAATGCCTAGGTGTAATATTTTTCATTGAGGCATTTTAACAAACACCTTGTAGGCATATATGCAAAGAAGAGATGAACACCAAATTTGAAATTCAATTCATGCCCATTTTTCAACACCAACCAATTCAAGCACAATATAATCATATATCATCACAATTTATCAAGAATTTATCAAGAAATTCGAAATTATAATGATATTGAAAATTCCCACATTTTTAACCTAAGCTTGAAAAGTTAAAGAAAATTGGTGTACAATTGAAGTTCACTTACCCAATTGATGAAGAAGATGAATTTGATGATTAAGTTGCTCAATTACCCACTTGAATGGTGTATAAGTGAATGCTAGGTGGGATTTTTGTAGAAGAAAGTAAGATAGGCGTGTGTGTGTGTTTTGTTTGTAAAGAAAATAAGGTTTGAAAACAGACCTTTTAATTTGCCAATGATCGATCGGTAAACTTTTGCAATTTTAGAGAGAGACCTAGTGCAGCGCCCACATGCCCATTTTTCTTTCGTTCTTGTTGTCACGGTATTTGGCTTCCGCCCGTATTTTCCACATTTTTTTTTAAATTAAAATTTTCAATTTAATCAAAAATTTAAAATCACACATAAATTAATTCACGCAAAAATCACACCAAAATTCAAATAAATACACACCAAACTAAAAGAAAATAAAATCACAAAAAAAAATTCGATCACACGAAAATCACTTGGGTTGCCTCCCAAGAAGCGCTAAATTTATAGTCGTTAGCGGACTCAACTATTCGGACTCAAGAAATTTCATCACCAAGTGGAAGATTTAAAACCTTCCTTGCTTCGTTCCCAAAATAATGTTTCAATCGTTGTCCGTTTACTTGGAACGAATTCCCATCGTTTCCTCTCAACTCAACGGCAACATAAGGAAATACACGTTCAACCACAAATGGTCCTGGACCATCGCGACTTGAGTTTACCTGAAAGAGTTTCAATCGAGAATTGAACAATAACACTGTTGTCCGTAAGAATTCACGCGTCGCAGAATCATTTGATCATGCCATTTTTCGTTTTTCTTTATACATTTTGGCATTTTCATATGATTCTTGACGAAATTCTTCCATTTCGTTTAATTTAAGTAATCGTTTTTCACCGCCTCTTTCAAGTTAAAATTCAATTTCTTAATTGCCCAATAAGCTTAATGCTCAAGTTCAATCGGCAAATGGCACGCTTTGCAAACACCAATCGATATGGTGACATACCAATGGGTGTTTTATAAGCGTCGTCGCGATAAAGCCCATAAAGCATCATCGATCTTTTACGCGAATCCTTTCGATTAAAACTCACCGTTTTTTTTTTTCAAGAATTTGTTTCACTTCACGATTGAAAATTTTGGCTTGACCATTGGATTGAGGATGGTAACCAAGCGCAATCTTATGACGCACACCAAATTTAGCCGTAAGGTTATTAAATAATTTATTACAAAAATGCGTACTTCATCACTTACAATAGCTCGAGGTGTACCGAACCGAGTGAAAATATGCTTATGCAAGAATTTGAGTACTACCTTAGCATCATTCGTTGGTGTAGCAATCGCCTCAACCCACTTGTAGCGTAATCAACCGCAAAGCAAAATGTACAAATTTCCATAGGACGCGGAAATGGCCCCATAAAGTCAATACCCCATACATCAAACAACTCCACCTCCATTACGTTTGTCAAAGGAAGCTCATGACGCCATGAAATATTACCAACCCTTTGGCATCGATCACAAGTCTTTACAAAAGCATAACAATCTTTGAATAATGTTGGCCAATAAAACCAGATTGTAGTACCTTTGCATTGTTCGGGTTGGCCCGAAATGTCCACCATAAGATGAGAAATGACAATGTTGAAGAATCTCTCCAATTTCTTCCTTCGAACACAACGGCGAATGATAGAATCAGCGCATCTCTTGAACGAAGAACGGATCATCCCACAAATAAGACTTAACATCATGTAGGAATTTTTCTTTTGGTGTGAAGTCAAGTCCGTGGCAAAACTCCTCCCGCGAGGTAATTAACAAAATCTGCGTACCAAGGTAATGATGTCTCAAGACGCATAATTTGTTCATCGAGAAATGATTCTTTTATTGGACTCTCAATCACCTCGTAAGGTTGCTCGGGCGGGATAGATGATCGGCAACCACATTCTCGCTTCCTTCTTTATCTCGAATCTCAATATCAAATTCTTGCAAGAGCAAAATCCATCGAATTAACCGAGGGTTTTGCATCCTTTTTGAGAAAAGATATCGATTCTTTGCATGATCCGTATAAACAATCACCTTTGTACCCACCAAGTAAGCTCGGAATTTATCAAATGCAAAAACTACCGCCAACATCTCTTTTTCTGTGGTGGTGTAGTTTTGTTGGGCGTTGTCCATGGTCCTACTTGCGTAATAAATAGCTTTAAAAATTTTGTCTCGCCTTTGACCAAGAACGGCACCCACTGCATAATCACTTGCATCGCACATAAGCTCAAATGGTTGAGTCCAATCCGGCACTATCATAATTGGAGCTGAAACAAGTGCCTTTTTTATCTGTTCAAATGCCTGCAAACACGACTCATCAAAGCAAAAGATAGCATCTTTTTCAAGGAGATTACAAAGTGGTTTAACAATTTTTGAAAAATCTTTTATAAATCTCCTATAAAATCCTGCATGCCCTAAAAAGCTTCTTATGCCTTTCACATTTGAAGGTGGGGGTAGCTTTTCAATAGCCACAACTTTCGCCCTGTCAACTTCCAAACCTGTACAAGAAATACGATGCCCAAGTACAATCCCTTCTTTGACCATAAAGTGACATTTTTCCCAATTAAGTACAAGATTAGTTTCCTCACAACGTTGCAAAACCAGAGATAAGTTATGCAAACAATGGTCAAAAGAAGTACCAAAAGCAAAAATCGTCCATAAAAATCTCCATGATTTCCTCAACCATACCATGAAAAATCGCCATCATACACCTGCGAAAAGTAGCGGTGCATTACATAATCCAAATGGCATCTGCGAAATGCAAAAGTACCATATGGACATGTAAAAGTAGTCTTTTCTTGATCCTCGGGGCAATGGCGATTTGATTGTACCGAATAGTCATCAAGAAAACAATAGTATTCGTAACACCAACCTGTCCAACATTTGATCAATAAAGGGGAGGGAAAATGATCCTTACGAGTAGCTTTATTCAATTTTCTATAATCAATACATACTCTCCATCCTGTGATAGTTAGTGAAAATTAATTCATTGTTATCATTTTTCGCAATCGCCATACCTCCTTTTTAGGAACAACTTTGTCTTGGGACTCACCCATGAACTATCGAAATGGCATAAATAATACGGCTTTAGCCACTTTAAAACCTCATTTCTCACAACTTCTTTCATTGCGGGATTAAGTCGTCTTTGATGCTCAATAGATGGTTTATAAGATTCTTCCATTAAAATTTTGTGCATTACAATGGAAGGACTTATACCTTTCAAATCAGAAATATACCAACCCAAAGCCGACTTATGTTCACGAAGCACACGCAACAACTTATCTAATTTGGATGAAGATAATGAATCAGAAACAATTACCGGGTAAGTTTTATCTTTTCCCAAAAATGCATATTGAAGATGTTCCGGAAGTTCCTTTAGTTCTAAAGTACCTTTCGGAATATTTTCAATATTGGCATTTTCTAATGCTTCCTTTTGTTTTTCTTTTACAATTTCTTTAGCCTCAAGGGAAAGAATAAACTCAAGCAAGTCAATATCATCATTATCTTCCTCATCACATTTCATTATTGAATTAATCAAACAATGTTCTAACGGATCTTTTAAATCTTGTTTTATAACTTCCGTTTGATCACATTGTTCGATCGTATCAATAAAATGACATGTGTGAGGTTCTTCTTGAAATTTCATTGCTTTATAAATGTTAAACAGTACCTCATCATCATTTACCCGTAGTGTTAACTCTCCTCGTTGCACGTCAATTAGAGCTCGTCCCGTTGCTAGAAAAGGTCTTCCAAGAATCAATGGCATTTCATGATCTTCTTCCATATCCAACACCACAAAGTCCGCCGGAAATATGAATTTATCCACTTTGATCAACACATCTTCAATCACTCCTCTTGGGTAGGTGAGTGATCTATCAGCTAATTGCAATGTGATGGTGGATGGCGTTATTTCTCCAAGGCCAAGTTTCCTGAAAACTGATAACGGCATAAGATTAATGCTAGCACCTAAATCAAAAAGAGCTTTATTAAAATAAGAATCACCAATAGTGCAAGGGATAGTGAAACTCCCCGGATCTCTTAATTTTTGTGGTAGCTTTCTTTGCAATATGGCGCTACACTCTTCTGTGAGATTGACCGTCTCGTATGCCTCCAACCTTCTCTTTCTAGACATCACATCCTTCATTAATTTTGAATAGTTTGGCATTTGCTCAAGTGCATCGGCAAAAGGGATGTTGATGTGAATTTTCTTGAATATTTCCAAAAACTTGGAAAATTGAACATCCAACTTTTTCTTCTGAAATCTCTGTGGAAAAGGAAGAGAATTTGGTAACGCATTATCAGAATTGGAAATTAGTTTTACCTCAATTTTTGCCTTTTCTGATTGCTTATTAATGCCCTCTTCATTGTGGAGTGTTTCAGAGCTTGCTTTCATTCATTGGTGGCGTGAGTAGGCATCTTTGGTTCATCATATTCCGTTCCACTTCTCAACTTAATGGCCTTGCAATGCTCCCGTGGGTTCACCTCGGTGTTACTTGGAAACGTATCAACTTTCATTTGTGAATTAATAGCCGGCCAATTGACCCACATGTGTCCCCAAATATTTGAGATGACTTTCAATTGTTGTAACCCTTGAACCCAAATTTTCTATGTTAGAATCGGCCTTGTTCATCCTTGCTCTTGATTCTACAAGGAATGAACTAAGTAATTCCTCCAAAGATGGCTTTTGTTCTCGCATATGTGTACTGTACTTGCTTGATTCTCGATATCCCTGAGGTGGTTGCAACACATTTCTCGTATTGCTATACGAGAAATTTTCATGATTGCGAAGTCCCTGGATGATAATGCGTCGGCAATTGATTCCCTCGATTGTTGAAACCCCGATTGTTCACATAATTCGCTTGCTCCGTGTATCGGGATTCACAATTTCTTGACTTATCTCCATGACTGCCTCTGGTTGTTGTTTTCCACCCGAATTTAAAGTAGCAATTTGCTTTGACAAAGCGGAAGTTTGAGAGGCCAATACGGACATAGTATCAAGTTCAAGAACACCGGCAACTTTTCTTGGCGTAGATCTTTCGAGAAGGCCATTGATAACTATTGGCGCCATTTCTTCGAGTAAAAGCATGGCTTCACTTGGAGTTTTAGCCATCAATGTACCTCCCATTGCTGCAAAGCATCTATAATAGTTCTTGAATGCCCATTCATACCATTGTAGAAATCTCAACCTTTTGCCAATCTGCGTTACCGTGTTGTGGACACCTCCTCAATAATTCTTTGAATCGCTCCCAAGCTTCGTAGAGTGGCTCAAAGTCGAGTTGATGGAATTGAGAAATCCACTTTTCAGTTGAAGTGTCTTACTAGGTGGAAAGAATTTTGCCATGAATTTTTCAGTGAGATCATTCCAACTAGTGATACTTCCAGTGGAAAGGTTTGAAGCCACATTTGTCTAGCTTTATCACGAAGTGAAAACGGAAATAACCTCAACCGAATAGCTTCATCGAACCCCATTCATTTTGATAGTGTCACATATCTCAAGAAAAATAGCCAAATGAGCATTCGGGTCATCTACGGCACTACCCCCAAACTGATTTTGTTGCACCATGTTTATTAGGGCCGGTTTAAATTCAAAATTATTCGCATTGATAGGTTGGCGAACAATACCCGAATAGTTTTGATTAGTGGTTGGTCGAAAATAGTCCCGAATGGCCCTTTCCTGGTGCAACAATAGGTATGCGGTCTTCATCATCACCGATTCCTGCCATTTTTGTGAATTCGATTCTTCGTGCGGCTCTAATCTTTCGAAGCGTTCTTTCAATTTCTGGATCAAATAGGATTAAATTAGCACTTTTATTTTTTCACATCAACAAAAAACACAAAAATGACAATGACCCTATTGTAACTAAAAAAAACAATCTAAATTAAAGTAAAACTACTAAGTAATAATATTAGCGCAAATAAGATGAATTATTCCCCGACAACGGCGCCAAAAACTTGTTAGAGATTTTTCTAACCGCAAGTCTATGGTGTCAAGTTTTAATATAGAGTAGTAAGGTTGTCGAATCCACAGGGAATAATTATCGAATTATTGCTAAGTACTATAATATAGTAGTCTAACTTTATTTAGAAATTCAATATATGATGGAGTGATTATACTAAAAATACTAAAAATAAATCAAGAATATGAAAATATTAATGAGTTTGTCCAAATGATTAAATGAATTCTAGAGGTATGATGAATCTAGTTATCCCTTATGTTGTCAATATGGTTTATCAATCATCAATTACCAATTTATAAGTCAAGATTTCTACAATAATCATTCCCTCTCTCAAGTGCCAAATGATTTTAGATTCAATTGGGAAATCAATATCTCTATAAAAATCACCAATTAAAATCTCAATAAAAACTATGAATCTTGATAAAGGACTTCAAAGGATTCGTAAATCTCTCAATTCTATGAAATCCTATGTTATGCTATTCCAAGGTCATGTATTCAATTACCTATCTCAAGTGTCAAATCAAATACACCAAACAATCTAAATTATTGATCAAGTAATTTAGAAGCAATAGATCCAAATAGCACAAATAAATTGATAGATCTAGATTGACAAACCACAATCTCAAAGCAAAAGTTCAAACATAGATTACATCATTCCTATAAAATTATAGAGTTTAGCTCATGATTAAAGAAAATGAATCCATGAAAATACAATAATACATCTTACAAGATATGAAGAAAGCAACAAAATAAGAACAAGAGTAGAGGGATCTTCTCTATTTCTATATGATAGAAGCCTCCAATTTTCTTCTTCAAATTTTTCTCAAGATGCCCAAATCCTTCTTCCTTGTCTTGTAGTTGTTTTTATTCTCTTCCCAAGGGTTCCAAGATCCCCAATTTCAAGCCCCAAGACTAGTATTTATATGCCACAAAAATCCAAAAAAGGGAGTAGGTAAGCATAGGTTTTTCCGCCCCAGGCGAATGCTTGTGCTGCGGGCATTAGCGGCTATTGCGGCGCCACACGCATCGAAAATTTCTTCCGCACGGGCGCTGCTGGCAGCTTACCGGGCGTTGGCGCTGCGGCGCCCACATGCCTGCTCCAAACTCGCACACCCTGTCACGGGCGATGTGGCGCCCGGGGCGCTAGCTGCGGCCTTGCCCGCCCGTCCTTGGGTCAAAGTGCGATTTTTCCTTTTTCACACGCGATTTCTTCTCTCTTCGCGCCGTTTTTCATCGTTTTCTTCATTTCTCGGCTACCAAATCTGTAGTGACTCTTCATCGACACTATTTGAAATAAATTGGACTCTAAAGACTCTAAAAAAACACCCAAAATAAAACCAAATTCTAATCTAAAATACTCAAATAAGTTGGTAATATACCAACTTAACATCTTCCCAACTGGTCTCCAGGCAAAATTGCTCGATACCTGTAGTCCAGGCGCGGGCTGGCACGTCCCTCACAGCTCACCTGGCGTCCGATAATTCCTTCACCTGCTCCTTGGTGGGCGTGGAACACTTAGCAAATTCCACGAACCACTTGGGCCGCGACCTGGCCACCCTTTCGCAAGCCTCCTCCCTCTCTCTGCTCGGAGGAATAAAATGGCTTTCTCGCCCTAGGTTATCCTAGAAGACCCGTCGAGCCCCACCTGTGGGGACTTGAACAGGGGGAACCCGCGGGGTCGTCCTAGTCCTCTCAGTTTGCCGAGGCTCGTCGATCACCACTCTGCCCCTCCTCCTTCGAAGTGGGGGCCCCTTTGCTTCTGGGATGACATCGGTCGGACGTTTACCTTGGCGGATTTCTTCCCTGCGGGCCACCTCGGCATCAGATGGCTAGCCTACGGCCGCCCCAGCCCCACTGGCAGCCGTCTCTCTCACCCGGCGGAAATGAGCGGAAACATCTACACCTCGGCTTGCAGCAGAGCAAACTAAATTAGAAACAAGGATGCCAGTCAAGAACTAAATAGTCTAAAAATTATGCTTCCAGTAAAATCGTACCTTGGGCTCCAGTTTGTCTCGGCCGCTCGATAGTCCTGGCCTGTTTGGCCGTCAAAGGCACTTGCCCCTGAGGGCTGGGCCCCACCGGGGAAGACCCAATTGGCTCTGACTCCTCACGAGCCTCGTCCTCCACCTTTTCCTCGGCCGCTTTCTCGGCTCGGATTCGGTTGGCAGTCTGGGCCATAAACCAGCCTTCAACAATCTGGCCTCGGTGGCCAGGACTTGAATTTTTCTGTCCAGCGGGGCTATCGCTTGGATATTATCCAGCCGACGAACAAAGGCATCCGAAAGACAACCTGAGGTGGAAGGTCGGTTTCCTTGAAAAAAGAAAGAAAAACGAGATTAACAAGGTTAAAAAAGAAGAAAAAAAGAAAGTAGGAAAAAGCAAAAGGTAAGATGTTATGTACTTATGGAAATTATATCGAAAGTTGGAAGGGGGGAGAAGGATCGACCTCTCCTCCCCCAGGCGAGTCTGCCACTCACCACCTACCCAGAACCATTTTTTCATCCACTCCTTTAATGATTGTGGATGTAGCGCCCCAAAATTTTGGACTATAAAAATATACACATACATTCATTTTGCCGAATACTTTTTTTCCCATTAAACATGAGAAAGAGAACTCGTTATGGCGAGCCATTAAATTTTTAAAAGAACAATAATTACAGTGGAAACAATCGCATAAAAAATTTTGAATAAAACTTGACATCTACATATAATTCTAACATACCATTTGACAGTGAAAGATTTTGAAGAAATCATGTACATACATTTATTTATAAGAGAAGATAGGCATGTAGATATATTTCATTCAAAATTCAATAGCAACAGCGGAAGCAATTATAGAGTGTAGAAAATTCATATATTCATATATTAGTAAGAAATTCGCACATTTACTAAATTATATTATATAAAAGAAATATCCCTTTTTGTCTATTTACATAAATAAACTTAGGAAAATCATAGCAATTCATCATTTATTATCTCAATTCCAAAAATAACATTTAGAAAAAAGACATCACTCTAGTAGTTGCATAGGAAAATCATAATTTGTACAATAATTCCTTATTTAATCGAAAATAACATTTAAAAATAAGAAGACATTACACCAGTAGTTTCATAGGTCACCCATTATCCACCGCCAATAACCATCGCCGACTCCTTAACCTGAAAAATCTGATTATATATGGGGTGAGCGACACAGCTCAGTGGAGTATAAATTTTCCAAGCTAAATACACAGATATCTCGCATAGGCATGCAAATACAATCCAATAGGACGTAGAATAGATCTTTTGAAAAACCATAAACATAGACAATAGGTAGCACTGCAGGGGGTCTACCTGAGGGATACATCGACCCCGGACCTTTTGAGTCCCCTGGCTCAATAGGGCCTAAGCAACTGTACTTCACATTCATGCAAAATAATCTAAGCATTTAACAAGGACAATAAAGTTTAGAAAACAAACCCCACCTCGAAACTTTGCTTGAAAAATAGTGAATGATTTGATGCAATATCCCTATTGAACTTTAGAGCTCGCCATCCTCGTCGCCTAACATGGATATATATATATATATATATATATATCTTAGTTCTTAGAAGTCAAAACTTAAGTATTAACCTCGATATCGAAAGCACTAAAATAACATTCGTGTAAGCTCACGGTATTTTCCTAAGGTTTAGAGTTCAACTTGGTTAGTTTGAACAATACTAAAACACTATGTAGTTGGGATCGAATAATATTTTCTCATAAACCGTATACTGGAATTATTTAATATTTTTACAGTAAGTAATAAACCCAAAACTAGATATCATATAAAAATTTCAGGAAGATTAGAAATTTTAGCTATGTATTTTGAATTTGTGAAACTGACATTGCTGTAATATTAAAACCTGCATAACTAGGGGAGAAAAATCATATTTAAATAAATAGAGTATTGTATGATTTGAAACTTTAACAATGTATAACATACACATCATGGTATAACATATCCAAAAATAATAAAATATTAAATTCATTAACATTAGGTTTTGAATTTTATAAACTGAAACTTTTGTCATTACTAAAACTATAACGTCTTGAAAACTAATTAATATTTAAATAAATATATGTTATAATGATCTGATATTTTACCACACGGTAGAAAACATTATATTACATAATATATACAAAATGCAGATATTTTGAAGGTCTTTATACATGGTTTCTAGAATTTATAAATCAAAAACAGAGTATATTCAAGATTTAGAAAGCGTGAATGCGAATTTCATATAAAATAAAATACAACTCAAAGGTGTATGAAATTTTAACTAAATATTTTGAACATATTAAAACTTCACGAATTTTGGATATGTATAAGTAGGATTTGGAATTTCTAAAACGAAAACAGAGAATAACATAAATTCTGTCATCTTAGTTTGAAAATTCAATAACTACAAAAGTAATTATCGGATTAGTATGAAATTGTAACAGTACAATAAAAACGTCATGATAAATAACATATTAAAATTTCATAAATTTATGAATAGTATAGATTGGGTTTCGAAATTTATAAGAAAATTACCTTAGGAGTTGAGAATGGAATAGGGAAGGCGATTGAGGGATCATGATGTTGAAGAAAACTTCGTCGTGGTTGTATGGTAGACGATGGAGGTTGTGATGTGCAGATAAATAGAGCTGGAACGTTTTGTTTTTATCCTCTCTAATGTGGTATAATAAAACCCTAATAACGAAAGAGTCCTAATATAATTGCCCTAGCTAGTTTTCCAAGCACCTTAGGATTCCTCATGGGCCCTATAATTGGATAACAAATCTAATAATAATAATAATTCACTAATGGGCCATCTAACTAATTAAATACACTTCTTCTTTTTTCTCGGGTGTTACAAACTCCCCTTCTTAAAAAAAATTCGTCCTCGAAATTTTGTCAACTTAATTAAAACTCTAATAACGTCTAAATATCTTGCTAGAATCTCATCCTTTCATTCCCAAGTTGCCTCGTCCTGGCCATCTCAACTATTGTTATAAGAAAAATCCACTAAAAGTAAATATGCCTCCAAATTACTCCGAAAATCCGAAATACATGTCTCTTAGGATTCTATTGTCCTTTCAGTTTTTCCATCCGTCTATAGATATTGTAGCCCACTAAAATTTAATCTTATTCCCATATATTGTTGCAAGTCGTTTAACTATTGTTGCAGTAATTGATTCAATCCACAAGAAGGTGTGACGACCTCGATTATCAACTTAGCAAACTCTCTCATCAAGTATTCTTATTCTACGGGTAAACTAGTCAATCCTAATTTAACTTCTTAAAAATCCTCCGCACACTTCTCGCTCCACTGAAACTTCACATTTTTCGTGCCACTCTAGTCTCTGGTGTTGAACTCTAAAAAAATACTTTCTATAAACCTTATGTAATACCCAAAGGGGTCTAGAAACATCGAACTTCATTCACAATCGTAACTATACTCTATTCATTAATAACTTCAACTTTAACCAGGTCAACTTATAATCCTCATACGATAACGTTCTGACCAACCAATATTACACAGTCTACCACAATTTAAACTTATTGAAATTCAGTAGAACTGATCTCGAGCCCTCAAATTGATCCTAAATAAGACACTAGATCCTTTAAGTAATCAAATGAATCATTTATTCTTAGCACAAGGGTACTTGTTTTGTAATCCAATAAATTCTCCATATAATCAATATACTCCTTATATCCATCTTATTTTAAAAAATATGATTGGCTCTCCTCATGGCGATACCCTAAGTTGGATAAGTTCTTTAACCAATAATTATTGTAATTGGATACTCTAATTCCTTCAACGTCATCCTATGGGTGAATTTGATACCGGTGCTGCCCCAAGTAAAGTCAATAATGGATTCTATTTGTCTATCAAGTGGACTCCCAAATGAAAATTCCTAAAGATATATTTCATAGTCTCGAATAACTATCACATTGACCATTATCAAATCAAAGATTGGGAACCTATTGCACTAACCAAATACTCTG
Organism: Rehmannia glutinosa; assembly: GCA_016081115.2. Taxonomy (NCBI): domain Eukaryota; kingdom Viridiplantae; phylum Streptophyta; class Magnoliopsida; order Lamiales; family Orobanchaceae; genus Rehmannia; species Rehmannia glutinosa. Next base: position 75,624 of record JABTTQ020000279.1, on the reverse strand, counting down.
ACAATTTCCATTCTTAAACTTTCCGTTGCTTTCTTTCCTGACATAATTCGGGGTACCGTACTAGCGTTTGTTCCGTAAGAAAATAAACTCATGCTTTGAAATATTATCTCCTTATGTACTTTATTGACTCTTACAAAGTTAGTACATTCTTAAGTTCACATCAAAATCTCTCATTCCTATAACATATAAATCCAATTCTAAATCTTTTCCTTTAACCTTCAGTTTCATGACTTTAGACATCCGAACAAGAATTATTGTCTTTCCAAATAATATACTAACACCAAAACTATATCAATGTATAATCATTAACTCTAAAAAATTGAACATGACGTAAATCATGAATATTCAACTCAAAAGCCACTAAAGTCTATCCATAATTTATGCTGCTAGTAATCTACTCATAGTCAATCGTGACATTCTCGATCGCTTATAAATTTGTAATGAATCTCATATATTATATCACAGGGGTCCTCTTCCAAGTCCTCTAGAGTTTATATTCTCCTTTCCATATTCACATACATTGTGTCAAAACCTCGTAGTCAATAGCTCTATGGTACATGTGTATTGCATCAATAAATAAAGTAAATCATTTTTTCCACAATAGAAATCGTGTGATTTGTCAGTAGCAGTAGCAATGGCAATAACATGTCAATAGCAGTAGCAGTAGCAATAGAACTTTTGAAATTTGAATTCATACCTTGGCTTTGGAGTTGTCGTGGCATAACGGTGGTGGATATATAATTCTTTTTCATTACATTAGAAATTCTGATTTACTCATTATTAGAATTACACACACGAAAATTACATATATATATTGAAATTCTACAGGAAGGTAGACCTACTCTGATACCACCTGTAGCGTCCCAAAATTTTGGACTATAAAAATATACACATACATTCATTTTGCCGAATACTTTTTTTTCCCTTTAAACATGAGAAAGAGAACTCGTTATGGCGAGCCATTAAATTTTTAAAAGAACAATAATTACAGTGGAAACAATCGCATAAAATAATTTGAATAAAACTTGACATCTATATATAATTCTAACAGACCATTTGACAGTGAAAGATTTTGAAGAAATCGCATACATACATTTATTTATAAGAGAAGATAGGCCTGTAGATATATTTCATTCAAAATTCAATAGCAACAGCGGAAGCAATTATAAAGTGTAGAAAATTCGAGAATAATTTACAAGAAATACTCCGAAGAATAATTTAAAACCAATTTAGGAGTATTTGACAATCAATAGGAGACATTGTTTTTGTATAAAAACTCAGTAAAACATAATCATCAAAATCATGATAAAAACATTTATCTAACAAACTCCCCCTTTTTGATGATTACAAACCACAACAATTTTAGGAAATTGGTTTTTAAAACAAGACGACAAGTCGTGTTAAATCACAAATGTAGGAGCAAAGATTTTTCAAAAAACCTTTTTAACAAAGCTCCCCCTATCAATATGCACAATACGAGTAAGTAGAAGCAAACAACTAAGAAGCTAAAATCTTAGCTTTTACAATATGAGCTTGAATTTCAAGAGCTTAGAAGCTCCCCCTGTCAAAAAACATCATTAGACATGTATAGAAATCCCTAATACATCCAATGGACTAAGTTTCATTCACAACTTATAGCTTTTTCTGTGAGCTTTTTCAAGCGTCTTTGAGCTAATGAGCTTGTGCCGTGTTTCTCCCTCTTTGGAATCATCAAAAAGAATGTTAGCACGATAAAAACATCATAAACATGTATCAAAGTGCGCATTTTCATCGAATTATCGAGCTTTCGAACATTGGGCTTAAAATTCCAAATGATAAGGGAAAACTTGAAAAGACAATTTGAAAAGCTCAATTGAGTGACAAGACATGATCTCTATAAACTTATAAGACTTTTAAAATCGAGAGAGTCATGTAGACGAAGAAATTTTCATTGAAACATTTTATCGAGCACTTGGTGTGTGTAGTGTAAAACCGAAGATGTATTAATGCTTGTAAATGCAAACATGCCCAAACAATTATCACCAATCATAATAATCCATCATCATAATTCCCATCACAAATATACAAGTATGCATCAAAAATCCCAAAATATAAGTACTTTTCTCACGGATTTAACCCAATTGAGATTGAAAGGGAATCAATCTTACCAATTTGTGCAACAATGATGATATACGAGCTAAATGATATCAAAAATATAGAAAAAATATGTTCAAAATTACTTATGCCATTATGCAAAACTTCAAGAAGTACTTTTACCATTAAGTACTTTACACCATCAATGCGAGCAAATAAACATTCGCCATTTTCAAGCACTTTGTTTATGTGCTTTTACTTTACTTAGCACTTTGCTATTTAATATTAGTGCAATGAGATTATCCAAAGTGCAATAGGGAACATAAGAAACATCAAACATTAAATGACAATAGTATACAATACAAAGAGTTTAGACAAAAAATAAACATGCAAAAAATTTGAAAGCAAGGGGTAGGGACGTTAATCCTCATCCGAGGAAAGGAAAGACGTAGGGAGAAGCTCCTTGATGAATTTCTTAAGTTTTCCCATTTTGCTCTTCATTCTTGCATTGTCCTCTTTCATTCTTGCATTTTCCTCTTTCACCCCTCGGATTTCTTTTCGAAGGGATGCTACATCACGAAAAGTTTCGCTTTCAACTTTTTCCATTCTTTCCGTAAGAGTCAAATCATCAACATCCGGTTCATCTTCATCCCCTTCTTCATTATTGTGCCCTTCTTCATCTTGCACATTATCTTCTTCCCTAATTTCTTGTTCTCCAACATTATCACCACCACCTATTAGATCTTCAATTTTAATGTCATCAAAGAAATCATTCCGAGGTTGTTGTGGAATGCAAGCACGTCCCCTAGCGGCTCTAGTGGGAACCCGAGGTAATGTTCGTCTCATTCTTTCCATTTGAAGTATATTATCTTTATCAAAGTAATGATGACGAATTTCTGTGTTCATTTTGTTTTCCGGGTAACCTGACAAAAATAGAAGCCGATAAATCAAGTTTTCCAAAGTATAATGCTTCTTAGCAAGTGTTCTTGATTCAACCAAACAATATAAAAATACGGCCCCATAGTTAATCCTTTCGCCCCGGACAATTTTATAAGTGAGAAAAAATTCTAGATTACTTGGAAGTTTCCCCTCTTTCCCACATACACAATATGAACAAATAATCGACACAATGCGGTAATTAGCCGGCATCGCTAAAATAGTGCCCTCGGGCAGGACTCCCAAATATGTTTTCACTTCATCTAATGAAACTCCATGAATATCATCATTCCAATGACCACAATCCACATTAACAATACCATCATTAGGCACATTAAAATGACGACAAATATCATCATAAGTCCATGAAAAATGTCTACCATTAACATAGGTATGAAGTTCCAAAGGCTCATTTGCCGTAGCATCTACAATCCACATTTGCATAAAATAATTTAATAAGCTCATCATCATAGTGCAAACTAGGATTATCCCAAAGTGCCACCCAACCTTGATTTTCAAAGTAAGCCCTAACTTCCGGATATTCATCATGAAATGTCAAAAATCGAACTATTCAAGTACATGCAATTTTGTTATCATTAACTTCTAATTTTTCATAATGCTCCTCCGTGAGCTTGTGCAAAAATCAAAGCTTATTTGCCCTAGAGGGAGGCTTAGATAGAATATTAAACTTACGTGTGTCCCAATAAATGTTCAATTTTGTAATCCCGGCTCTTAATTCCGCAATCTCCTCATCCGTGAGCCGATTTTGATCATCCCTTTGTGGAATTTCACCATGTTGGGGATTGGATGAAGATTCTCCTCTTTGCCTCCTTTTTCTCCTTTGAGGATTTGGTCCGGTAAATTGGCGAGGCCCCATGAGATATAAGATGATAGAGATGATAAACCTCAAAAATTGAAAGAGTTAGTGAAGTTTTGAGAGATTTTGGAGAAATTTTGGGGTAGGGTTTTGAAAATGCCTTACGAAAAAAATAAGATTGAAAGTGCCCCTGTTTTTTTTAAAAAGAGTCGACTGTCTCTCTTAAACAGCCTGGTCGATCGGTCTACCAGGTTGGTTGACCGGTGTGTCGACCGGCTGACCGCCTGGTAGACCGGTACCAGTTTTACGAAAAACTTTTCCAAAAATTGCAAAATGAACCCCAAAAGTTTTTCAAAGTTTATACGACACAAAAATAATAAAAATGCATCAATCGAGTAAATATAGACTTTTATGCATTATGCTTAAACGAGCTCGAGTAGAGGCAAAATCTCGGAGGATAGCGGTTTTGTAAAAATATCCGCTACGATAATCTAGACAAGGTCTCCTTTAAAAAAGTTTAGAAAATCTGAGAGTATTTAGTTGAGACCTCATTTTAAAGATATATTTTTGAAAAATAATTTTGACAATCAAGACAAAAATAAAAGCATGCATATGTGCAATAATAAAACAATATGCATATTTCAAATACGGTTTACCAATTACGCTATTTCCAAGGGTTGTGTCTTTTCCATTGTTGATAATATCTTCCTCTTGGAAAATGATTTTTTGATGAAGTCTTCTCCTTTGATCAAATGGTGCGAGCATTTGATGTCTACTTGACGGTATGAATTTTCTTTTATTGCACCGAGTACCTATCATGAAATTATCTTGTGGTACCCTCAAGTGTTTGGGTCCATTGGGATTAGCTTTTAGACTTTTAGGTCTCCAATAATAATTTGAGCTATTTCTAGCCCGACATGTATTTGCCGTGTGACCACTTTTACCACAATAAAAACATGTAATAATTCTAGAAGCTTGGTTCTTTTTCATATCATTAATAGCTTTTTGTTTATAACCAAGTCCTAGTTTCAAATGATCACAACGATGAACATCAAGAATTTTGGTCATTTTATCGGTACTCAAATTAAACTTCGTCAAGTCATTTTTCATGCAATCAATATCCTTAGTGAGAATCTCATTTTCTTTTTCAAGGTTTCTAACCTTATCAAGTGTAGTAGTGTGAGCACAAGAAAATGATTCATATGAAACAAGTAAACTATCCTTATCATTTTTAATAGTGTTGAATTCCTTTTTCAAATTTCTATATTTAAAGAGCAAGCTTTGGAATTCATTTTTAAGCTCATCAAAATCATTTTGCAATTCACCATAATCATCTTGCAATTCATTACTAAAAGAAGTAGAAGAGTTAGAGTGTACCTCATTGTCTTCTTCGATTCCCATTAGACATTGCTCGACTTCTTCATCATCGGAAGTTGTGGGAAGCTCATCCAAAGTTTTTGGATTTAAGATAATATCCGGTTGAGAAGTGAATACTTTTAAATTACTCATTTCATTTGCATATATTTCATAGATAGTTTCTAGTTTTTCTCATACTTCACTTTGAAGAGTACCACACTCTTCTTACAACGGCACCAATGAAGATTACCACAATCTTCCAACTTGAAGAGCACCAAACTCTCCAACACCTTGAAGAGAACCAAACTCTTCTACAAAAAGATTACCACAATCTTCTTACATCTATGAATAGTACAACACTTTTCAACACCTAAGATCACCCAAGTGTGCTCATACCACAAGAACACTCACAAGGATTTCTTGTGTTTGAATGATGAACACAAATTCAAGATTACAACTCAATAATGAAGTATACACTTTTGAAGTGTAAGTGTAATCAAGAATCAAGCCTAGACCTCAAGATGTGAAAGTGAAATACTTAAGCTATTACAACAAGAATATTGAAAGTGAAGAACACGATATTTGCTTGATATGTCTCTTGTTGTGTTGTAATGTTGCTCCAAATCTTCCTCTATTTATAGATGAGGTCTTGTACATTGATTCGCTCTTCTTGGAGAGTGAAATCTGAAAAGAAATACATATTAAATCAACAATATAGTCATTACAAATCAACTCCCCAAAACCAGAAAAGTTGTCTCCCATAAGCTCAAAAATCGCGATTTTGTCTTTGAATCGTCGACCGTCCATTAATACAAAAAATTCAAAAATAAGTTCGTTGAGCTGGAGTTCCACACAGGTTGACCGAGGGGTCAACCGATCGACCAACCTAGTCGATCGGTCGACCGGTTGGTCGACCTGTCCCTGCCATTTTACAGAATAAAAGAAAGTTTGGAAAGTGGCGCAGGGGAGGACGATCACTTGAGTCAACCCCTGTGGTCGACCGGTCGACCAACTAGTCGACCCTTTTCTGGGATTTTTTGCGATAAGAAACTTTAAACAACGTCACCAGGCACCGGTCGACCTATGGCTCGACCGGTTGACCTATTCCAGGGGAATTCGGTCCGTCAAAAATTTCGACTTTAATTTTCGAGCGCTGTTTTACCTTGATGGTATTCGGTAATTGTAAAAAATATTATAAAACATGGAAACCACTTTTAAAATCGCTCGATACGAAGAATAATTTAAAACCAATTTAGGAGTATTTGAACAATCAATAGGAGACATTGTTTTGGTATAAAAACTCAGTAAAACATAATCATCAAAATCATGATAAAAATATTTTTCTAACACTTTTTCCTTTTCGAAATACACTCGAACATACCGGGTGATAGTGGATTATGCTATATGTGAGTTGGACAACTTTAAATCATTGTGTTCATTCTTATTCTTCTATTTCATCTTGAAGAGTTTTTGACATATTCGAAAAAGATGGCATAAATCGAAAAATCGACGCTAGATTTTCGTAGTCACTTCGACTAACAAAGGTTTCGAAGGGAATGAAGCGAAAAAATAAAAGGAGCCCTTGCATTTACATAAAAAATTAAAAATAATAAATCAATGTTTCAAATATTATTTTATTGATTTGATATTTGAAATACGTTATGTAATAACATATATATCATACTCCAACTTAAGATTTCGATTTCATTAAAATAAAATTATAAAAAAGATCGTGCAATATAATTTATCGTAGAGAAAAAATTAGTTAGATGAACAAAGATAATTCAATTGAATTTTGCATGTAATTGAACTCTAGAACTCAAAAACCAAATATGATATTTGTTTGTCACTCAACCAACATACGTGTATATATGTGTATACATATAACTTTTTTTTTGAGCAAAATATATATGTGTCTATATATCACAGAACTCCGAGACCCTTGTTGGTGGGGCTTGTGCGGTGGCACCACGTTATCCACCTTGGGCGCCCCTAGTATTTATCCTTGAATTACAGAAATGAAATTATCCACCTTGGGCGCCCCTAGTATTTATCCTTGGGTTGTGGGAGCACGGCCGACCCTGAGGAGGGGCGGGGTGGGCGACTGCCAAGGCCCCAAGTTTATATATGAGTATATATATATATACACATATATAGGTATATATATAATTTATTATATTTGTAAAATTTGTAAAAGAAAATATTGGTTTGGTCATAAAAATTGCTTATTCGATTGAGGCCTATATAATATTTAATTGAAAAAAATTCCAAAAAATCAAAAAAAAAGTAGGAAGATCATCTAATATCTTCTCCAATTTCTAGAATTATCTTCTACATTTTTTTCTCTCATACAACTAGACTGCAACAACAGATCTCTTAGCAGAAAATAGTTTTCCAAAACTAAAATTGATAAAGTCATACTTGCGTTCAACTGAGTCTATGTCCCATGTGCATTGAAAATTTAAATGTTAAAAAAACTTGATTTTGAAGACCTTTTGTTGATTTTGCTTCGCAAGATGCTAGAATATCTAAAATTTTTAAATAATTATTGATTGTTTTTTGGTAATTTTGCCAGTGGTGCACTCTTTCAAGTTTTAATATTTTGGATGGTGAAAAATAAAAAACTGCATGTATAATATTCTTATTTTTTTATCTCTTTAAAAGCTTTTTTTTTGCCATGGCCCCCGAAAGGTCAGGGCCGACCCTGTGTGGGAGAGGCATTTTTCAAATTTTCTTACCAAACATAGTACAGAATAAGTTGCCTTTTTCATCTCCACCACTGTTAAATGGTAATGTCAACTGATGAATCTCCCATTGATTTTTCTCATTGTTTTTTGGGTACGTGTCAGTGCGAGAGATTTTACCAACGGGAGCCCTCATAGAGCTGTCACATAATATCAGTAAATTTTTTGTATTTTCCACGACTTTGACCAAGGTCAGCTATATTATGCATCCATTTTTTTTATTTTTATATTTAATTCTGGAATCACAACTAGATTGCAGCACTTTTAATATACACTACTTTAACAACCTTTTTCTTATATCTCCAAGAAGAAAAGGGGAAATGCCAGCGAAATACAGTTTAGTCATCAACACTAGGATTTTTTAAGATTCTTCGGCGATATTTATCCTCTCTGTCATAAATTTGTCGTGTGAAATATTAAACTAAAATAAAGCTTTATTTTTAAATATTTTTTGAAGTAAGTTAATTAATTTATTTAAATTCATTGTGTGATATCAATAAATTTTTTTTCTTTTTTAAATGAGTTACGAAGAATGGTTGGAGGGAAACAGATAAATCTAAAAGAATTTAAAAGATTCATGATTTGAACCGTAATTAGCACATTTACAAGGGGTGAGTGATATAACTTGAGCCACAAGCTAATTAATTGTTGATATCACTAATTCTTTAGTTATTACTTTTATAAGAATAACATCATATTGATAATTATACCCCATGCATATCCCAAATTTATGATTTTGAGTTCATGCTTTAAGATGTCTTCATTTCTCACAAATATCTTTTTTCTCATATTATTGATGTGACACGACGAACATTTCAACTATCTAATTTTATGATAGGTCGTAAACATACTCAAATTTATTTTTTCAATTTTCGTCTACAATTTTGTGTTCAATCAAAAGTAAAGGGTGCAAACCAGGTGGCTTAGTCCACCTGGCCACCACAAGCAATTGTGGGATAGAGGTTAGGGGTTCAAATCCCTGCTCCATCAAATTGTTTGTGGGGTGGAGGTCGAGGTTTATATCCTCGCTCCATCAAATTGCTCCCAAGGGCATATGCGGTAGTGAAGATTTGGTGGGAACTCATCTTGAATAAAGATCCGTGTGGGTTCGATTCGGGGAGAGATCGTTATTAGTAGATTGGGGGGTTGAACATAATTGTTCTCTTTACAAGGATCTCGGTTGTCGTCGTCAATGGACCCGTCAACAACCTTGGCAAGAATGAGGAAATGCCGGAGTTTGTCGTCTCGGATAGTCGGGCGTAAGCGCGCGCCAGTTATCAAAAAAAAAAAAAAAAAAATTTAAAGGGTGCAGGTGCAATTGATGTTAAACCTTAAAGTTTTCACAAGAAAACACAACGAACGTGCTCTCCCTCTGCAATCATGAGGTATATTGTTCTTAATTTTATATATACTTTTTTATTGTCGTCCGTTGCCATCAACGACACACGTGGTGTGACTAAAATGGAGATAATATAATAAAATAATTGAAAATAAACTGGAATAATATGGAATATGTACTAAATTTTTTGATTTGGACCGTGTTTGAACTCTAGTTGGCTGGCAGCAAAGATCGAGTATTTATTTATAAATGAGTCTTACTTATAATGATACAATAAGTGGGTTAATTGGAAATCATCACATCTACATTGCTAATGAGACACTTGTCACTTTCTGGTCTTTGATGGTTTGTATGGTTGACAGTATTACTTTAGTATTTATTGTATTGTCTTGATATTGTCTAATTTACTGGTGGCATGTGTGTTTGCCACTCAAGTTTTTTCTCGGCTGGCATTGACTTCTCCAGCTCAACTTGCCAAACTTTGTTTTCAAGGCTCTAGTCATCTCGGTGACAAAGCTACTCGGGCACTTCCTGAAAAAATCTTAACTCGGTTGTCTGAGTTGATCACAATTTGCCTCCCAAGTAGCTCCATGTGGGTCCAGTCTTTGTCAGCTCTACTCTGCTATCAACATAATTAAATATAGATACCAGCGAGGCACTAAAGCTACCCCAAATGCTGTGGGGAAAAAGAGAGAACGCTTTCAAATGATTAAAGAGCAGAAACACTCATCTTCCAAACCAATAACTTTGCGTGCCATGATGAACAGCTACATATATTTATGGAGAAGACTATTCTATGACAGTGAAATTTTATTTTATTCTAGTATAAATTATGTTCTCTGGAGGGGTATATTCTGTCAATCATATTACCAAAGATATTCGCCTGGAATTTGTATCTCAAGGTGGGGACTCATTGTTTCAGGATCGCAAATCGCAATCACGCTTTTATCATTACAGGCGAAGAAAGTGCTTTTTGCTCTACGTGCTGCGTGCAGCAGAAGTGGGTTTTAATTAGTGAGTTGCTATTTGCTATTTGTGTTTGTAATTGTCTTGTTTTGTAGCTGTTCTTTCCAACATATGTATGATTTTGGGTAGGAACATGAGACTTACCCCTGTACTTAGATTGGATTGATATAGCATCTATTAGATTCTGTTTTTGAGCATTATGTGATCATGCTCCTGTTTCTGGATTTTTTCATGTCCCTACTATGATTCATATATGATGGTACCTAATTCAATCAATTGGTGGATCACTGGCTGGCTCGATATTGTTGTCCTAGATTTTGTGTGGTTGGTCGACTTGTCCATCATGCACATTTTAAGGTATATATAACTCATTCAAATGCATATGAATGCTTAATTAAAGCAAGATACTATTGATATGGTTTATGTAAGTTGAAAATGTGTCAACTCAGCAATGTTTTTCTTGTCAAGAAATGAGTAACACATTGAAAGTTCTACTTGTGACACCAAAAAATGGTTTGTGGTACCCAAATTGGCCTTGAAATACCTTATGATAGAGTTGGTAATTAGATCAGGCCGGTCCAGTAGTGGCAAGATGGCAAAAGATCGGGTCAGGCCATGACGGCTCGAAATTCCTTCGGCCAATATATTTTCAGGGTCTAGCCTGGCCCACGCAGTGTATTTTGCTTTAGACCAGTTGGGCTGACCGGGCCATTGGGTCATTAGGACGGGCCAAATAGGCAATGTTCTTTTCGAGCCTCCAAAATATTTAGGGTCATGTTTAAGCTATATCTCCTGGTTGGACCCAAATTGTTAGCTCTACCTTCCGATGCTCAAATGAACTTAGGACTTGACAAAGAGTATTTTCGTATAATATGATGCACCTCAAAATAATGAGTCTAGACCGTCTATTCCAAAGTGTGTTTTATCTCGTATTTCAAGTATCTAAAATACATGTCAATCGTAAATTAATGGTGTCCACTACTTGGCATATAAGGATGATATATATATATATATATATATATATATATATATATATATATATAGGGATGAGATCTCATGTGGCAGTCTCTTACCATGTGGCAGTGTGGACAGATCTCATCCATCCATCATATTCAATCAATGGTTCAGATTAGGCCTAAAAATACACTATTTTTCATTTATTTTATGTGTAAAAAGGGCAAATCGGTAACTATCAAAATAGTGTAAAAATAATATCATATTTACTTTCCTAAAATTAAGGGATATATTAAATATCACATTTTCATAAAAATAATACTATATTTACTTTCCTAAAATAAAGGGATATATTAAATATCACATTTCCATAACATACACGCCTAATAATGAGCAAAAAAAAAAAAAAAACGGATTCACACTCTTTATTGATGCAAATATTTTGGTGTACAAATGTTTATAATATTGTGCTATGGACGCATTGTTTCGTGTATAGATATGTATATTTTGGTGCTAATATAACATGAAATATGGCGTGTTTGGATGTTTATTTGAGACTACACATTAGTACTTAAATTGGTATAAAAATATTGACAATATTGTACATTAGAAGCATATTGTGGTGTATACATGTACATACTTTGGTGCTTTATAACCACAAAAAATATGGTATAAAAATAATTCCATTACGGTATCCTGAAATCGTATTTTGGTGCACTTGTCCAATATTTGGTGATAATATAAGTATTCAGTAGTGCATTGTTAGATGTTTAATTGAGAATATTATATACTAATATTGACAATATTGTATATTTTGAAAATTATTTTGTGTATACATTTGACTGATTTGGTGTACAAATATGCAGATTTTTCAACATTATGCGCTGCCTGATAACACCCACGTGCTTGCAAATATCGAGAGAACAGATCCAACTGAAAAACACATTAAATAAAATTGCCAAAAACAAAACGATGTTAACATCAAACAAGTCAACCAAAAAAAGAAAAAGGATGCAACAACTGCATTTGCGTGTCGCATAAAAACTAATTGTATACAAATAATTGCCTAATTGTATATCAATCTATAGCTAAGTTTTCATCAATTCATATCCACAATTAAAATAAAAACAACTGAACTAATTGTATTTCAACTATTTACTAAATGTATACCAACTTATAGCTAAGTTTTTATCAATTCATTTCCACGGGTACAATAAAACAAAATGGGCCAAAAAAATATAAGCTACAATTTCCTCGGTTTGGGCATCAAAGATTTCCAAGCGATTTAGCGATCTTGAGTTAACATTACGCGCACCTCGCTCGGCCCCAAGATGCGGTCTTTTTCTGCTTTTCTCTTGCCATTCAAAATTATAAACCTGGTATTGAGAAACATGAACTATATTAAAGAATGCGGAACTCAAGCATAATATATCAAAAACAAATACACCAACTAAACTAATTGGGCACTGTATGAACTCTAACTGTATACGAAAATAATATTATTTAAACACTATTCGTCATTATGCATTGAATGGACATTATATACACATTATCAAACTTATCAATGCATCAAAAATACATATTCATGTCGTTATAACAATGCTAAATATGCACCAATACATATATCCATGGCTCTTTTTTTTTCTGGTGCAGGGGTTAAACAAAACACCACATTAAATTTAACTATATACCAAATGTAAGAAAATATATATCATGTCTAAGAAAAATATATACAAAAAATAACAGGGCTGATTCACCCAAAAATACACAAAATAAGCCTAATTTAGCGCTATATGATATTTAATTGTATACCAAAATAATATTATTTCTACACTCTTTTCATTATGGATTTCATGAACAAAGTATATACATATATCCCCTGTCTTTTTTTTTTTTTCCTAATGCAAGCATTGGACAAAAATATCACAAAAGGAGTTAGCTATAAACCAAAAGTAATAAAAGATATATCATTCTTACGTAAATGTACACCAAATAAACAATGAATGTTTCCCCCCAAAAAAAGAACCAACCCATTTTCCTACTAAAATAAGAGAATCAACAAAATCTACAAAAACAAACCACAAACACGTAGGTTATACTCGTACATCCACTGTACATCTAAACTTATACCATCCCATATCAATAACATAAACATTACACAATCCATTAACTAAATATACATCGTTTTTACCTTATTTTATACCAAACATATTTCTACCAAATCTGCACTTTTTCGCACAAATATAATTCCATAAGCAAAGAAAGAAAGACGAGTCTGTAAAAATCTAAGATCAAAACCCTAGGTACTTCAAAAAAATTGGTGTGCTCTACTTACGCAACACAAAAAAACCCGAGAAAAAAAGACATGAGCATGTTTCAACATAAAAGGGAAAAAATTAAAGGATAAACCCTTTCTATCAAAATCTACAACCAAAAAAATGAAAAAATCGAACAAGCCTTTAACCTTTACCAATAATACCAAGGGCGTTTTGGTTTTTTATGTTGAAGAACCCCTGACAATCTTCAAACCTGACACAACACGGATGGGTCTCGGCGGCCGAGCAGTAAAATGAAGAAAAAATGGAAGAAATGGGCGACAAGAAGAATGAAGAAGAAAGAGAAGAAAAAAGGAGTTTTGGTTTTGTGTGAAAAAAATATGAATACAAAAAAGTAGGAAGAGATTGAATGAAATCCCAGAAAAGGGGGGGTAATGGAGAGTTACCAAAACTGTCGTTTGATTTTGCTAATAAAATGACAATTGTGCCCTTAAATGGGCAATATTCAATATAAAAAAAATAAAAAATTTGAAAAAATCTTAGCCTTAGGATTAAACAGATTAATGGCTTAGATTTGTCCACACTGCCACATGGTAAGACTCTTGTCACATATGATCCTATCCCTATATATATATATGTAATACAAAATAATACATATGAAATATAAATTTGTATGCCTAAATTAATGTAGATGTTGGAGTTTATTGCCTTTTTGTTGGATTAATAAGGGTATTTATCATCTTTTCTTGTCTTTGTAAAACTACATTAATTTTTTTGTGCTTCAATCTAAAACCAAGCATTGTTCTTCATCTTTCTTCGTTTGATTTCTTTTGATTATTGAAAAGGCCTCGTTTCCAAGATCTTCCTAAAATTCTGACTCAATCTAGGCTGCAAAAGACTATCGGAGAGAACTCTGGCATTAGCACTCCAACGATCAACTCAGTTAAAGGATAGATTAAGTGTATGAAAATATGAAAAGACTTAATATATGTGCTTAAATCATGATAGGAATATTTTTCCCACATACCTTCTCCTTTTATACCTTCTTTGTCTAGTCATTGCTAGCCACATGGCTAATTCGGATTGGTAGCCAATTAGTTGTAGGATTGTATTAGGTCGGCTTGTTGGGAAATTTATTGTTTAGATTTTGATGAATGCCTTGTAAAACTTAGACTAGAAAGTTGGCACCCCATTTACAAGAAGTCAACTAAAGATTGGGATGAAGACTCACCAGTGGAAGCGGTGAGTATGGCCAGGAAGAAATATCAAGGACTCGATCAAGGAGTATCACCGAGATATAGCCGTTTGTATGAAGAGTCGATCAAGTCAACCAAAGAAGCCAAGCCAAGTCAGTTGAAGTGACGGATGAGTCTTCAATCAATGGAGCGGACTCAAGTCACCTGGGAAAAAGGCAAACAAAGAGGAGTTAACTCGAAAAGAATCCATTGCACAAATGTCAAGAATATTACCTAAACAAGTAATACTTCCATGCCGCCATGTCTTAAAGTGCTCGATTAATCGAAGCGTGCAAAAGGAATAAACCAATGGGAAGCACCGCACCTCGTGTCGAACCTCGAAAAGTCGGACATTCATTTAATACGAGGAAAGGTCTACATCTCAAGATTGAAGACCAAAAAAGACAAGCCAACGAACACAAGTGACTTTTGAAAATCGCCTATCTCTTCAACGAGCATTTTTGAAAGTTCACTATAAAAGGGTGATGAATCACTTTAAGAAAAGGTTACCTTGCTTACTCCGAACAACGAACAATCAAGCAATTATTCAAATCAGAACCTGCAATATATTCTCAAGCTATTCAAGCAAATCCTCAAGCCTAAAACTCGAAGGAAATCGATCCAACACTAAGTCGTGAAGGAAAGACAACTTCAAACTATTGAAGAGGAAACTTTTGAAGAATCAAAAGGGTCTACTTTCCAAGGAGGTTTGTAGGAAGGTTCAAGGTCGAACCACTCTCAAGTTATTGGAGGGCTTCGTGATCAAATCCAAGAAGCTCGAGAAAGTTAGCTGAAGTAGCAAGGCAGCCGCCCTGGTGAAGAAGTTGAGTCAGACGAGAAGCCAACTGAGTGAACAAGGCATCTCCAGACTGAGTCCCAAAGGAGCAAGTCACTTGTGTGATCAAGACTTGTATCCGGACTCGTTAACCACTTTGTACTGATCGATCAATACTTAGTGGATTCCCCCAGGAGTTGGAGAAGAGAGAGTAGAAGAATTACCCCATCTTCGAACCTCCATAAAAATTATTGTGTCATTTACATTTCAAAGATTTTTT
Organism: Rehmannia glutinosa; assembly: GCA_016081115.2. Classification (NCBI taxonomy): domain Eukaryota; kingdom Viridiplantae; phylum Streptophyta; class Magnoliopsida; order Lamiales; family Orobanchaceae; genus Rehmannia; species Rehmannia glutinosa. Next base: position 59,873 of record JABTTQ020000279.1, on the reverse strand, counting down.
ATTTACGCATATTATTTTATATCTGTGATAATTTGCTATCCAACTCGATAATTAACAAAGTGCTAAAACCAAGTGTTAAAACAAACTTAAACCAAATTCAAGGGTGTTAAGTCTTTACATCAAAATCTCATCACAACCAAGTTAAGTATTAGACTAAGCAAATGAGTTATTCTATCAACAAATTCAATCGAGTCGTTGAGTGGCTAACTCTGGTTAACTAACTTAGATGTCCTCAAGGACATAGTCAGAAATTAACTTTGTATTATTTTAAAAGGACTAAAATCGAAAAGTTGGTAAGTTTTATTCAACCCCCCCTTCTAAACCTTACTCACACCCCTTGGGACCTACACGACCTATGAAGACAATCACTTCCGTCAGCTTGGCTTTGACAATAGTTATTTCCTGTTGAATCTGTTTCCTAGGATATTAAATGCTTGTCAGGTCTACCTTAAAGAATAATTAATGCAAGCAGGTTGATCGTGACATGTAGTTACTTCTTATCAGGTCGACCACCTCGATATCTGGCTTTGTTTGATCCACATGTATCCTCATTAAATGCTCCTCAGGTCGGCTCTGCCCTTAGTTACTCTCTAATAGGTCGACCCTCAAATCCTGGACTTTGCTTGATTCGCCTTTACTTTCATTATATGCTTGTCAGGTCGACCCTGTCATGAGTTACTCTGCAGCAGGTCGACCACTTGTTTTCCCGCCAAATATTTGACTGGTTCACTCTCTGTTGGCTTTGAACAAGGAGCCATGGACGGTTTATCTAAAGTTTGATAGTAGGTCTGCCCCCAAAACCCCCATATTAAATTTTGTAATCATGCAGGTCTCCTGAAACCAGTCCAAATCAACTACTTCCCCTACTCTCCTAGTTTGGGTCGATGGGCCCACATTAGGTGAGTAATAATGCAGATCTCCCGAAGCCAGACCGAATCAATTATGTTCACTATGATTTATCTCAGAGGAGAATGTTGCAATTTATGCCTATAATGTTGAAGCGTGTAATTTTTCGTAATATATTATAGATCATTTAGATTTTATACGCTAGTGGGTTTGAGTAATTTGTAGGTTTAGTCTAAACACACACACACACACACACACACATATATATATATATATATATATATATATATATAGTGATAGGGTAGTGTAAGACAGTTTCTTACCGTGAGACCGTATTTCGATCACAACCATCCGCCCCTACTAATTAATGGTACAGACTACTATCAAAATTAGATCATTTACTAATTATTTTAAACATAAACAGGGTAAAATAGTAAGTCGTTAAAATGGTGTAACAAACTTTCCATAATATCAACACCTACACACCAACAATCATGGGATATGATGGAATCACGTTCTATAATCGAAAAATAACACAAAAATCGACATCTCATCTCTCTTCTTCCGCAAAATCAAGAAAAAAAAAAATCAAGTACATGCCAATAATCGTGGGAGATAATCAAATCACCTTCCATAAGAGAAAATCACACAAAATCACCATCTTATCTCTCTCATGCCTCGCAAATGGAAAAAGGAAAATAAAATCCGATGCATGATAGCTTGATTGCGGTATGCTTGAATTTTCCTCAAATCGTGAATACATATGTTTACAATTACAATTTGTTTTGTATATATACGTTCATGGATTATAAAATGAAATAGTACATAGTCAGTATATATTTAAAGTCTTAAGATAACTCAATAATAATTATGAAATAATGCATAATTAGTATATATTTAAAGTCTAAAGATAACTCAATAATAATTATGCTATTTGATGCACAACTAAATAATAACGATACATATTTATTTTAATTTGTAACATGTACCCATTAGAAATAGTGAAAGATTACATTTGAAATTTTGATGCATAGTTAGTGTATAATTAATTCATAACTGAATAATAACAATGCGTATTTAGTTTAATTTGCAACTTGTGCACATTAGGAATCATAAAAGATTATATTTGTAATTTTGATGCATATTTATTAAATATTTGATGCATAACTGAATAATAACGATGCATATTTAGTTTATTAATTTGCAACTTTTGAACATTAGGATGAGTGACAAATTACATTTGTAACTTTGATGCATATATTGTTTATATATGGTGCATAATTATTTAAATGTTGGTGCATATACGCATCTGATGTATGGTTTGAAAAAATGGACATCTTAGAAAATCCTAATTTAATGCTTACACATTTTCATACACACAGTACACGAACACGGAGAATCCTTAGTAACCACATTTTCAAACAAAAATTGTGTGCAATAAAAAGGATGAAGAAATCTTTCTACCCAATAGCAGACATGTGAGAGAAAACAAATGATATGTTTTGAAATGTGAAGAAAATCCGAAGTTATGTTTTGAAAAGTGAAAAAAGCGGCTGAAATGAAAGAGATCACTATTAATTCTCAAATTCACGTTCCCGGAATAGTTGACAAAAAACAAAAAATTTCCTTCTTGAAAAGACTAAATTGCACTTATCGAGAAAAAAAAAGCTCAAAAAAATTGAAAGAATCACAGCCTTAGGATTTCATAAATAAATGGATGAGATTAATCAACATTGTCTTACGTAAAGACCACTGCCACATTTGATCCAATACATGTATATATATATGGAGCGGATCCAGCGAGACCCGTGCCTTAGGTTACACCGTAAGACAAATTTTAGACATTGATTGAATCATTGAGTGGTTAAGATTAGATGAATAAAAAATATAATTAAATAATTAGTGTAATCAAAGAAAGGGTAAGAAAGTAAAATCAACCTGAATTGACAACTAATCCCATAAAAAATGGATACACAATTGGAAAGAGCATCTGGCATTTTCTCCCACAATCCCATAAGAATGGATATACTATTGGAAAGAGAATCTGGTTAAAGCTTTCCAACAAAAATCAACTAACTATGCATTGTCTAGAAGCAATCAATGCATCAAAAATCTATCAACTATGCAATGTCTAGAAACTATCTATGCAATGTAAAAAAAAAACTAAACATGCAGTAACTTATATTCCAACTATGCAATAAACTATGCTATGAAAATCAACTAAATATGCATTGTCTAGAAATTATATATGAAGTGTATACAAACCAAGTGTGTAATACATTATATCCAAATATACAATAAGTGTCATAAATAATGCAACGAAAATTAAATAACTACTAGAACAACAACCGTGTGTTACACGAGATTTGTCCAAAAGATAAAATTTTAGTGTCTCAAATTTATTTGTGATAGTTAGAAGAGACATAAATTACTAATATAAAATTTCACATACATTAGTTATGGAATCTAATATATAATTTTTATAGTACAATAATTTTTATAAACTTACCAACTTAAATATTCTCGGAACTTGTATTGGATTTGATATTAGGGAATCTCGCAAAGTTGAATCCAAACTAAGGAATAGGCAAGGTTTCTGACAGCTTCACAGAAGTGTAGTTGTGAAACTTAAGATGATATGCATGTCTGGCACCTTTAAATTCTGTTAGATAAATATTTTTATCAAGATTTTGATGATTATGTTTAAATGAGTTTTTATACCAAAACTATGTTTATAAATGTTGTCCAAATACTCCTAAATGATTTAAAATATTTTTACTAATTTTTGGAGTATTTCTTAGTATTTATTATTCGATAAAAATGGACAACACTTTTGATGGTTTTGTTTAAATTGGTTTTTACACCAAAACAATGTTTATAAACGTTGTCCAAATACTCCCAAGTGATTTAAAATATTTTTACTAATTTTTTGGAGTATTTCTTGAAGTTTATTTTTGATAAAAATCGGACAACATTTCATATTGGAGGTCGACCGGTCGCACAAGAGGTCGACCGGTACCTGAAGAGTTGAAAAAATGAAACAGAACGAAACATAAACAAATTTTGTGGAAAAAAGAAGGAGGGGGACCGGTCAAGGGTGAGGGCGACCGGTCGCACCCCCCCGTCGACCCCCCTGACGACCTGTACCTGGATCAAACTAATTTTTTCAAACGGTCGAAATCTTCAACAGGGCAACCGGTCGCCCTATGCTATTTTGTGACAGCAAAATTATGCTGTTTGAAATTTTTGACAGCAAGATTTTCTTTTGATTTTTGTACAATATTTCTACATCTTGTGATCTTCTTTTTGTAGAAAAAAGTGAAGATAGAGGGGCCTATGTTGGGAGCCTATGTTGGTGAAGACTTTCCTATAAATAGAGGATGAATTGAACACACAAGATACAATAACACAAGCAATCAAACAACAAGAAACTGCAAATTTCCAAGCCTTCATATTCAACACTCTTGTTGAATTTATAGCCTAAGTATTTCACTTTCACATCTTGAGGTCTAGGCTTTTCTTTATTACACTTGCACTCAAATTGTAATATTCATTATTGAGTTGTAATCTTGATTTTTGTCATCATTCAACACAAGACATCCTTGTGAGTATTCTTGTGGAAAGAATACACTTGGGTGATCTAGGTGATAGGTGTTTCAAGAGTGTGGTGCTCTTGAGGTATTGAAGAATTTGGTATTCTTCAAGGTTGAAGATTGTGGTAATCTTCACAAGGTGCCGTTGGAGATTGTGGTAATCTTCAAGAGAGATTGTGGTAACCTCAAAGGTGATGTTGTAGAAGAGTGTGGTGCTCTTCAAGGTGATGTTGTAAGATGTTGTATTAATTTTGGTAATTAATAAAATCTTTTTTCTTTTTGAAATCCATCCCGTAGATACTGGGGTGGTAGAGGATTAGGCCCTAGGTGGGTTGAACCTCTATAAATCGACCCTTGTTTTTTACATTCCGCACCTTTATTATTGTCTTGGCGTAATTGATTCGAAAAAGAGGGCGAAATCCAAAAGATGGAGATAATCTATTCACCCCCCCTCTCTAGATTATTGTAGCCGCTTGGACTTACAAATTCAACATCATTTGTATGTATAACAAAATTGGAAAGGTAATAGAAGCCACATTCTGTCATAATTTTTGAGTATTTTGGGATATAAGACTTCGAAATGGAAGCTTGAATCTTATCACTCTGGATAAACATACTAGTCAATACCTTAAATAGAAAAGCATCTCAAGTACATTTAAAAAAATATTATAATTTTTCAGATGTAAAACCAAGTAATTCATCAAATAAATCAATTACAATAAAGCCACACAAAGATTCGCACTCAATACCTGGACATCAAATAGAATGAGTTCCATACTTTTCTTCTCTTCAGGCTTGAACTGAGAATGGGTATATCTTAGTTGTTCACATCGTACCTTTATCTTCCACGTCTATTTCTCAGGGTTGATATCGGAGATCGTGTTCATCTTGATAGTCATCTTCTGTAATATGAAGTCAGTGGGTATTATCATGCAAAACAATAGAGAAATATACACAAAGAAGCCACCTCAAAAAACTTGTTTCCGGTATACATATATATATAAATATATTAAATATCTATTTTCAAAAAACGTATATTAAATATCTTTTTTCAAAACTCGTATATAAAATATAAGATTTTGCCGACTAAATATTTTATTGGATTAAATATTTATTGGATTAAACTTGTCGGATATACATACATATATTTGATTGGATTAAATATTGATTTTGCCAAATTGATAGTAAATCAATTTATCCAAATATAAGAAAAATCAACGGAGACGATAGTTATTAACAGAAAATCAATCGAGTCAATAGTGATATACGGAAATACAAAAATTTAATTAATACATTGATATTTGATTGGATTAAATATTGATAAAATCATTTGAGTCAATATAGTTATATACGAAAAATTAATTAATATGTTATAAGGAAAATCAATTGAGTCAATATTTGTATACGAAAATTTAATTAATAAGTTGATGATAATTTGATAGTAAATTGATAGTACATCAACTTATAATTGGAAAAATAAGGTGGTGACATGGCTTGCCACGTGGCTAAATATAAAGGTGGCACATGGATTTGGAAGACTAAGGTGTTGACACGTATACCAAATTGCAGAGGTGATGACACGTGGCAGCTTGTTTTTTTTTTTTAGTATTTAGGGTTGATGAGTTGTCTAAGATCTATCTAAGTATCAAAATAAAAGTAACTACGCTTACTCTCCATTATGTCATAAAACATTGCAATAGAAAATAACTAACTATACATTATCAAAAAGTTACCTAAGCAGCAAAAAGCACTAGATATATTGGATTCTGGAAAAAAATTAAAACAAAATTCCCTCAAGATTGTGCCATTAAATAAGACAATTATAGTCATACCCCATATAAAAACGTTTGAATAAAAAAATTCTATATTATCTTTAATGAAAGGCAGTTACAAACTAGTTACCAAAAAAGTAGAAAGATCTTATCCATCCAATATTTTCAATCAATGCTAAGATTAGTCCCTATTTAGGCTAGAAACCCTGTCTCAATTGAATCTCTCTCTCTCTCTCTCTCTCTCTCTATATATATATATATATATATATATATATATATATATATATATTGGGGGAGGATTATATGAGACCAATGCCTTAGGGAAGTATGTAGGTCGAAATCTAAACGGCATATCAACAAATTTCAATGGCTAATATTAAATATGTTTAAAATATATTAAGAAAACTAATTAAATTGATAGAGGTATATTTGCCCAAACCAATTAATCATATCCCGTGAAATTAGGGTAGTTACACACAATAATATAGATGTTATCTTACCATCTAAAATCATACCAAAATCACGTAATATTTGCCTCATATTTTCTAATCTTATTTCAAGAAAACCTGCAAATAAAAAAAACGAAACATCATGTCAAATAAATATACGGATACAAAACACTGAACTACATAAGCAACAAAATACACTGCCTAAGCAACATATTTGTCCTCAATAAGCAACACAATTGACATAAAAAATTAACAAAATTATATATATATATATATATAAAAGACAGATGACCTATTTAAATCAAAACATTTGCTCCAATATTAGCGACATTGTCTATCTAAATAAGTAACATATTTATTTTCAACAAGCAACACAATACACATAAAAAGCAACATATATATATATATATAAATTGATAATCTATTTAAATCAATACATTTGCACCATCTTAGTAACATTGTCTACCAAAATAAGTGACATACTTTTCATCGACGAGCAATATAGTGCACAGAAAAAAGCAACAGAATAACATATATATAAAAAGACAAATGGAAGGGAATAGTTTGTGGTTGCAACATTGTCTGCCTAAATAAGCAACATAATTGTCCTCAATAAACAATATATTTGTCCTCAATAAGCAACATATTTCACACAACGGAATGTGCCAATATTGATTGCAAGTTTGAATGTGAAAGAAAAGAGATTATATCAGAGATGGGGTTTCAAATATATCTGGAAAAAAGCAAACATATATGTCCTCAATAATCAACATGTTTCTCACGGTGAATAAGGCCAGAGATATGATTTTAAGCAAATCCCAAAAAATCCAGAATGTGAACGGGCACTACCAAAAGTAACTCCCATTTTTAACTGATATTCAACGAAATTATCTACTTACCCTTATAATCATTAATTAAATATAAACTAAAATAAAACTCAATTAAATTTGCATCATTAAAATAAGAGTTCAACACTCCAAATTTGGTCTCATGTACTTATTTAAATTATCTGGACTCACAAGATCCAAATCACATATTTGCATATATATATATATATATATATATATACATATATTGATATATCCAATTGTCACAACCCTGTTGAAATTATTGGGATTTTTATGGATTACATTGCCCTTTTAATTATCTTCTAGAATTAGGATCATATTTGATGAAGGCTTATTTAGACCGACCTATCTATATGGGCTTGATAAAAGACCTGAGTTAATGGTATGTTTGGATTGGGCTGACCTCTCGGGCTAGGCCGACCTGTTGGGCTGGACCCTTGATTGGGCAAACCTAAGGGTCTGCCGACCTATTGGGCAGAACCCCTAAATGGACCAACTTAAGGGCTTACCGATCTCTTGGGCCTAATAGATTTGCGGCCCAATACGGATTATTAACCTAGGTCTGTGTGTTAATTAGGGTTTTTAGTATGGCTTGATGCCTACGCAAACCTAATTCCCAAACCTATAAATAGGTCACAAACAAGGTACGCCGCAGTTAGACTCTCAATACACTTTTCGATATACTTTGCTATTTAATATTTTATCTCTGTAGAGTGATACGGACTTGAGCGTCGGAGTGGGTACGCCGGAAAACCCTTTTGGCCTCCCTTCTAACAGTGGTTTTGTAGGTTCTCAGGCCAGTCGCATAGCAGAGCGAGGTTTTATTGGGCGGCGGATATTCTAGTGTCGGCCAATTGTCGCCATCTATTGGAATTTTGAGTTTTAAGACATAAGTTTAAGGTAGCTATGGAGGATGTACGGCGGAATTTGGGAGATGACCTGGATGAGGTTCCGAATGAGACGCCGGAGGTGGTGACTGGGGAGCGCGTGCAGTCGCCGCGTGCACCTGGTGTTGGAGGTGATTGCCCTTCTCCGGGGGTGAATGGAGTTGCTGATCTGATGATGGGTACGGTTGGTTTAGGACCTTGTTTCTTCCAACAGATGTCCTCCTACATTAAGGCCATTGTGGAAAAAGCCGTGAGTAGTCGGATGCGCGAGTTTATCCAGCCTGCAGCGGCAGCGTAGACTGGACCGGTGCATGAGATGAGGCCTCCCCCGGCTGGAGGAGAGCGGGGACAAAGAGCACAAGTGTTGGAGGAGGAAAGTGCCTCTGCGGCCTTTACGCAAACGGCCACGGAGATGGATCCGGACTGGAGTGAGAGGATAGATGATCTGCACATGGAGGTGAGGGAGCTGAAGAAAGAATGTGGATGTGTTTGCATGGTCGGCGAAGGAGTTGGTTGGTATTGATCCTAGCATAGATGAGCATTGGTTGAATATAAATCCTTCGTATCGACCTGTGAAGCGAAGAAGAGAAATGTTGGCCTCAAGAAAGATGCGGTCGTGTGTGCTGAGGTTCAGATATTGTTGGAGGCCGGGCATGTCCGTGAGATACAGTTCCCAGAATGGTTGTCCAACGCAGTGCTGGTCCCGAAAACTCTGGAGGATTGGAGGATGTGCATAGATTTTTGAGATTTGAATAAAACTTGCTCGAAGGACTATTACCCATTGTCGCGGATAGATCAGCTTGTTGACTCAACTTTGGGATGTGAGCTGCTTAGCATGATGGATTCTTCGCAGGATACCATCGACAAGACTAGCGGAGAAGAACCGTGGCGGGTAAGTTTCATTACTTCCTTTGGTACTTTCATTTATGCGGTTATGCCTTTCGGTTTGAAAAATGCGGGCACAACCTATCAGAGGTTGGTCGATAAGATGTTCCAGAACCAGCTAGAGAGAAATATGGAGGTGTATGTTGATGATATGCTAGTCAAGAGTGTGAAGGTTGAAAGCCACATTAGAGATTCGGCAGAAACTTTTGATACGCTGAGGAAATATCGGATGAAGCTAAACCCAAAGAATCGTGCATTTAGGGTTAGGTCGTAAAATATTTGGGGTACATGGTAACTGAGAAGGGCATTGAGGCTAATCCCGAGAAGTTGAGAGCAATTAGAGAAATGGCTCCACCTCTGGATGTGAAGGATGTGCAGAGTTGGACGGGAAAGTTGGCTGCTTTGAACAGGTTTATCTCCCGCTCGGCGGAGCGAGTTTGCCATTTTTCAAAGTGTTGAGAAAGTCCAAAAAGTTTGCTTGGGATGAAGAGTGTCAGGTGGCGTTTGAAGAATTGAAAGAGTATTTGGCAAAGTTGTCCCTATTAACTAAGCCGATCTGAGGGGAGCGCTTGTATTTATACGTCTCGAAGAGGAGAGTAAGGGATTAGTGCGGTCTTCTTTGGAAGAAGGGTCGATCTGGAAAGCCGGTATACTATGTTAGCGAGGTGCTGAGGAACGTGGAGCTCATATATTCTGAGATTGAAAAGGCTGGATTAGCACTTGTAACCACGACCAGAAGGCTGAGGCCTTATTTTCTTTCGCATAAGATTGTTGTGAGAACATATTTTCCTTTGAAAGCGGTATTGAGTAAGTCGGAGGTTGCAAGTATGCTGGTGAAGTGTGCTATTGAGCTTAGTGAATATGAGATAGAGTTCCAGAGCAGAACATCAATTAAGGCGCAGGCCTTGGAGGATTTTGTGCAGGAATTGACAAAAGCCCCAAGTGAAGGAGGGGCGTGGATTCTGTTTGTGGACGGTTCAGTGGCTAGTTTGGTATATGGAGCCGGCATTGTGTTGATAAGTCCAGAGGGGCTGGAAAGTGACTTCGCGATAAGATTAGATTATAAACTTTCCAATAACGAAGCTGAGTATGAGGCTCTTATCCGGGAAATTAGGATGGTCATAGAAATGGGTGCAACGAATGTGCTAGTCCGTTTGGACTCACAATTAGTCTACAAGCAAATCATGGGAGAATTTGAAGTTCGGGAAGAACGAATGAAAACATATGTGGATGCATACAAGGCCTTGGAGAAAATGATAGGAAAGGTACAAATCTGTCAAATACCTCGGGAGGAGAATGCCAGGGCTGACTTTTTGGTAAAGATATCTAGTTCGGCTGAGTGTGCCCCGGAGAGGCACATTACTTTGCTCGAAGCAAAGGTTTCTGCTTTGAGCCTTGAGGTCGGGGCGTTGGAAGAGGAAGATGATTGGAGAGTCCCTATCGTGGCATATTTAAAGGAAGGTGCACTCCCGAAGGACAGGAAGGAGGCCTCTCAGGTGAAAATTAGTGCAACTCGTTTTTGTATGATTGGAGAGAGGTTGTATAAAAAAGGATTTGGGATGCCATTGTTGAGGTGTCTTGGAAAAACAGAAGGAGAATACGTGCTGAGAGAAATACACGATGGATGTTGCAGGAACCACATGGGGGCCAAGATTTTGATCAGGAAGGTGTTGAGAGCTGGATATTTTTGGCCACATCTGAAAAGCGAGGCTCAGAAGTTAGTAAAAGCTTGTGAAAAAATGTCAAGTACATGCGATGTTTATACATCAGCCTACTGAGGAGCTGATGACCATGAGTTCGATATGTCTTTTCGCTAGGTGGGGGATTGATATTGTGGGGCCGTTCCCTCCAGCATCGGGACAACATAAATTCCTTGTAGTGGCAATAGATTATTTCAGTAAGTGGGTCGAGGTTGAGGCTCTGGCAAAAATTACTGAGGATGCGATGATGAAATTCATTTGGTAGAGCATTGTGTGCCAATTTGGAGTGCCAAGGGTCCTTGTTTCGGATAATGGAACACAATTTAGTGGGGATGGCATCAAGGCATGGTGCGAGGAGATGAAAATTAATCAGCATTTCACATCAGTAGCTCATCCGCAAGCTAATGGGCAAGTGGAAGTGACTAACAGAATTTTGGTACAAGGACTCAAGACAAGATTGGAGAGAGCTGGGGGAGCCTGGGTGCAAGAGTTAAGTTCGGTATTGTGGGCCTATCGAACCAACCCAAAGGAGGCCACGGAAGAGAGCCCATTCAGCTTGGTTTATGGGATGGATGCAGTGATACCAACAGAGATCGGGATGGAAACCCATAGAATCCAGACATTTGAGGGGAAAGAGAATGAGATATTGGCACGCGAAGCTCTCAATGTAATCAACGAAAAGAGAAATGGCCTTTTTACAGATGGAAAGGACAAGAGAATAAATCAAAGCAGCATACAATAGTAAGGTGATGACGAGAAATTTCCAAGTAGGAGATCTGGTTCTGAGGAGAGCTGATGTGAGTAAGAACAAAGGAAAGTTGGACCCAAATTGGGAGGGCCCACTTCGGGTGATTAAAGTTCTGGCTGGAGGAGCTTATGAGTTAGAAGAGCTGGATGGGAAGAAATTACCTTGGGCATGGAATGTTAGCAACTTGAAAAAATATTATCTGTAGAAATTTAGATGATGTATGCAATGATGCAATTTCCTTTTCTAAAATTCAATGAAAAAATGTTCGCGTCTAGAAGTACTGTTTGAAATTGTTCTTCTAAGTGTTTGGAGTTTGGCTCGAGCTGAACCTCCAAGCACATCGGGCACGATAGCCCAGAGGCAAGTCAAGCTCGAGCTTGAAAAACGTGTCCTCCAAAAATGAGAAAAATTGAGCAAGTGTTTAGAATTCGGCTCGAGCCAACCCTCCAAATACTTCAGGCATGATAGCCCAGAGGCAAGTCAAGCTCGAGCTTGAAAAACTTGTCCTCCAAAAATGAGAAAAATTGAGCAAGTGTTTGGAGTTCGGCTCGAGCCAACCCTCCAAACACTTCGGGCATGATAGTCCAGAGGCAAATCAAGCTCGAGCTTGAAAAACTTGTCCTCCAAAAATGAGAAAAATGAATAAGTGCTTGGAGCTCGGCTCGAGCCACCCTCTAAACACCTCAAGGATGATAAAAACTACAAGCCACATTAATACTTGGTGCGATGAAAAATACGATCAAAGTAAACTTGCATTGATAAAATTCGAAAAGTACAAAAGGCTCCCAGATCGGGATAGGTACAAAAGTTGTTTCAAGAAATAAAAACTTGACAAAATACTGAACATTACAAAAAGGTTCCCAGATTGGGACAAGCATAAAACTATCATAGAATAAGATCTTCTAAAGCATACTCTTGAACGGTAAGCTCTGGCTTATTGTCGGATTGCACACCGGCTTTTGCAGCAGAGAGGTCGGTCCCCTGAGTGGAAGGTAGCTCGGGATTAGGAGCTAGAGAAAGGTCTTCCGAAGCCTTGGAAGCAGCAGCTCGGTCTGCGGCAGCCTGGTCAGCAGCAGCTTGGAGGTTGGTTAACCAGGCTGAATAATTGAGAGCATTGATGAAAGCCTCGTTGGATGAAAGGTTGACTTCATTGGAAACCTTAGAAAGACGAAGCCCTCGAGATCTTGCATTAGATCTCGGGACCATCCCGATCTAGGGACTCGTATATCCCTTTCTTCCGGTTGGAGCTCGACCGATCAAAGGCAAACTCGTCATCGTTGAATCACCCCGAGGATAGGATGTCAGTGAACTCTTCAGAACTCAAGAAGCACCTCTTAACCTTCTCCCGAATGCAGCTGACTAGAGCTTGGCCTGCATCATACTTGAGGTAATCACGTCGGCCGACCTCAATCCCTTTTTCCCGAGCTTGTACCATCCATCCTTCAGCTCGGCCTTGAGAGTAGCATTTTCTTGGTCTAACTCTTTGATTTTTAACTCAGAGTTGGTAGCAGATCATTCGGCTCCAAGAAGATTGTCTTTGAGCTTGCGAACGTTGTCCAGCAGCTTGGCCTCCTGAGCTTTTAGCCTCTTGTTGTCTTTTTTTAGGGCTTCGAGCTCCTTCACTAAGGCGGGATCAGCAAAGCCCACTCGAGCTCGAGCAATTAAGGTGGACAACTTGACGTGATCTCGGGCCTGATCTTCACAAAATGAATTAACTAGCTCGGGTCCCAAAAGCTTGTCAAGGATAGCTCGGTTGGGGTAGGGACAATGCCCTTGAATATACTGAGCTGCTAGTAGACCATCCTTATTTTTTAGGATGGAATTACCCGTGAAGAAGGTTTGGTTTGGAGTATCTATGGGGCTTCGGATCAGCTCGCATTCGCCCGAGCTAGTCTTTGTTTGGCTTCTCTTGGAAGGTGGGAGCTCGGTATCTGAGGACCCCCGTCGAGGAGCAATGGGAATGGGGCGACTGCTAGGGTCCGCCAGCTCAACCAATATGTCCTCCGTGGAGGAAGGTCGGATGGTTCGTGGGGATGGGGACCTAGCTGCAGGGAGGCCCACAAATTGCCTCATCGGTTCGAGAAGAAGAAGCTCAGGCTAGAGAACTCACTTTCTTGCGGGCTTCAGCCTTTTGGGTGACAGCTCGGGACAACATCGTATCTGCAGCAATAAAACAAAGATTAGAGAACAAGTACAAAAATTTAAGTGTCAAAAAGGAAGGGAAGAGTATTACCGATGTCTCTGTCTAGAGGAATGACCTCGGAACACACTCCCGAGTTATGAAGCAAGGAAGGAGTAATGATTTTCGATAGATCATATTTCATGGCAGTGAGTTTTTGGATTAAGTCTTGCAGATCGAGAGGGCGTTTTTTGGGATCGTGTTTTTGTTGTGGTGGTAAGGACCACACCCATTCATGGGGAAAAGGCCAAACCTCGGCCGAGATGATAAAGAAATAACAATCCTTCCAGAATTTGTTGGAGGGCGGGTATTTTCCCAAAAAGTTGGTTTCATTACGGGTAGTAATGTAAAACAAGCTCTTGTGGGTAGAAGATTTGACTTGAAAAAGGGCAAAAAATAAATCGGTCGAGGGAGTTCAGGGTAAATTGGTTGAGGGGAATTTTATACATAGTGGACACATCGAAAAAAATGAATTAATAGGAAATCTAAGTCCTCCATTTAATTGACCGACGAAAAAAGTAAGACCTTGAGGAGGAGGTCGGTGTGGTCTGTCTGTATAGCTCGGGAGAGCTAACTTAAAAAGAGGTGGAATCCTGGCATTCCTACGGATATTGTAAAGAGATTGAGTTGTTAATGCCGAGTGAGAAAACACGTGATCCACCTCGGGAGGGGCTAGAGGGTTAGGATTCCTGACCTCTATGGGGGAGAGGGGGATGTCGGAGGATGAATCTGATTCCATGGCTTCGGGATCAGTTAGTTCGGGATGAGTTTCCCTAAAGAGGGTAATATCTAGTTCTCCCGACCTCTAACTAGATCGATCAGGTGGGGATCGGAATTGGTTGAGGAGAAGGCTATTACTTAAAAAAATGAGTATAAAATAAACAGAAAAAGAGAGGAAAAGAGGAAGGGATAAAAGATGTACCTAGGGAAAAGAAATAGAAGAGGAGACAGACGGAAGGGTGCTGGAAGCTCGCCGAAAATCGCCTTTGAGGACGTCGGAAATCACCTTGGGGAGGAAAAGGAGAGTGTTTGCTAAAAATGAAATGGTCCCCTCGTTCCTATGTGCCTTTTATAAAAGGAAAGGGGAGGAGAAGTTGATCAGGGCCTTTGACTCAAATCTCATCCTACGATCAAAAAGTGACCTCGGGAAGATGAAAGGACGTCTTGTTAGTTGAAAAGACGTCCTTGTGACTAAAATGGGCGGGAAATTAACTAGGGTTTACAGACCCTAATTTAGATCAATCCAGTAAAAATCTCGAAGGATTTACAGACCTAATTTAGATCGGCTCGATTAATCTTGAAGGATTCAAAGACCTGATTTAGATCGGTCTAGTCAAATTTTGAAGAATTTATAGACCTGATTTAGATCGGTCTAGTTAAATATTGAAGGATGGAAAACCCTAATTTAGATCGGTCTTGTTTATATTTTGAAGGATATGAAACCCTAGTTCAGATCGGGATTGGCAAACTTTGGAGGCTTTGAGGACCTGGTTTGAGATCGGGAGAATAAACTTGTGAGGGAGCTCGTCAGAATATATGGGAAGTTCAGAGGTCGGTTGAATCAATAACGAGACAATTATTTCTGAAGTAGGCAAATTACTTCGGGACATAATTGGGGGGACTGATTGATGGAGGCCTATTTAGACCGACCTGTCTATATGGGCTTGATGAAAGACCTGAGTTAATGGTAAGCTTGGATTGGGCCGACCTCTCGGGCTAGGCCGACCTCTGGAAATAGAGGTTTGGACTTGGGCCTACAATAGAATTGGAATTAACGTGACAAGGCCCCAGCTCTGGACCTAATAGGCTGACCTGTTGGGCTGGAACCTCGATTGGGCCAACCTAAGGGCCTGCCGACCTATTGGGGTGAACCCCTAAATGGACCAAGTTAAGGGCCTACCGATCTCTTGGGCCTAATAGGTTTGCGGCCCAATACAGATGATTAACCTAGGTCTGTGTGTTGATTAGGGTTTTTCGATGGCTTGGTGCCCACGCAACCCTAATACCCAAACCTATAAATAGATCACAAACAAGGAACGCCGCAGTTAGATTCTCAATACACTTTTCGATATACTGTGCTATTTCATATTTTATCTCTCTAGAGTGATACTGACTTGAGCGTCGGAGTGGGTACACCGGAAAACCTTTCCGGCCCCCTTCTAATAGTGGTTTTGCAGGTTCTCAGGTCAGTCTCATAGCGGAGCGAGGTTTTATTGGACGGCGAATATTCTAGTGCCGACCAATATTAATTATTAGAATTTTTATGTTATTTTTTATTTTGTGATTCTCTTTTATCTTGTTTATATTTGGGTTTTTTTATGATTTTTAGTTAGAGATTATATTTCCTATATATTATATGTATTAGGGCTTTGCAAAAGGTGGTGAAATAATTATTAAAGATGAGAGAGATAATTTCCACTTATTTTCCCAACTTCTCGGTATTCTTAGTAATCAACGAGATTTTGGATGCCTATAATCTGGTATTCGTGAACGAATCAACAGATTACAGAATGTTGTTTCATTCTTCCATGTCAATGTTTCTCATCTGACGCCTACGCCGCATTAGTTGGTATCAACGTCACTTCCTTCTTAACAACAATGACGAAGTGCCTGTAGAAGATATATATGAACATCAATTAATTTATGTTGTTTATTTATTTTGTGATACTCTTTTATTTTTTTAACTAGATGACACTCTTGTGCAACGCATGAGCCATATATATACGATGTCTCTATTTCGTAATGTGACATGTGTATTTTTCTGATAATTATCTTAATTTTATCTCCCTGCATTGTGATAATTTATAATAGCATCAGATAATATGCGGGAAATAATATTATGTTTTTATTAATGAATTCCAAAGAGAAAAAAAATCATACTTCAGAATCATGAAAATTACATTCAAGACAATGTATTTGTATTTGATCTTCGTAAACTGATTTTTCATAAACTGCACAAGGCATAACTTCATTGTCAATTACATTTTAGTCATATTTAGATCCTTAATAAGTGTGAAGATTGGTGTCATACTTTTTTTTAAAGTTGAAATAGTAAAGTTGGATGTAATTTTATTTTTGACAATTATTCGTACATGTAAATATAGATGTAATTAAAATAATTATTTGTTTATTGAATGCAATAAACTCAAATATAATTCTATATAATTATGAAAATGTGTTAGATATATTACAAATAGCCAAAACTACATTAATATATCTGAATGCATGATTTTAAAGTCCATTATAAAATAAAATCTTAAAGAAATATGTTTATATTTTTTTTAATTTTTATATTTGTTTTTAATTTTTTTTTTGAGAGAATATTTGTTTTTAATTTTATATATGAAATATGAGTGTCAAACTAAAAGACTATTAATTTGATATATATTATATACCTAATATGGATCAAAAACGAGAAAGTTATTAAATTTTAAAGGAAAAAAAACAAATATAATAATTAATGCAGTATAAACACAGATTTGGAAATCTATTTTTTATATAATGTTTTGTTATTATATATATATATATATAGATTGATTTTCCATGATTAATTCACGAATTACCAAATTTAATGTTACATTTTGTAATTATATTTTACCATTTTGGGAGAGTGTTTTAGATGGGGAATAACTGTGGCTACTATTTATAAGTGATTCTCCATATATATATATATATATATATATATATATATATATATATATATATAGAGAGAGAGAGAGAGAGAGATTCAGGATCTTTTACGGCTTTTTTAATTTGGGATATTTTTTCTTGTTTTCCCAACTTCTCGGTATTCCTAGAAATTAACGAGTTTTTGAATACCTATGTTATTGTATTTGTGAGCGAAATCAACAGACTATAAAAGATTGTTCCATTCTTCCACAGGTCAATCTTTCTCATCATACATTTCGTTCCATCACTAATACTACATTTCGACCTAAGTTTTTAATGTCGAAGGTGACTAAGACAAATTAGTTTGAATTGTTGATAGGAAAGACCTTCTCAAATCATTAATTATCTCCTAATAATATTTTATAACATTTTAAGGAGTAGTTTCCATGATCAAAATTAAGGCTGCAAATGAATCAAATAACTCGTGAGCTATCCGAAGCTTAACTCCATAAAATTTCAGTTGAACTCGTTTAATGAGACTCGCTAATTTTTTTAATGAGACTCATTAAATTAAATGAATCAAACTCAAGTTTAATGATATTCGACTCATAAGATGGTTAGCTCTTTAGAAGGCTTGTTACTAAACTCGTGAGTAAGCTCATATAATTTAAACTAATAGTTGACTTTACTTTTAATTTTATACTTTTATTTGTGGTAAATATAGAAAACATTGAATAAACTTACTTGTTTGAATAAAATTATAGATTTTAGTATAAATATTTGTTAGAAAACTGGTGATCATCTGCTTGAAAAATAGGCAGAATAACGTGATAACATCGTAAAACCGAGACTAATATTCAAAATTACCCCATGTGTAAGTACTTAATCGTTTCTTGCAATTGTCTTTAAGATAAAACGACTTCTAGGTGTATTTAGCAAAGATTTAGAAGTAATAAACCACAACAAAATATTAAGTATTTCATAATTTTGAGATAAGAATGGAGCAAAGAATTATATGCAGAAAATGGTTGTTGAATGGTGTGGATTTTCGAGTAGGGGCTTCTTTATAAACACTTAAGGATTGTGTTTGAACAGATACTACCCTTTGGAAACTGGCTGCTTGAATAGGAACAAGTTTAAACCAGCAGGATGCCAGTCGAGAAGGTGTGATATTTGGCACCAACATACATACCAGTTTGACCAAAATCAGATTTAGGACTGCCCATGTTGAACAGTTGCGCGTGTGTAGCTTTTGAAAATAGTTCTAGGCCAACACAACAGAATTTCTGATGAGTTTTCGGGATTTTAGGACCAAAAAATAAATAAATTAGTAATCAATTTGAAATATTTTTTGTCCAAAAAGATAAGTTTTTAGCAAGCTCAAGCCCAAGCCAAAGTCGGGTCGGCGGTACACATATGGGTTGGATCCACACCCACGTAGGTCCTCCCACTTCTTAAATACTACTAGTGCCCTAATGCCCCAAATCCAATATCCAAACTTGAGCTAAATAAAGTGAGTTGCTTTTAGCTTACAAACCAATGTGGGATGGTGTTTATTCCATCCGACACGTTTTTCCAATTTTCAATATGTTATTTATTTTGTGCATTCATTTTTCATTCACCACAAATTAATTTTGATAAAAAAAAAAAAACAAGTGCTAATCTCATCTATACACAACGTGGATCAAGATTATCTAATTTATTTTTTATTATTTATCAATGAACCCAGTTACATATTTGGTCAAATATTGGTCAAAATTCATTTATTATAAAACTAAATTCTAACAATATTATGCGTTTTAGAAATATATAATTTTATTTTTATAATAGATTGAAAAATAATTTCATTTATAATTGATATTTAATAGTCTCGTTTAGACTCAATAAGCTCGAAAAAAGTTTGTGAATCATTTATATATTCGATACTCGAGCTAGACTTGATAATAAACGCTTAGACTGCGATTGCTTGTGCTTTTGTTCCGTCCATTTTTATTTCTGAGATAATAGTGGTGAAATATTTTTTAAAAGTGAAAGTTGGATGTGTAGAGAAAAAGTAATGATTGTGTTGATGTGATGGAAAATCTTTTAGAGATGTTGATCGTTTGTGAAAAATTATGTTGGAAAAATAATGTAAACTATAATGCAAGAAATTTGAGTAAAAATGAAAAATTTATCCTAAAATAGGCAATATATATCTCATTTTATACCTTTTGTTATCAAGATTAAGAGAAAAATAATAAAAATAGTGATAAATTAAATAAATAATCGGAATTCTTTATATGAATAGGGGGATGAGAGAAATAAATAGTATAATTGATATTGGGAGGTGTTAGAGGGGAAGAGAAAAATAAGTTAATTTTGGAGAGAAATGAGATTTTCTTTGAAAACTTTTCATTTCTTCCACAAACAATCACACTTTCAAAAACAATTTCCCTCAAAAATGAAAATTTGAAAAAAAATCTCACAATCAATCATAACCTTAAGCACTTGAATTCAAACTTTCAAAAGCTATTAGTTTGGTTGCATCCTTATCAAAATCATCATATGATTATTATTTATCGTCAAGAATCTGACTGTTGAATACTTGAATTAGTTGAATGGAAAATAAGATTATCGGCTTTTTTGTGGAATTAATCGCCTACTCGATCAAATGTGTAAAGACGGGTGCAAATCTATGATACGAATGCAAGATTTTTCAAATTTCGAAATTTATGATTTGAGGTATTTGGTTTAATTTAGGATTTGAGAATGTGGTTTCCAAATTTTCTTGAATCTCATGGCCAGTCTCCAAATACTAATTGACAAAAACATGTATGAAATAATCAAGTCCATTAGATGGTATCATATAAGATAATCTCATATTAATTTGTTTTTTTTTTTAATGCTCATTGTTCATGCTCACTTAATCGCTTTATAAATCACTTAATATTTTATCTAAAATATAATGAAATAATATTGTAATTACTAAATCATTAACCTGTGCAATTTTTTTCCCACATGATTTATAACCTTGTAAATTTTTCTTCACAATAAACCATAGATAGCTTTTTATAATTAATGACCATTAGAAGTTCATAATTACATGGTCGCTTCACTTTCTTCATGAATCTTTTCCCTCTTTTTGGTAAAATTATATTTGATTAAATTACCTGAAATATAACACCATTTTTTGACCCACAAAAAAGAAAAACCCAAATTACAAATTCAAGCAATATTCAAAACACCAATCAAACATTGATCAAGAAAAGAGTCAACATTGAGTACTGTCAGGCGCAGGGCGCAGCCGTTTGATCGACGTGGGATTACGCGTGATGCGACCACCTCAGTTTCCATCTGACGGTCCACAGGGCGCCAAAGCCGATGACCACCACACCCACTCTTCACCAGCTTTTCATCCCATAAAACTTCACCATTTTTGGACCCGCAATTAATTTTTTCCCAAAAATGGTAATACAATCAGCAAAAGGGTCGTCGACACGTGTCAATTTGCACGAGCAAAGCACAAGCGACCGTCAACTCAATTACATAATCAATCATCAGTTTTTTTGGTTAGTTGATTGTCACCTCTCATTGCACGGATGCTGTTTTTATTCAGGGCATATGCTTTTGTACAAAGGAATATGAAGTTTTATTCAATGTGTTTTTAATTGTTAGAAATCAGTCCAGACTTTTTATTTTACATTATTTATGTGGTAATAGGTCAAATTGGCCATATATGTTTTGTGAAATTAAAAAATAATTATGTATTTTCAGAAACATATTTTTATAATCATTTTGACTAAAAAATGAATGTCATTACACTTTATACATTATTTGGTTAGGTACTTGATCAAAAAATTGATATGGTACTGAGACACATAACTCGGCATCAAGTCATGTAATTCGATACCGAGTTATGTACTAGTCCCCATAAATGAAAAAAGGGTAAAGTGAATATTTGAACTCAAAAATAGCTACAAAAACATGTGACTGAAAAACATGACGAAAATATATTTTTGCTATAGAGATAAAAGTTAAAAACCCGATGGACTCTTATATAATTATTGATAAAGATAAGGCAATATTTCTTATTCAATAAAAATAAGAAATTGTAGTCAATATACGCGGTGCTGGTTGAGTAAGACAATTACAATATGTTTTACTATTTTGTTGTGTACTAATGTACTTTTAGAAATTTGTCCGGTCAATATTATTATATACTAAAACTTTTGAGTGTACAATGTAAGGTAAGAGGGTCGGTCATAGAAAATGAGGACATTTTTTTTTTTTTTTATCAATCTCAGATTCTCAACTCTAATGCATGGCAGTCCTTTATAGAACAGTCTAACAGACAGTATACTCACTGACTTGTTCAAGGAAAATAAATGGAAAACGAAAATAGAAAAACAAATTACCAAAAATCAAAAAGAAAAGGCAGACATTAAGCTTGAGGCACACAGGAAAGATCATGGATTAAAATATTCATATTTGTGTTATTGAGAATTGTTGCACAATTTTAGATATTAGGAAAATATAGATACAAAAGATGATCATGACTAATTGACTATATTCTATTGATGTAACGTAAGGAAAGGTATTTATGAAGAAATTAATTAAAAATATTTAAGATATTCAGAAGAAAGTTTATAGAAATGTTTGTAATACATATATATTTGGAAGACTAGATTTGTAATATTCTTAGATAGGTTATAGGAACTCTCTATCGAATCTCCATCGTCAACTTGAAAACATGGATCCTATAAATTAGACGGATTTATGTTCTAAAATGATGTTTCATCTCATTTTTCGCCAAATGAGTGATTGTCACGTGTATAAAAATTACCATATTAAAAACTAAGCATAAATCAAGTCTAAGACTAAAAGGGGGGTTTATGATTGATCTATCCTGGTTAAGGTGGACTATCAAAGGATCCAACTTTCGCTCCTCGTCGCACCTGCAAAACCAAAGCCGGAGGATTTTCCGGCGTCAGCACTCCATTGCCAAAGTCAGAGCCTGAATATTAAATAATGTGTATATATGTGTAATGTGATAAAACTCAGTAACCTTTTACCAAAGAGGGTGATGCCCTTTATACCTGAATTTCGGCATCTCCCCTATCCATGGTGCTACATATGTGTCGCCTCCTGATATGTCTCTGATTAGTCCCCACTCATTATCCATCAAAGTTACTCGTTGGCAGGTGTTCCTTCCTAAGGGTCACTTTTGGGCAGGTCGGCCATGCTCATACTTACTTCCTGGCAGGTGTGGCCTTTGACCAGCCCACTTTTTGGTCCTCGAATCCGGCCTCGTTAATGAGGAGATCAAAGAATGTCTTTCGCATTAAATACATTCCCTCGATCGAGCTGTCTCCCGCCTTTATATCTTGTCATTGGTTGTACCTGTCACCGCCCACCCCTTTTTATTACTCTCTGTCTTTATATCCCATCTTGTCATATCCCACATTTAATGTTACTCAGGTCTTTCTCTAGGGTAGGTCTACTCTTCACTACCTAGCCTTAATGCCACCAAAATGGGCTTTAACTTAATCACCTGGTTACCTTAGTGTCTTTTACTCGAGTGGTCTCTGCCCCTCGCGCCACTGTCCCTTCTAATAGATCCTTCTTGTGGGGAAAAACTCCTTACGCAGATATGTCATGCCTAAAGTGGGCTAGATCAACTACTCCCCCTACTCTACGTTGACTAAGATAGAAGATATGTCCACTAGAGTCGGCCAAGGACATAAACTATGCTTTTGGGCGCAACCTTTTAAATTCCACCTTTTTGAATTCGTCGCCGCCTCGCAATTCGCACTCATAATGGCATGTCTAATTAATTTTGCTAAACTTATCCACTCTTCTCCCTAGCTGTCGATTTTCTCCACGTCCTACGATCCACCTACCTCCCTTCTTCTACAAGCCTTAGCCCCTAAGGGTCAATCCCTCTTTAAAAGGGACCACAATTACTCTCTTCCTCCTCCTTTCTTCAACTACTAGCATCCTTCATCTTTCTTCAAACAGCTCCCTTCATGGCTAGTCAACGAAGTAAGTTTCTCCTACCTTTTTTTTCCCTCTTGGCATTAGATTCTCTCTTTCCCCTCTGTAATCTATACTTCCTCTTTTCTTAGTAAGCGTCAATTTGCCACAATGCCATCCTCCGTCAGAGGTAATCCTCGAATTCACTACCCATGTTTCCCCACAAGTTTGTATAACTTCCTCCAATTCCAATCCAGCCTACCCCAACGTTGCCACCACCATGTCAGAGAATAGCCTGGCTAACCTTCGGGTTAACGCTTACCTGGGTCTAATGACCAACCACATAACCCTCCTTGGGGGTATGTCACTTTCTTTGTGGAGTAAATGGAAGTGCGCCTGAGATTTCACATTTCTGATTTTCCTTGCCAGGTTTCAAAGTCTTTTGGGATCCCTTTACCCCAAATAGTTCCTGATTTCATCTTTTTATTAGTGAGCTTTTATATGATAATGTACGATTTCGGGAAGTGCCAACGATTCACTTTGCGAGACTTCTACCATGCCATACCCTCTAACCTCTCGGGATTTTTTTATTTCACCAGCCGTGGGATTGCAAATTATTGATTGAGTCCCAAATTCCAACAAAGCTTGGAAAAAATAGTATTTCTTCATCTCTTCTCCCGACCCTTGGCCTTGTCCCATCAAATGGATCACCGAAATGCCCTATCAGGGGTAGCCCCCTAAGTTGTCCTCCTTCTCTCTCGCACTAGCTCGGCACCTAAATCATGATCCTTACCATGCTCAACTGCTAATCGAATCTTGGCCACTGCTTTACCATTTCCACTTAAGTCCTTTGGATGTCTCTTTGCCTCACTCCCTAGGTATACTAATTATTTGCTATTCCTATAAGCACCTTTTTTTATTTTTTTTTAACTTGGTTCCCTTGCATTTTCTTACAGATCAACTCATGAACAAACTCAACGCCACCTGTGTCTAGGCTAGGAAAGTGGCCACCCAACCTGTCCATCCAGAAGGGCAAGACCTGGCCCCTCTGATAGGACCTCCTTGAACAATGGTCCTTGCACGTTCCTGTCCTGAACCATCAAGTCATCACTCCCAGAGCTCCTCACCATCTGCTGATCTGATGTGTCATGGGAAATGAGCAGCCAGATCCACAACCGACACCTCTCGGCCTACTCAGAGGGCCCGAACTACCCACCAGGATACCATCATTATTTCCCCAGAGCATCCTTCTCTTTTGGAGATATAGGATCCTGAACGAGGAGCCAGCTGGGTTCAAGGTCTAGTCACTCCCCATGACCTGCAACTTTTGGATTCGTCCAATTTTGATTCTCAGATGATTCGCATAGCTGGTTTGGCTTACATGGTAACTATGTCTTACTCTATTTCAATTATCATGTTTTTCTATTATAGACTTCTTAACCTTTTCCTAATTGATAACAGATGATTCTTCATATGGGCTTTCTTGTTAGAGACGTCAAGGTTGGCCTTACTTTTGTTGTCGAACTCGAGCTCCGTGTCTCTAATTATACTCTAGAAAAAAGCTTGCAGTACCTTTGCGGTCGAGTTAATATCCTAGAATCTGAGCTTCAATCTGCCATCACTAAGGCCCACGCTTAGGCCAATCGGTTCGAGGAAGATAAACTCAGAGTGATTAAAGAAGCCATGGCCAAAGGAAAAGCTGAGTGGAGAGATGTCGGGCAGAGTGGGCCCTAGAGAAAGAGCAATTTATGAATTCTGAAGAGGTTCGGTAGGCCACTGTTGAGGCTTCCCTACCCTATCTTGAACTTGGTCTCCCAGTTATGGCCAGCCAAGGTCAGGAGAGAGGATATAAGTTTCATGTTCCTAACACCGAAGAGGTTCTTCTAGAATTAAACGCCATAACTGCAGCCCTTGAGGGCCAAGCTGATGTCGTCGTCCATATTGCGAACCTGGCTCGAGCTTCCCAACCTTCTGGTCACTCTGACCCTCCTTATCCCAAAGACTTCTCGTCTCCATCCCAAAGACTTTGAGCAGTGATATTGAAGCGAACGCTGCTCATGATGGAGAGGAAGTTACTAACCCTGGGGGCTCGACTGTTTCCGTTGGCGGTGCTGTTTGATTCCTGCTTTTGCTATGTTATGTCTCAAGCTTTTCTGCTTTACTTGCATTTTGGAATACTCTTTATGGTTCTTTGTAGCCACTTTTATTTTTATTTTTTAGTACTTAGTTTCCCCACTACTCTCCATAGATCGAGCAGTTTCTAGTAGACTACGTGATCTAATCTATCCGTTAAAAAAGGGGTTTATGCTTTTTCTTCTTACTCTCTATTCGTACTTTTGTTATTTTCTCTACTTTAACTTCAATCATTATGGTTGTAAAGATTCAAGGTTAAACTTTCTCATTTCAAAGTTTATTCATGATAGTAATTTAAGATGGAATGCAAAATTCAAGACTTAATTCTTTGGGGATTCAGAGCTCAGCTCCCCTTTCGGGGTTCACAAATGGTAATAACTTAAGTTGAAATGCACAATTCAAAACTTAAGACCTGGGGGATTTAGAGCTCATCTCTCCCCTTCAGGGTTTATAAATGGTAATAACTTAAGTTGAATGCACAATACAAAACTTAAGACCTAAGGGATTCAGAGCTCAGCTCCCCCTTCAAGGTTTATAAATGGTAACAACTTAAGTTGAATGGTCAATTCAAAACTTAAGACCTGGGGGATTAAGAGCTCAACTCTGCCCTTCAGGGTTTATAAATGGTTTAAGTTGAATGCACAATTAGAGACTTAGGTTCTCCCCTTCAGGGTTTATAAATGGCATCTGGAGCTAGATTAATAAAAAAGGCCATTTCCTTCTCATTTGATTAAAGCGTTCAAAAAAGATGCATCATTCTTCATTCAAAACTAAATTCTAGACATAGAACTTCTTAAGGTAGCACACATTCTATGGCCTTGGGATTTTCGATCTTCCATTTCTTGTGGCTCATAAGCTCTGCCTGTTATTGCCCTGACTACCTTTTAAGGTCCTTCCCAATTACTTTCCAACTTATCCCTTTTCTTCAATGCATCCGCCTGCCACAACACCAGATTGCCCACTTGGGAGTTACGTTTTCTGACTCGTCTGTCATAGGCCGATTTCATCAGTGTTCTATAGATCTTCATCCTTAGGTTAGCCTTGTATCTCCTTTCTTCTAAATCATCCAAGGCTTCTCTCATCAACTCATCATTGCGAGCTTTCTCATATATATGAACTTGGTGGGTTTCCATTCCTATCACGGCGAGTATCACAGCTTCCATTCCAATATACCAAACTAAAGGGCGTCTACCCTGTAGTTTCCTTGGGTGACATTAGATAAGCCCATAGCACGGATTACAATTCATTCACCCAGTCATCTCAAACTCATTCCAGTCTTTCCTTCAGACCTCTGACTAAAGTTTTGTTAGTGACCTCTACCTGCCCGTTGTCCTACGGGTGGGCTACATATGTGAAATGTTGCTTTACTTTCACCTCCTCACACCAGCTTCTTATTTTCCTTCCCTGAAACTCTGTTCTGTTATCCGAGGCCAAGTCATTTGGCTAACCAAATCAGCTAACTGTATTTTTCCAAATGAACTACATAATATTTTCTTCCTTGATCTTTGCTAAGGGCTCTACCTCCACCCATATAATGAAGTAGTCTACTTCCAGTACCAAGGGTTTTCTCTACCTCGATGCCATTCGAAGAGGTCCCACGATGTCAATGCCCAATTAGAAAAAGGGCGGAGAGAACTCATTACTCCCAAAGAATCTCTGCAGGTTCTTTGAATAAGAGGGCCATTCTTCTGGCATTTATCACACATTTGTACCATCTTCTGGGTGTCATCCTTTAACCCTGGCCAAAAATATCCAGCTCTCCGAGCCTTCTGGGCTAACAACCTGTTCCCCCCACGTGCTCCACATGCTCCCTCATGGAGCTCTCGCAACACGAAAGCTCCCTCTTGTTTTCTTATACATCTTAGATACGAGAGCAAAAAAGCTCTCTTGTATAGCATTCCTCCTACCAGGCAAAATCTAAATGCTCTCGCTTTGAACCATCACGCCTTTCTCTTTTCTTCGTAAAATGGCCGAGCCAAGTAGCTATGAATGTCTTTCCTCCAATTCGTGCCATATTCCAATGACAAGACTTCTAACCCCAAGCTGCTAGTTTTGTCTGATAGGATAGTGATTTTTCTAGTGTTGTACTCAGCATCCGAGCTAGCTATTTTGGACAAATGATATGCCTTAGTAGTTATTTCCTTGTTATTTGTTCTAGTTTAAACGTGATGAACTGCTTTGTAAACTTCCCCACTATCTGCACATACCTCTTCATACTTTCGTCCCTTGTCTCAAAATCCCCGCAATCTGGTGAGTAACCAGTATTGAATCAGAATAGGCTATGAGGGACTTAACTCGTAGATTGATGGCCATATATATCCCTCACACTAGCGCTTCATATTCGGCCTCGTTGTTGGAGGACTTCAAACTCCAAATCTTCCCCACTGGGATTAGTCAACACTATACCTACCCCACACCATGATGATGAGGCGGAACTAGGGGTGTCAATTTGGATTGGGTCCATGTTCATGGGTTCGGGTTCATGGGTTCGCGTGTCAGAAATGGCCAACCCAGACTCGACTTGTTTAACTATTTATGTTAGAATCTTGAACCCATACCCGACCTGTTTATTTCACAGGTAACCCGGACCCGACCTGCTTAACCCATTTAATAAATTTACTTTTATATACATTTAATAATTTTAACTGAATACATTTATTTTTTTTAAATCAATCACTATGACACATTATTCAATCAATAAAAAATATCATAATTCATAACATACAAAAAGAAATAACAAAATTGCATAAATAACATGATATACTAATCATATTTTGAGGACAACATTAAAAAAGACATGCAAAATATTAACAATATACATAATTAAGGAGGTTTTATCATTTAAGTTTTAAGGATGAGTCTTGTTTATTATTTTTTTCTTATGATTAATCATTTACTTAGTTTTCTTTTAAATTCACAAATGTGTTAGATAGGTTAAATGGGTCATAGTAGGTTGACCTGAACCCGACCTGTGTAATTGGCAGGTTATTTGGGTTCGACCCAAATTCAACCCGGACCCATAAAGCCTGGACCCGTACCCATTAATTTCGTACTAGGTTCGTGGCAGGTTTATGTGCCGGGTCCAAAATTGACACCCTTAGGCTGAACCATCTATGTGTAAGAGTCACGTTCCCAGCTCATCATCTGGTTGCATCATCTCCTGCAAAAACCCTCTAAAGCCTATGCATTTACTGTTGTTGTCGGGCGATATTCCATCTCAAATTCTCCCGTCTCTACAACCCATTTTATCATCATGCCAGAGGTTTCTGGTTTATCCATTATTCGCCACAAGGATAAGTTGGTAAGGACTATTACTTTATGTCACAAGAAATATGACATGAGTTTCCGTGCCGCCACCCCTAATGTTAATCCTTCCTTCTCCACCTCTGAATATCTTAGTTACGCCCTCTGCAGTAGTTTGCTCACATAATAAATTTGCATATGCTTGCCCTGCTCCTTTCTTAACAAGACGAGCTCACTGCGACCTCGCCTACTGAAAGATATATGTACAAGTTTTTCCCATGCACTGGTTTGGTCAGTAAAGTCAGCTTTGACAAAAATGCTTTTAATTCATTAAAATCTTTCTCGCACTTCTCCGGCCACTAGAATTTGTTGACCTTCATCAACACCCTAAAGTAAGGAAAGCTTTTTTCTGCCGACTTGGAGATAAACCGACTGAGGGCTGCTATCTGACTCGTAATTTGTTGCACTTTATTAACATTAGTGGGCAATGCTATGTCAATAACTGCTTTTATCTTTTCGAGATTTACCTTGATTTCTCTTTCTATGACCATATAACTCAAAAACATTCCCGACATATCTCTAAAAGAACTTTTGGAGGGGTTCAACTTCATACGAAAGTTTTTCAATACTGTGAACGTTTCTGTCAGATCAGCCACATAAGATTTGGCCAGCTTGATCTTTACCAGCATATCATTGGCATATACTTCCATATTCCTTCTCAGCCGTTTTCGAAACATCAGATCCATGAGCCTCGATAAGTAGCACACTGTGTTCTTGAGCCCAAAGAACATAACTACGAGCAATACGTGTCGGATGAGGTGATAAAACTTACTTTTTTATGATCCTCCTGTCAATCGTGATCCGGTGGTACCCCGATATGCATCCATCATACTTAAGAGTTCATACCCCGAGGTTGAATCTACCAACTGGTCTATCCTTAGTAACGGATAGTGGTCCTTAGGACATGGCTAATTAAGATCGTGAAAATTGATACACATTCTGACATTATCCCCTTTCGAACCATAACCGCATTAGACAACCACTCCGGAATTCGATCTCCGTATATGTCCTACCTTCAAGATCTTATTCACTTTTACTTGAATGATCTTATCCTTATCCCAACCGAAAGGCCGCTTTTTCTCCTTGACCGTCGTCTCCTCTCCGGATCAACATTGAGGTGGTGGATCAACTGCTCCGTATCTACTCCTCCCAGATCTCCTAAACTCCATGCAAATAAATCCACATTTTTCCTTAAAAACTCCATAATCTCACTGGTTAATCCTAGCCCCAGCTATGTCCCTATCTTGGTTGTTTTGTTTGGATCTCCTAGCAGCAATTCTATGTTAATAAGCTCTTCCTCAAGTCTTACAGACAATATCCCCGGTTCTTTCACATTCTCCGTTCTCTTCACTATCTTAAGGGGGTTTGTTTTCCTTTCACTATCCACATCCTTCCGCTTTGATTTATTTTCTTCTCCCTTTCTCACGGCTTCCACATAACATTTTCTAGCTACCTACTTATCTCCCAACACTTCCCCCATTCAATCTTCCACGACAAATTTATGTTTCATATGGAATTTAGATACAATAACTTTGTAAGTATTGAGTGTAGATCTACAAATAATGAGATTATAGGTAGAATATGAATCCACAACAAGAAAACTAACCATTCACGTCTTATGCCATGATCTCCCAAAGTAACATGCCAGATCACCTGCCCAATAGGTTCAACCACTCCTCCACTGAAACTGAACATAGTTGTGTCCACTGGCTTCCACTTCATCTCCATTCCCATTTTCAAATAAGCCTCGCAGAACAAATCGTTGACAGAGCTACAAGTATCCACCATGATCCGAGCTACCTCAAAATTAGCTATCGTAGTCGTGATGACCAAAGCGTCATTATGTCCGAGTGCTATCCCTCTTTCGGTCCTCTGCCCCAAATGATATGACAAAGCTTGCATCCTTTCCCACTTCAGTAGGTCCTCCCGTGATCATATTTATGGTTCCCCTCTTGGGAGGGGTCTCCTTGCCTGCTCTCGTATTTCTTTTTCTCTCTCCCCTCGCCGGGAGATGGTGATTCTTGTGGGCATTTGCATTGCTCGACTGTGTCTGGTCCAAGCTTACCCAACCGGACATCCATCCCTTTTTGATCATCCTCTCTATCTCATTTTTCAAATGTCGGCACTCCTCCATCGTATGCCTAAAATAGTTGCGGTACTCACAAAAGAAATTGGATTTCGGTCTCGATGGTACCGTTGAATAGTTCGTGGGCCATTTTAGCTCCTTGTTCCCTGCCACCTCCATCAACACTCGTGCCCTTGGCCCACCAAAGGAGTATATCTTCTCGGCTCAGCCACCCCTGAGAGTAAATCAGTCCTTCTCTCCTGATCACAGGGTCGCTTTGATCCCGCCTCACGATACCCTTCCACCATATCCTTTTTCTTATCACGGCTTTCCTCCTTCTTACCCCTTTTGCACTTCCTCCAAATTAACATACTCTTCACTCTAACTATGAGATCATCAAGATCCCCCTCCAATCTCTCAGCCAAATACCTGAAGAAATCTCCCTCCCTTAGCCCTTGGGTAAGAGCACTAGTTAATATCTCTTGGTTTGCTGAAGGCACCTCCAACGCCGCTGCCGTGAATGTTTTCACATTATTATGCGAGATTCCCCGCCAATCGCTTAATCCGGAAAGTGCCAAGGACATTTTTCTCGATGCTTCCGTGAGCTTGCGAACTAATGTAAGAAAGCCAAACCAAATTCCTCAATGGAACAGTTGGACTCGGGGTAATCGGATGAAGCATTGTTGGGCCGACTTGGATAGTGTTCTAAGAAATACTCGGCACTTCACTTCACTCCATCCGAATATCTGTGAAAAGGGGTTGAGTTCTCAAATCATCACAAATGCTCACATAGATCGTTTGTTCCATCATATTCATAAATTAATGAGCGTAAGTTTTTGGTAGCCTCTCTCCGCAATCACGACCGCTCTAAAAGGGATTTTACTCTTCACTAACTCCATACTAGCCATTCTCTACTTCATCTATTCATCTCCTTTTGTATCTTTTCCCACCTTTTCGCCATCCCATCCCATCTGATAGCTAGTCCTTCGACCTTAGGCGCTACCTCCTCCGGACGCTGAAGGGGCTCCTCTAGGGGAAGTCCCGGAGTTTCCTTTTGTGCTTGTGCCTTCGATACCGCACTAGAAATTAGATTCTCCAGTTGTCCCCTCGTGAACTGCAACGTCTCCCTAGCAAACTCCTCATTCAAGTTCACCATCAACACTCGGTTCATGAAAGATCCTGGCACAACCCATGGGGTGTTGAGAAACGACCCGCCAAGCATCTCCTCCAAATGACCAGGTATTCGTGTTCCATCCCCTGGGGTAACCATCACCTCCTTTCCCCGAGACCCTGATTCGCTCATCCTCACGCCTTGAACTCAAATTTCCCATAGATGGCACCACTTGATCTATCATGGTTGTGCTAAACTATCAAGGATCCAACTTCCACTCCTCGTCACACCTGCAAAGCCAAAATCGGAGGGTTTTCTAGCTTCAGCACTCTGATGCCAAAGTTAGAGCCAGAATATTGAATAATGTGTATATATGCGTAAAGCAATAAAACTTGTAAACTTTTAACAAAGTGGGTGATGCCCCTATTATACCTGAGTTTTGGCCTCTCCCTTCCCCCTATCCAGGGTGTTACACATGTTTCCTTCTGCTAGGTCTCTGATTATTCTCCACTCAATATCCGTCAAAGTTACTCGCTGGCAGGTCTCCTCTCATAAGGGTTACTTTTGGGCAGGCCGGCCACGCCCATACTTATTTCCTGGCAAGTGTGGCCTTTGACCCACCCCCTTTTTGGTCCTCAAATCCGGCATCATTAATGAAGTGATCAGAGAATATCTTTCGCATTAAATGCATTCCCTTGATCGACATGCCTCCCGCCTTTATGTCTTGTCATTGGTTGTACTTGTCACCGCCCTCCCCTTCTTATGAGTTGTTCTCTGTCTTTATGTCCCAAGTTGTTATATCCCACATTTAATGTTACTCATGTTTTTTCTGGGGTAGGGCTATTATTCCCTACCTAACCTTAATGCCACCGAAAAGGGCTTTAATTTAATCATCTGGTTAACTTAGCATCTTTTACTCGAGGGGCTCCTTCCCCTCGCGCCACTGTCCCTTCTAGTAGATCCTTCTTGTGGGGGAAAACTCCTTACGTAGATTCTTCCAGCCTAAAGTGGGCCAGATCACTGATATAATAGTTTCTACACACGCGAGAATCATCCATATGGTGAAATTGAAGATGAACATCCTTTTGAACATAAGATCTGGTCCGCCTATAAATCAGTCATATACGTCACGTTGTAACTGATAAGTTTGAGAAGCTAATATTTAACATATTATTTTCCTACTCGTACCTCCTACCTATACAACATAAATTATCTTCTTTTTATGTTTCATAATGAAAATTATGCGTCTTTAATGTTTAAAATATATAAGTCCATTGAATAATGCTAATTGTATAAATATAATGTTCATTCAATTGAGATTCTCATGTATACACATATATATTATTCATTTTAATCAAATCATTGGCTAGTTGCATATTGTATTGTTTACTGTTTTGTTACTTTGGCATATCGTCATTAGACAAAAATATCACAACATAATTATTCTATGAAAACACTTTGATAAAAAATTATCATATTTAATAATTTTATAAATAATATATAGTTGTAGAGCAACAAAAGTCCACATACAAATATTTGACACAAAGACTAAAAGCACTTTGTGTTTTAGGGTCACATAGTAACAATTAAGAATGCGCTAATTCAACAAGTCACTACCCTAGTGGTAGGGAGGAGGTCCTAAGATCCTTGTGGTCTTTGTTTCAAGTCCTTCAAGGCATATTTCAACTAATTGATCAATCAACAATGTTGTCTTTCTTCCAAATAAGTTAGAGTGGGGATTGAATCTCACCGGAAACCATCGGCTTCTTGGAATGAATGCTAGAAGAAGGCAATGTGGCATCAAGCCCCTTGTGCACAAAAGTGTATATGCCCTGTTGGATGGAAAGAAGACTAGAAAAGGGCAGTGTGACACTGAAACCCTTGTGCACAATGTACATGCCTTGTTGGAAACCTGAGGTTCCTTCAGGACTCTAGAAACAGGATTATAGAGGCCAAGATTAGTTCGGTGAAGGCAAGAACTAAGCCATCCAAAAAAAAAGTGTGCTACTGTGTAAATGTTTGTTGTATTAGTTGGCCCATTTTATATGATCCATTAATCAATCATTGTTGGCCCACTTTAGCAGCCCAATATGAAACTAGCCCAAGTGTTGAACCCATGTGTGAACTCGGGTCTTGGACTCGGACTGCGGGATCCAAATTGCTTGTCCGCAGATCCTTCATCTCTAATCCTAGTCGCCCGATCCTTAGTCTTGATCTGGTTCGTTCAT
The DNA here is from genome assembly GCA_016081115.2 of Rehmannia glutinosa. NCBI lineage: Eukaryota > Viridiplantae > Streptophyta > Magnoliopsida > Lamiales > Orobanchaceae > Rehmannia > Rehmannia glutinosa. The sequence continues at coordinate 25,565 of JABTTQ020000279.1, read as the reverse complement.
TGACCCTATAAAATAGCCCCAGCCCCATACCCTAATTCACTATTCTGGTGTTTTTTCTCTCTCTTCTCTTGATCCTTCTTCGATACTCTGTGATATCTCTCTCTCTAGAAATCTCACTACCTCGTTGGATTTCTGTGTGATTCTGGGGTGATTGTGTTAGATCTGAGTGTTTTCTAACTAGTTCACCATCTTTGTGGACTGATTCTCTCTTTCTTTGTGCGATTAGGGTTTGCTGGGTTTGTGGGCCTTTTCTAGGGTTTCGAGGGTTTCGAGGGTTTCATACACTTAGGATCTTGAGGGCTATTGTTGGCTTGGATGAGTGGGTGCCATTTCTTGGTTCTCTGGTGACATATTGGTGGTTTGGGAAAAAACTGGTCCTGAGCCGAATTATTTCATAATCGGTTTTAGGGTTTTATCCCTTATATTTTTCTTTGTTATATTTTCATTGTACTTTGATTTTTTCTTGTAATTTTCTTTCAGTACAAAAGTGTCTAGAGTTAATTTGTATAAAAGGCTATTGAGTCTGTAATTTGTTCATCGGTACTAAGTGTATCGATCTATTTGAGGGAGATAGATACCCAACAGTGGTATCAGAGCACCTATATGCCTCTTGGTGGGTTGGTGCTTCTGTTTCTAGTGGGATCTTAGTGATTTTTGGCTCCTGGTGATCTCTGTGATTGGTTTGATACCCATGACTTGCTCCTGGTTGTAAGGACTATTCTCTTCCCTTTCTCTCTCTTTTACTTTCAGTAAGCAGTAGTTTTAGGGAAACCCTAAGCATCAAGCCTCTTGACCCTGTGCCACGAGCGCAGTGGAATCCTGAGGTGCTAGGGGGATCTACCCTAGTTCCTTTAATCTCATTTCTATTGATCTACTGTTTTATTTGGACTCTGTGTGGTCCATTGTTGCTTTGTGTTGGACTCTATGTGGTCCTTGCTTGCCTATTATTCATTTTCTTGTTGCTCTGATAGGACTCTGTGTGGTCCACTCTGTGTTGTTTCTGCTGATTTGTTCCTTGTGATCTTGGTGTACTTCTTGTGTACTTTGTGAACTACATGTGTCTTATCTTTGTGATATATTCTTGCCTATATCTGTGATAATGACTGGTGTTTCTGGCTATCACATGGAACCCTTCAACGGAAAAACTGATTTTTCTATTTGGCAACAAATAATGAAGGGCATTTTGATTCAACAAAAATGTTTTAAAGCTGTTGAACAAAAGTATATTGGTAAAGATATTGCTGAAATCAAAGATGAACTTGATGAGTTTGCTTATTCATCCATTATTCTAAATCTTTCTGATTTTGTGTTAAGAAAAGTTGTCAAGTTATCTAGTGCCAAGGATTTGTGGAACAAATTGGTGAACTCTTTACTGAAACTTCATTACCTTCCAAACTCTTTCTACTTGAAAATTTTTTCAGATTCAAACTTGATTTGACAAAAGATATGGATGAAAACTTTGATGTTTTTACAAAACTGATACAAGATATCAAGTTGACTGGTGATAAAAACATTGATGATTATACTCCTATTATCTTGCTGAATATTATTCCTGATTCTTTTGCTGATGTGAAATCTGTCATTAAGTATGGCAGAGATTCTATTACCCTTGATATTGTGATTAATGGCCTTAAGAGTAAGGAATTAGATCTGAAAATATCCAAGAGAATGAACAGGGGTCAGGGAAAGTGATGCATGTTAGAGGTAGAAATCAGAACAAAAGGAATGGGAATAACAATAACAATAACAATAAGTCAGGTAGAAAGAGAAGCAAAAGCAGAGGGAGGTCTAATTCTAAACTTAGGAATAATAGGAAGTGTTATAATTGTGGTGAGCATGGTCACTATATCAAAGAGTGTACTAAACCCAGGAATAACAAGAACAACAATCAAAACAATAACCAGAACAATAAAAACCAAGCCAATGACTCTATGAACTTGACTACTTCTAATGATCATATGGGTGATGTGTTTATGGTGCATGAGTTGCTTGATTCTGTGAATTATGTGTTTCAAATGCTTTCCGTGATTATGAATGGCTAATTGTTTCTACATGCACATTCCATATGACATCTTTTAAACACGTGTTTAATACTTATGCTTTAGTGCAAAGTGGATTTGTTTCCATGGCTAATGATAAAAAGTGTCAAGTTCTTGGTGTGGGTACTGTGTGCTTGAAACTTGAAATTGGTTATGTTTTGACACTCATTAATGATGTGAGACATGTTCCTGAGTTATCCAATAATCTGATATCCTGTGTTATGCTTGAACATGATGGCTATGAAGGAAGATGGGGGAAGGGTGTTATGAAACTCATGAGGGGTTCTATGATAATTGCAAAAGCTGAGAAGAACAGAAACCTTTATGTTTTGCATGCTAAACATGGTTCTTTTGTGCCTAATTCTGTGAATAAAGTTGTTAAGCCTGTGTCAAATGATTTGACTGATTTATGGCAAAAAAGATTTGGTCACATTAGCTCTAAAGGGCTTGATATTCTACAGAATAAGGGTTGTTTTGGTAAAAAAAAACTTGATGCTTTGTCTTTTTGTGAATCATGTGTGTAAGAAAAACATCAAAGGGTTAAGTTCCCCTCCGCTACTAATCCCAAATCATCCTCTAGTTCTGAATTGCTTGAATACTTGCATGCTGATGTTTGGGGTCCCTCTTTTGTGCATACTCATGGTGGAAATAGATACTTCTTATCCATAATTGATGATTATTCCAGAAAGTTTGGGTGTTTTTAATGAAGAATAAATCATTGTTTTTGATAAGTTTAAAACCTGGAAAATTATTATTGAAAACCAAACCGCAAAAAGATAAAAGTTTTAAGAATTGATAATGGCCTGGAATTTTGCAATCAATTGATGGATAATCTTTGTGATGATTTTGGTATAAAAAGGCACAAGTCGATTGCCTATTCATCTCAAAGAAAATGGTGTTGCTTTGAGAGGATGAATAGAACATTTTTAGAAAGGGTGAGGAGCATGCTTGCTACCTCCTGACTTTCTAAAAGGTTTTGGGGAAAAGATGTAGTCACAAAGAACCTATTTAATCAATAAGTCTCCCTCCCCTTGGAAGGGGAAATACCTTAAGAGATTTGGACCTAAAAGCCAGGATTTTTCTAACTTGAACATTTTTGGATGCACCGCTTTTGTACATCAAAAGACTCGATAAATTGGAACCAAGGTCTATAAAATGTGTATTTCTTGGCTACCCTGGGGGTTAAAGGCTATAGACTTTGGAACAGAGGAGAACCTGGTTTTAAAACTATAATTAGTAGGGATGTTTTATTCAATGAACTTGAATTCCCTTGTCTTGTGCATCCTACTCCTTAAACTATTTCTGAAAGTGATAATACTCCAACTGGGGTGGAGCTTTCTATTTTGTCTCCTAATATTGCTTTGCTCACGATTCACCTATCAATGATACTTTGCCTGATAATATGAATGATCATGATGTGCATATTGATGATGATACTCAGCATGATAATGTGCATGATATGCAAATGATTTTCCTGATGTTAACACTGATAATGAACCTGTTGATGATATTCATGATGATTTGAATGATTGTGTGTTAACTAGGGATAGAACTAGGAGGTATGTTAGAATCCCAAACAAATATGTTGATTTTCACATGACATCCTATGGGTTTTCTGTGTTTGAATCTATTCATGGTTCTGAGCCTAAAACCTTTTCTGAAGCTATGAATTCTGTTGAATCTACTAAGTGGTTGAGTGTTATGCATGATGAAATGACTTCTCTGCATGTTAATAACACATGGATTCTTGTTCCAAAACCTCCAAACTGCTCTGTGGTTGATTGTAAATGGTTATATAATGTAACGACCCAATTTTATGAATTAAAGTATTCTAAAATATTATTAAGAAAACACAAATTTGTAAATTAAAGTAATCCCAATAATTATCAAAAAAAATTGATTTAGAATTTTTAATTCTTAAGGAAAAAATATAATAATAATAATAATAGTAGTAATAATAATAATAATAATAACAATAATAACAATAATATTACATCTTCCAAATTAAAATATACAACAACTATTCCAAGCATAAACCGGAAAATTAAAGACATAAATCTAAAATTTAGTCTTATCATAATTATTTAAAATAAAGCATGATTTCATCCACCATCCACAACATCATATCTTCAGCCGGATTCTTCAACATGAAAGTCATGATAATAATAGGGGTGAGCTTCATCTCGCTCAGTAGGGATATATCAGTCAATATTTAATATGACATTACAAACATTCACATAATTACAACAGTAAATTCATTAATTTCCTATTTTTCCTCTGACTAGTCAGTTCCTGCATATAGCATTGCGGGTTCACCCCAAAGATACGTTTGATCCCGGACCCTTTTCATAGCCCCTAGCTTATATGAATTTATTTCCTCTTGACATATATTGCAATCAATGAAGTACAATCATGAAACATTAAATAAAGACAAATAATATAAAAACCCCTACCTTAATAATCGCAGATATCGATGTAGAAAAATGAACAGTAAAAGTCCTAATCCTCGGCCCCTTCGTTCTCTTATAATTATATGAAATTATATAATTAATATGTGATTTTAATAAATCGTACTAATTAATGAAATAATTTATAAAAATAAATATTAAAAGAAGCTTGTGAATTGGGAATTATATATATATACATAGAAAACATGAATAATAAGTAGAAAAAATATCATACCTTATAATTATATGAAATTTGTTGTAGAATTCGAGTATGAAATTATACATATTAATAGTAATTAATATTAACCCCTAATTACTCTAAAATAACCCCTAAACTCACCCCCTAAACTAACCCCTAACATAACCTCTATACTAACCTCTAATTTAAATATTAATTAATATATGGGTTATCGCATTCTACTCTCCTTAAATATAATTTCGTCCTCGAAATTCGATATCTTACCTAGAATTGGAAAAAAAAAGTTGGGTACTTGACACGAATCTCCTCTTCACGCTTCCAAGTAGCTTCATTTCTGCCAAGACTTGTCCACTGTACTTTGATCAGAGCAATATCATTATTTCTCAAATGGTGAATCTTGCGTTCCAAAATAGCCTCTGGTGCTTCCTCGTATGTTATGTTATTGTTGATTGTTAGATCCTTATAATTCATGATGAAACTTGGATCGTGAACGTACTTTCTTACCATAGAGACGTGAAAAATATTATGCACACTTGATAGACTCGGTGGTAATGCTAGCTGATAAGCTAAATCTCCAACTCGTGTAAGGATTTCAAATGGTCCGATATATCTTGGTTTCAACTTTCCCTTTTCGCCAAATCGAATAACACGTTTAATATGAGCTACTTTCAGAAATATTTTTTTCTCCTTCATCAAACTGTATATGTTTTCTCCGTCTATCAGCATATGACTTTTGTCTATCTTGAGCGATCTTGATTCGATCTTGTATCATAGTTATCTTCTCAACAGTTTGCCGAATTAATTCAGGCCCCAAAATTTTTCTTTCATCAACTTCGCTCTAATATAATGGTGATCTACATTTTCTTCTGTACAACTTCTCGTATGGAGCCATCCCAGTAGTCGTTTGATAATTGTTGTTATAAGTGAATTCTACCAAGGGTAATAATGTTTCCAAATTACTTCCTAAGTCGAGCACACATGCTCTCAACATATCTTCAATATTTGAATAGTCCTTTCAGATTGTCCATCTGTTTGCGGGTGATAAGCCGTACTAAAGTTTAGCTTTATTCCCAAGGCACTTTGTATACTTTTCCAAAGCTTAGAAGTAAAACGCGTATCTCTGTCTGAAACAATTGACACGGGAACTCCATGAAGTTTCACTATATCCTCAATATAAATTTGTGCATATCGCTCCATACTGAACATCATCTTAACGGGTAAGAAATGAGCTGACTTTGTTAAATGATCCACTACAACCCAAACATCTTTATTTCCCTTGACTGATGGTGGAAGCCCTACCACAAAATCCATAGTTACGTGCTTCCATTTCCATTCTGGAATATCAATTGGTTTGAGTTAAACCAGATGGTCTTTGGTGTTCGGCTTTAACTTGCTGACAAGTCAAATCTTTTTCCACAAAAGTTTCAATATCTCTTTTCATACTTAGCCACCAAAATAATTCTCTTATCAACTGCTCTTGCTCCGTGAGCAAATAAGTCACTCACCCTTGGTCTCACAGTTTAAATCGTAGTTAGGGTAATTACTTTATGTTCAATACAACCAAACTCTTAAATAAGGAAACCTTACATGCTCAAAACGTAATTTACAGAAATCCTAAGTTCAAATCTCATTAGGGAAAATCCATCTCAAATCTAAATTTATTTATGTATTCAATACATTAACCCTTAGTAGGAGAACTTTTCATCAAATAACTAACCTTATTGGTTGTCAACTCACAACTACAATAATCAAATCTTATTGAGAAAACCTTATATTTCAGTATGCCCAAATACTCAAGTCGTAATTAGGAAAAACCATTCACTCAAATACACGGAATAACCCTATATTCAAATAACTCAAATCCTTTAAGGAAAATCTTACATTCAATGACTCAAATCTTATAGGGCAAAATCTTGTGTTCAATATCTCATACCTCATAGGAAAAATGGTATATTCAATAACTCAAACCTTATAGAGTAAACCATATACTCAAACATTAATCAAGAAAAATACTATAATCAGTAGTTCAGCTATAACTGGGTAAACCTTATCACCTTCATATGAGAATAAGCCTATAGCACACTTATCGACCAACTCAGCAATAACAATCTAATTTACATAAACACATAAATCATTATAAGCTTTTTAAAGCGACAAGCATATCACTTGTCCCTTTAACTTGGATTGTAGTAAAGTTCTTTCTAGGCCTCCATCAAAACAAACCTGAGACTTGAACCCTGTATCATAGGGTTAGTAAAAATTAATCAAATTCATTGTACAACTAAAATCAAGAGATTATCATTTTGCATCTATCAACTTAATAGTTCCCATATGTTTATCATAATCCAAATCAAGACGTGTAATCCTAATGAAAAAACAAAATCTTATTAATAATAATAATTCTCGAATAACAGGGGTCATGCTTAAAAATATAAAAGTCAATAACCAAAAGTTAACTAACAATAATAATTAGAAAACTAACGTAAAGCTAGTGATGATTAGTCAATCATCTCTAACTATAGATAACATGTCTCACTCCTCATCTCTATCAATGATAATGGGTCTATTAATCAATCCATAAGTTTACAAGACACTAAGTCTTCTAAAACTTCGAATCTTTCTCAAGTTTCGCTTCTTGGGTTTTTTTTCTTCTCCCTCAAGTATCATCAAAATATTGGCATGAGCACCAGCACGGTAGCACCATCACCTCAAAGTTGCTGGTAACTTCTATAAACCTCAATAACACATTCTCGTTAACATAAGGTCTCACTAATCATCTTCCTAATAATCCAAATCAAATAAGTATTGGTTATCTAGGTTCATGTAATTAAGCCCATACGATTTTATCATAAAATTTCTTTAATATAAATTATCGTAATACATGTACTTGTTATGAATTTTCTTTAATACAATATTGTTTTTATTTTAAAATGAATGATGACAAGAATTGATAAATGTACTTCTAAAACATGATAATATAAAATGATACTTCATAAATAAATGGAATAACATGACATAATAAATTGCATACCTTGAGAAACCGGACGAGATATGATGAAGGTGTATGTTATTAGACTATTTTCTTTTAAAATTTGAAAAAGAAGCCTTTGTTTTTCCAAGTCTACGAATCGTAGACTGCTTTGATACCCACTTGTAACGACCCAATTTTATGAATTAAAGTATTCTAAAATATTATTAAGAAAACACAAATTTGTAAATTAAAGTAATCCCAATAATTATCAAAAAAATTGATTTAGAATTTTTAATTCTTAAGGAAAAATATAATAATAATAATAATAATAATAATAATAATAATAATAATAATAATAATAACAATAATTACATCTTCCAAATTAAAATATCCAACAACTGCTTCCAAGCATAAACCGAAAAATTAAAGACATAAATCTAAAATTTAGTCTGATCATAATTATTTAAAATAAAGCATGATTTATTCCACCATCCACAACATCATATCTTCATCCGGATTCCTCAACCTGAAAGTCATGATAATAATAGGGTGAGCTTCATCTCGCTCGAGGGGATATATCTGTCAATATTTAATATGACATTAAAAACATTCACATAATTACAACAGTAAATTCATTATTTTTCTCTTTTTCCTCTGACTAGCCAGTTCCTGCATATAGCATTGCGGGCACGAAGATTCGTTTGATCCCGGACCCTTTTCATAGCCCCTAGCTTATATGAATTTATTTCCTCTTGACATATATTACAATCAATGAAGTACAATCATGAAACATTAAATAAAGACAAATAATATAAAAATCCCTACCTTAATAATCGCAGATATTCGATGTAGAAAAATGACCAGTAAAAGTCATAATCCTCGGCCCCTTCGTTCTCTTATAATTATATGAAATTATATAATTAATATGTGATTTTAATAAATCGTACTAATTAATGAAATAATTTATAAAAATAAATATTGAAAGAAGCTTGTGAATTGGGAATTATATATATACATATACATATACATAGAAAACATGAATAATAAGTAGAAAAAATATCATACCTTATAATTATATGAAATTTGTTGTAGAATTTGAGTATGAAATTATACATATTTATAGTAATTAATATTAACCCCTAATTACTCTAAAATAACCCCTAAACTCACCCCCTAAACTAACCCCTAACATAACCTCTATACTAACCTCTAATTTAAATATTAATTAATATATGGGTTATCACATATAAGGTCAAACAAGAATCTGAGGGCGTTAGATTTAAAGCAAGATTAGTTGTTAAGGGTTTTACTCAGAAGGAAGGGATTGATTACACAGAAATATTTGCTCATGTTGTTAAATTTGTCACTGTGAGAGTTATGTTTGCTCTTGTTGCTCAATTTGATTGGGAATTGAAGCAGTTGGATATTAAAACTGTTTTTTTACATGGTGACTTGGATGAAAAAAAAATTATGAAACAACCTGAGCATTTTGAGGACAAATCCAAGCCCAATCATGTCTCACTTTTTACTCCAAAATCTTTGTATGGTCTTAAATAATCCCCAAGACAAAGGAACAAAAAGTTTGATCAGTGCATGCTTGATTTAAAGTTTTGTAGAAGTCAATTTGATCATTGTCTTTACTTTAAACTTGATGCTAATACTCATGTGTTCTCACTGTTATATATTGATGACATGTTGCTTGTTGGACCTTATATCAAATCTATTGATCATGTTAGAAATTGTCTAAGTGCTAAGTTTGACATGAAATATTTGGGTGATGCTAAAAAGATTTTTGGAATGAACATTGACAGGGACAGATCTAAATCTGTCATTTATTTGCATCAGTCCTCTTATATATAAAAGATTTTACAAAAAATTTCTATGTCTAATGCTAAATATGTGAATGTACCTCTTGCTTCTCATTTTCTGTTAAGTAAGGAACAGTCCCCTAAGACTGAACCTGATATGTGTGCGATGCAAAATATTCCTTATGCTAATGCAATTGGATCTGTTATGTACTTAATGGTGAGCACTAGGCCTGATATTGGCTATGATATTTCTTGTTTGAGTAGATACATGTCTAAACCTTGTGTGGTGCATTGGAATGCTGTTAAATGGCTGTTGAGATATCTGAGGCATTCCACTGAATATAGCTTGTGTTTTTCTAAATGTGAATCTGGTATAATTTTGAAAGGATATGTTGATTCAAATTATGCTAATGATAAAGACAACAGAAAATTAACAACTTCCTATGTTTTTACACTTTGTGGTTCTTATATAAGTTGGAAATCCCAACTGCAACATAGTGTGGCTCTGCCACAATAGAATCGAGAATATGTTGCGATCATGAAGCTTTAAAAGAAGCCTTATGGCTTAAAGGTCTTGTTTCTGAAATTGGTATTCTAAAACAAAAGGTGGTTGTATTTTCGATTCTCAATCCTGTATTCAATTATGCAAAAACCCAGATTTTCATGATAGAACCAAACATATTGATATACGTTTTCATTTTATAAGAGATATTATTTGAAAAGGCTTGGTTAATCTTGAAAAAGTGGCCTCTGAATACAGTCCAGCTGATATAGGTACTAAGTGTCTACCCTTATCAAAGTTCAAAACTTGTTTAAAATTTCTCAATTTTGACACTGGTGATTAGTTACCCCTTACTTACCCTTATGTTGGGTTTAACAGTTTATTGTGTATTTCTGTTAAATCCAAAACTGTTGAGTTAATGTTTGCTTTGTGCTTATATGAATTCAATGGGGGGAACTTGACTTGTTGTGTGCTTGTTGAGGTCCTTATCCAATTACAATTAGCTTAAGCGCTTCTGTTACACAAGTCCTTCTTGGCTATGTGCTGGGAAGGCAAAAGGCGATGATGATGACCAGTTATATTTCCCTTAAGTTTGCCTAATGATCCATAATGAGCCAAAGGTGGAGATTTTTGTATTAGTTGGCCCATTTTATATGATCCATTAATCAATAATTGTTGGCCCACTTTAGTAGCCCAACATGAAACTGGCCCAAATGTTGAACCCGTCTGTGAACTCGGGTCTTGGACTCGGACTGCGGGATCCGAATTGCTTGTCCACGGATCCTTCATCTCTTATCCTGGCCATCCGATCCTTAGTCTTGATCTGGTTCGTTCATTGACCCTATAAAATGACCCTAGCCTCAAAGCCTAATTCACTATTCTGGTGTTTTTTCTCGCTATTCTCTCGATCCTTCTCCGATACCCTGTGATATCTCTCTCTCTAGAAATCTCACTACCTCGCTGGATTTCTGTGTGATTTTGGGGTGATTGAATTAGATCTGAGTATTTTCTAACAATTCACCATCTTTGTGGACTGATTCTCAACTTTTTTTGTGAGATTAGGGTTTGCTAGGTTTGTGGGCATTTTCTAGGGTTTACTGGGTTTCTAGGGTTTCATACACTTGGGATCTTAAGGGCTATTGTTGGCTTGGCTAAGTGGGTGTCATTTCTTGGTTCTCTGGTTTGATCTCTCCGTGACATCTTGGTGGTTTGGGGAAAAACTGGTCTTGATCCGATTTATTTCATAATCCGTTTTAGGGTTTTATCCCTTATATTTTTCTTTGTTATATTTTCATTGTACTTTGATTTTTTCTTGTAATTTTCTTTCAGTACAAAAGTGTCGAGAGTTAATTTGTATAATAGGTTGTTGAGTCTGTAATTTGTTCATCGGTACTAAGTGTATCGCTCTATTTGAGGCAGATAGATACCCAACAATGCTTTTTATTTTTCTATTTTCACAACTTTTATATTATTTTTTTCATTTTTATAAGTATATTAAATGCATAACAACTCAAAACATGTCATCAAATAGAATATTTTAATGCATAAGAAAAAGATGTTCCTGGTTCCAACTTCCAAGGAAGAAAGACCAAGGTTCCAATTACTTCCAATGAAGAAGGAATATTACCATCAGCAAAACTATATATATAGCCAGCTGGCCACAAGCATAAACAGCCAGCAAGTTTAAGTGGAGAAGGCAAAGGAAAACTCGTGTCACAAAGCATGAAAGCGGCCGGCAATTCACCAAGAGAAGAGCTAAAAGACACAATATTGCCATTAATCTGTACGTACATACACATGAATAAATTAACAGATTTAATCAGTGGGAAAAAAACTTGAAAGCGGTCGGAACAATTCACCATATCGCTGGACGCACGATGAAATAAACAAAAGCGAGGTCAATAAGTTCGTGTCAACAAGCTTGAAGGTCGCCGGCAGCTCTCACCAAGAACAGACAGACACGGCCATCGCAATCGTGGCAGAAAGCTTTAACAAGCCATCATACTCGATCAGGAGAAGAAAAACTAGACGATCTTGTTGTGCCATTATTAAATAATTAACAGACCTTAATTAATTAAAACCTTAATTGTGTGTTAGAAGAAGAAAATTATATTAGTGGGGAAGTTCTCAATAATAATATATAGGGATAATTATAAAAAATACCCGTGATTTAATTTAGCCCAATTACAAAATAACCACTGTATCTTCTGTGAATCGTGAACTTATCTTTCAAGGGTTGCACCCAATAACCCTTACCATCACTAAACAAAAATCTAGAGGGAAAGAAAAAAAAAATTAAATTCGGCTGGACCTCATGTACTTTTTGTAATTATCCTTAATATATAATAAATAAACTCAGTCAAGTAATAAACCATTCATCTTTTTTTTAATAAGTTAGGAGTACTAGTTTGAGGGGAGAGGATAAATTTCAAATAAACTGAAAGATGCCGGGTTCGAACCCCGGTCAACACCCTTATAAAGGAGGAATAATACCACTTGAGCTACAAGCTCGTGGTTAAAAATTGCCACTGCCAGGAATGTAATAAACCATTCATCTGAATGAATGGTGACTCTACCTCCGGAGCGCAACATCACTAGAGTAGAGTGTTCTTTGGAGAGTCCTCGCTTTGAGGTATGTGGTCGCCCTGCACCGTAGTGCGGGAAGGGTGACTCTACCTCCTAGAGTGCATAGCATGACTAGAGGAGAGTGCCTTGTTTCGAGCTCTATGACCGCCTCCAAGACGGAAGTGCAAGAGGGGTGACTTTGCTTTCTAGGTCGCATAGCATCACTAGAGGAGAGTATTATTTGGACAATGCCTCATTTCAAGGTATGTGGTCGCTTCCCAGACCGAAGCGCGAGAGGGGTGACACTGCCTCTTGGAGTGCATAGTATCAATAAAAGAGAATATTCTCTGGAGAGTGCCTCATTTCAAGGTTTATAGTCATCTCTCGAACTGAAGCGCATGAGGGGTGACTCTACCTCCTGGAGCACGTAACATCACTAGAGGAGAGTATTCTTTGGAGAGTGCCTCGTTTGGAGATCTGTGGTCACCCCCTGACCAAAGTGTGGGAGCAGGGAGGGGTAAATTGGAGTAATCTTTGGCGAGTAGCCACTTCGTGTAGGACTTGAGCAGTAAAGGATGCCATAGATGGTGCGGAGCCACCTCTTACAGGGCTTATAGAACCACTGATTATAAAACTTATGCTAAGAGATGTTGCGGATGGTTGGAGCCACCGCTTACTGGGCGTACAAGAGAGAACGCTATAGATGGAATAGAGTCACCACTTATATGATTTATGGTAGGAGCTTCCTTAGATGGCATGGAGCCACTTCTTACTAGGTTTGCATTAGAATGAAGCCTGGAAAGGTCCTAGATATCCGGGGCTACTGCTTATGGATAAATGTCAGGTTCTCTTTGCATTAGTGAGCTTAGTTACTGGTCCTCTCTTGTACCTAACATTCTTTAGCATTGTTGTGTAGAAAAAGGTAATGAGAGAAGAATTAACATAGGACTATGTGACGGTCTGGGATGGGAGCCCAAGCGCAGATGGGCACGCTCTGTTGTGTGGGTTCTCGCGAGTGGCTTTTGAACTGTTGTGTTTGTTAAGGACTTAGGGCGGACAATGAGTGTGAGAGCCTTCAGTTGGTTCAAATTTGGTCTTTGTAAGGTTATACTTTAGGTGTTGGGGAGTTGCCTTGTCAAGAATCAGATTGGCCTTGTAATATTGTGCTCCTGACTTCGTTGCAATCCTCATAGTTTGCTTGAAGTTTACTCCGTGTGTCTCTACTTTCTGGACTTCCAGAGAGTATGTTAATGATTCATGCTATGTGTGAGTCTTTCGAGATGTAAGTTTGGTTAGAGGGTTTTTGGCAAGCTCTCATGTTGAATATATGAGGTTACATTGACTAGTTCCATGAAAGGATGTAATATTCCCTTGGGAAATATTTGTCATCTTATACTGTGATAAGTAAGCTGGAGATAGCCTTTTGGCCTTTTGCATTGATGGCAAGTTAGTGTAATTAGTGTTTAGTGTGAGTTTTGCATGTATTTTGGACATGGTTTTGGCTAAAATGAGTTGATAAACATGTATTAACATAATAATATGGGCCGTGTTCTCAATATGTAGAAAAAATAATACGCTTTGCTCGTTTTGCAGGAAAATAACAATATTTAGAGCACTTTTGTGGCAATTTGGAGCATTACAGTATCGAACCATCAAGAATCGAGCGATTACGCGAAGTATGGAGCTGAACCAAGAAGAAATCAGAGGAACCAGGCGAAAAATGGCCACGCACGAGTAGCCTGTGCGCATAGGCACAACCCGTGCGTGCGTACTGCAGCAGAATTAGCCATTCGCATTAATGCATGGGCTGGTCGTGGCGATACGCACGCCCGGCAGTGCATCTGTTCAAGAAAAATCACAAGGTTCAACTCGACGCCGAGCGACCATTTTGCGCTTGGCACGGTCCGTGCGTGCAGCGATTTTGTAGAGTTTTACTTCGTATCAACTTAGGTTTGGTCTGAGGATGTTATAAATTGAGAGGAGGCGGACCCAAAAGACGACACACACTTTTACCCTAAAAAGCAGAGAAAAGAGCATCTTTCTTCTAGAAGAATCGAGAGAAAGGTCAAGATCGCATCCACGCTTGAGGATTGAAGATTGATTAAGAGATCATCGATATCCCTGAGTTTTGTTTCTCCATTGTATTCTTATTTTCATCTAGTTTGATATGGATCTCAACAATTTGTCTATGAATTATTCATTTCTCATGTCCTACTAAACATCTTATGATTAAGGGTTTGGGATTAGGTTAATTAACTCTTGTTTGATGATTGATTTTAATTGAAGTTATTATTTCGAACCATATTCGAGTACTTTGCTTTATTACCTGTTTGATCATATGACCAATGATTTAGCATGTTTGATGTGTTGATTCATAATTCGAGAGATGAGTTTCAATACTAGATGTTGAGTACTTGACATGAATAATTTGCATGATTGAGAATTATGTGATTATTTGTGAGGATTTGCTGATCTTATATGCTTTTAGGAGTTGTTATTTTATGTTGAGTAGAGATGCTAGCATAGATAATTTAATCGAGAGAGAGGATAAATTACTTTTGTGATTATCTTATAGAGAAGATAGATAATAACTTTGTTTGATTGATCTGATAACAAGAGAGTGATTAACTGAAATTATAACCCTGGAATCCATCCATATACTTGATCTTTTCTATCGTGACTCTTTGCTTTGTTATTTTTATGGTAGAATATTTTCTTAGTTTTATAAAACAACAATCACAATTCGATAGTCTAAATAAAAACAGTGCTATTATAATCTCAATAATTAGTACATTAATTTATTAGTCTCTGTGGGATCGACCTTGCTTACCATATCTATTAACTAAGTCATTCACTTGCGGTGGAGCTAAGAAATAAGGTGAACAGTGAGCTCTTTGTGAGTTCTCTATGTTGGTAGCATCCATCGAGTTTGTCCAAGTGTATGATACAAAATCTCTTTCTTTGTTGCTCTCCGAGTTGGGAAGAATTTACTCCTCCAGGGAGTGGTTTCATTGGTATGCTTAAAAAAATTGTGCTCCTACTTTGGAGCATTGGGGCTTTACACCGCGCTTGGATCTCCGAAGTAGTCTTAGGGAATGTAACATACCATAGGAGTAACTGGAATAGAAAATTGAGGGGGGCAGGGAAATATGAGGGAGCTCCTTGTTGAGGAGGGATGCTAAGTAGAGATGTTCAATGGCATAGTCGAGGGCTGGATGGCGCGTCCGTGCACTAGTGTGAGGAGGATCAATGCTTAGCCGCCTATTGTCACGCATGCGGGGGTATTCAGTTGGATTCCACTCTTCAAAATCTCCTCTAAATTTGAAGGATGTCTACTTTTTTATAATGGGCAATTCATGTTCATGATTTTCTATGTCATCAAGTCCCATGAATGATTCCAACAGTTCATTATTAATTTGGTCAATCTTTGTTGATGTTGACGTTGATATATGTTGATATTTAATCTCAATTTGTTGAAATTTTGTCTTGGTTCATAATATTATGTCCTCAATTTCCCGTTGTCTTGTCATATTCTCTACGATAAGAATTTCCTTCAAGTTAGATTATTGTTAATGAAGTTTTATCTCAATTTGTTGCTTTCTTGCCTTACAGTCGGCTAGGAATTGATAAAATATTTCTTCCAAGCTAGACAATTGTTAGTGTGGTTGATAAGAGGTTTCATGATTTGCAATTTTATGGGTCCATATATTTCCTTGAAGTGGATAATAAGGAACAAAGTTGTTCACTCTTTTACTTCCAAAAATCCCCATAGTTGTTAGAAAAATATTTTTATTTTGATTTTCATGATTTCATATAAATAAGTTTTATACCAAAACAATATTTCGAAAAGTTGTCCAAATACTTCAAAACATTTCAAATGATTTTTACTAAGTTTTAGAAGTCTTTTGAACTTTATTTTTGACCAAAATCGGACAACCTCTCTGTAATGAGGTCAACCGGTCGCCCTATAGGGTGACCCGAACCTGAATGTTTGCAAAATAGAAGTAAAAGAGAGAGACTAAAACAGGGAGGGCGACCAGTGCATGGGAGTTTCAGTTTTATTTTAAAAACTCTCTGTTTCTCGATGGAACGGTCTTTTCCACAGAAACCGATCGAATGTATAGCGACCGGTCGGCCAGTCACCCTAGATGTCGATTTTTATCAAATCTTGATCCAACGGTTTAAACTTTTGAATTGTCATCATAGCGACTGGTCGCCCTAAAGTTTTTGACATCAATTTCTATCTATTGCTTAAACATTTATCAGCAAAAATCACTTTATCATTTCTTAATCATTTTTGTAGATCTTTTTTATCCTTCTTTAGCAGAAAAATTCAAATTGGAGGAGCCTATATTGGAAATTAAATCTTAAAGCTCCTCAATAAATAGTTGAAGAATTTGAAGGATCAAAACAACAATTCATCTACAATCACAACAAGAAAAACTCAGCAAATCTCTCAAGCCTCTATTTTCTTATTCTTGTTGTAATATGCCTAAGCACTAAACTTTCATATCTAGATTTATAGGCTTTCTTTCTTGATTATGTCCGACCGCTAAATACCAAAAATAAATCTAGCGACGCTCACAAGAGCACAAGATCAATCGTAAGGTAGCAAGTTGACCAAAGTCGTCCCTTGTGGAAGGCTTAGCCGGCAAATAATTATTAAGCAACACAAATAATGGAAAATAAATCGTAAACACTATAACCAAATTTGTGATTTTAATGATCTAAAGAAAAATAACGAAAAGACCAATTAAAACTAAATACAATTAAAGCTGGAGAAAACGATATGGATAAACATCTAGGATTTCGGAATCATCTCATCAAACTTGCAAGCAGAATAACAATTATAACAATTATAACAAACAGATATAAACTAGGCCTAAATCTGATAACTTACGTATTCACATATTAGGTCTATCCATAACTAATTTGCTATTTTCATTAACAAGTTAGATAATACATCTCTGATTCATATCTAACCCCCTAAATAAATTTAGTTCAAGAATAATATCTTCTCTCGATCTCAATTATTCCCTCAAAACAATCAAAAGTTGGCCAAACAATTAATCATCAAGTAAAGCAATTTATTCAGCAAAGCAAATCAATTAGTCAATACTCATGCTTATTTGTTTGAAACAAATCATCATAATCCTAGAACAAAAAAGTTAGTTCATGCTTGGGGATGGGATCACAATTTCAATTGAAGGAAAGAAAACAATCATAAACATCTTCATATAGCAATAATAATCACCAAACTATTGAAATCAGACAAAGAAGATGAAGAAATATTACACTTTGATTAAGCCACAGAATAATTTCGATGGGAATAACCCAAGCAGTCCCAGTATTGGATGGAAGAGAAAATAACAAAAATTAGGGCTTAAAAGTGCTAATAAGTAAAGGAGTTCGAACATATAGGCTCCCCAAGTCTTATTTATAAGTCTAGAGTCCTATATAAGGTGGAAGAGCCAAAAAACGTAAAACAATCGCAAATTTCGTGTTCGAGGAAAGTCATCATGCGAAACCACGCACCTGCACGCATGCGAGATAGAACGGCGCCAAAAAAAAATAAATAAATAAATAAATTTTTTATAATTCTTCATTTTAAATAATATTTATAAATTTATATTTATTTATTATTTATTTTATTATTTTTATTACATATTTTTTATTCTATTTTTTTAATTTATTATTATATAATAAAATGTATTTTATATCTTCTTATTTTTTATTATTATTTTATTTTTTCTTTTTTTATTATTTATTATTTAACCACCTCCAACTTAGAACTTTGCTTGTCCTCAAGCAAAACATAAAACCATAATGAGGGATTTAATACATCACAACACACAAGGAAGATCTTTTTCTCAACATATATTGAACAAAAGTAGTCAAATTCATAGCCCTCTCAACTCAAATTAGCTATTAAGTAAAAACATAGTTTTGCAAAGCGATCGATTGTCAAGTAAAAACATTAATATCAATGGGTCATATTTAGACTTGAACTCATCACTCCACAAATATTGATAGTTATGCACAACTTCAATCCAATAACACCAAGAAAATATAAAAACTCAATCTATTTTTGTAGTTAGTCTACTAGTCATGTAACCAAGCTTCTTGAACTTTATTGGAATGAGAAATGCAAGCAATATACATCTTCTTTTTTTTTTTTTCTTTTTTAGGACACGTTCGAGGCATGCTTCCACTAGGTTTAAATTTTGAATGTTTCGTTCAAACACTCTTAGGGTGGTTTTCCATACTCATATTCGTCTCGTCGTTTTACGTAAAAGACAAACATGGGGCTCATGAATGCTCCTAGTTACTAAGCAACAACAAATAGAGGAGTATAACCTCGATTCGACCCCTTTTTTTTGCTATTCTTTTTTTTTTTTTTTTTTTTTTTTTGTTCTTTGGCTTGGTTTAACAACTAGTCAACCACTACTAAATCAAGAGTTCTCGGAATTTCATAGCCCTAAGAATTGTCATATATGTATTAACAAATCAAGTATCATAGTGTTAGAAGTCTCGTCTAAATTCAACCCACATCCAAGTCAATCTATTCAAGACAATCAATTGTTTTGCATTTAAAAAATACAAATTATAAAGCTAATTCATGTGTAATTTGGCCAAATATTGACTAACAAATACTCAATTTGTTTCCTTGAAAAATCATATCTTCCATCAACAAATTCAAAACACAAGCATTCCAAAGAGAAATTCTAACAAGCATGCAATCACATCCACCTCCAACTTAAAGATTCGCATTGTCCTCAATGTGAGAGAAAGAGATGGACATAGACACAAAACACACAAACAACATAAACTAAAAATAAAAGAAAGGGAAAAGAAGGAAATAAATGACCTTATCATGAGAGTGGAATCGATGCGGGCGACCATTGGGTTGTTCAATCGAGGGATTTCACCGCATATGCATATCTAACACGAATTTGCAACAAAAACTCGAATACCGTGAAAGCTCAAATTTGCTCAAGTAAGATAGAGGTGATACCAACACCCCACCAAAATATCCAATTATTGATTCATGACTCCTATGACTCATAAAAAAAATAGAAAACAATGAACTATCAAAGTTGCTTCCTCGGCCGCTTTATATAGTGATACCGGACTACATCACCTTATTGTGGAGGTTTGTTGCGTGAATTGGTCACAATATTACCAAGTAAAGTTTCCTGATCCGCGACGAGTTTCACATTCTGCCCAAACAAGAGAAAAACAAAATTAAAGTAAAATAAAAAAATGACTAGATTAATAAAAATAAGGTGTTCCTAATATCATAATCCCCGGCAACGGCGCCAAAACCTTGATGGCTCGGAAGCTACTCCTAAAAACAGCCTAGGTATGTGCACCTATCGTTTATAGCAAAGCTAAGCGAGTATCGAGTGTCATTCCCACGAGGACTATGAGTACTAGTAATTGCCGTCTTTTTATTATCTAGCCTACAAATTCGCCAAATAGTTTGTTGCAAAGTAAAAATAAAACGAAAGCAAATAAAAGTGGAAGAGGCAACTAAGAACACGAAGGATATTAGATACACTCGGATTAGAAGATGATGGATATAAATGTGCTTGAATATGAATTCCTCTAGAACGTTTTGTGATTTTACCAAAATGAATACAACCATAACCCTTAAGTTTTAACCATCCCTTAACATATTATCATGCTTCATGGACCGTAGGCATTCCTAAATTAAGTTAAACCCTCTGTCGAGCGTGAATAACTCCTAACCTCAAGTTGATTAACTGAAATCTCTTTCTAGTTAAAACCCCTAAGATTGCATTAACAATTTGTGAATTCCCATATTAGGTTTGACCCTAATCCAAAAGATTTGTGTCGTCCTATATCTAGGATTGCATGCAACTCCTTTCACTTATGTTGGTTCTATTTCACCATGAATCTCTCGATTTCCCAGGAAAAATAAACTTCAAATCAATATTGCGCATATACCAATTCAAATAAACAAACATAACATAAGCGACTCGCATAAAAGCATAAGAAAATATATTAAAACATTCAAACCAATAAACACAAATAAGTTATAGGGTTCATCACATTCAAACACTAGTGATTTAACTCATGATGGAATTGAGAATGAAAACAACAATTAAACAAGAAGTTTCTTTCGAAATCAACATGAATACTTGAAGTTAAAACTTCCAAAACCAACATAAGACTACCCTGTTGGAAGTATGATGATGAAGTGGTGGAGTTCATCTTGTTCTCCGAGCGATCTTCAATCCTTGTGCCTTAGCGCCTCTCCATGGTGATCCAAGCCTTCTAACTCTCTTCCTCACCACAATATGTGTTTCTCCTCTCCGAAATATGAACTTTCATCTCAAAATATGATTTTCTATGTATGTGAATGAATTTCTCCTTCAACCCATACTCTTGGCTTTTATAGACATTGTTTTGGAGAAAGTATTCCTTAATAATGTCATCTTTTGATAGTTTAATGCTCAACTTTATGAGTTGGGTTGTTAGGATCATTATTTTCATATGATCATGTGGGAAAGTAAGGAATTAGTGCAACAAAATGAGGTGTAAATGTGCTCAAAAGTGGTCAAAAAGCTTGGTAGATGACTTTTTAACAAATTCCACCAGAAATTGATGTTGGAAAGTGATCCGAACACGCCCATGTCGCCCAAGACGGTCAGGCCATGCTGTTTTATTGTGCAGGAAGTCAGCTGGACACGGCAATGTTGGGGAACACGGCTAGGCCGTGTCGGAGGCTATTTTGTCCAATTATTTCGAGTTTTTAGCTCCCAGCGGAACATAGTCGTGTTGCCTAACACCCCCTGCCCGTGTTGGACCAAAAAGGCCCCAAAATGACGCGTTTGGCTTGGGATTTCGAGCGTTTTTGCATCCTTAAACTCCCCGATATGTTTTTACATGAATCCATGGTCCGAAATTCACCAAAATTAGCCCCGAATGGTCAATCTACACCAATAAAAGTACCTCACAGTAGTATGAACAATGTACGATCAAAAACTAACGAAACTAACAACAAAATAACTCAAATTTTACTCAAATACATACATAAAACATGCATAAAAAGACACTTATCACATGTTGCAGGCCGCGCTCGACCGCGCACTTTGTGCGCGACCGCGCACCCTCGAAACGTTGGAATTCGCTCTTGGGTCCTTTATATGAATTGTAGATCTATCTCTTAGTTTTCCAATATCCACTTGAAAGACTTCAATATCGATTTTCTAGAGAGAGTGATGATAAAAATACTAAAATGTGTCATTTCTAAAATTTGAACACATTTTGTTCACTTGCACATGATTTTAACCCATCCAACCATCTTCATTTGCATTTAGCAAACAAAATAGATATTGTAGAACTTTGTCTTAGCTTTCCAATGGTTATGAATCATGTCAATTATACTTCGTATCACGAACGTTACATCCAAAGACGACGATCGCTAGATTCTGCGAAAATGACGTTTTAATATTTCTTGCTCCAAAACTTGTTTTTTCCACCAAAACCTAGAAAACCAATAAAATCACACAACATAATACTAAAACAAGCAATGTGGAAATAAAACAAGCCAAAAATATGCATAAATCGTCACAAAAACACACACAAAAACATGCATACAACTCCCCACACTTAGCCTTTTGCTTGTCCTCAAGCAAATAATTGTGTCGTTAAACCCCAACAAGAAATATCAAGTGTAATTTGAAATTCGATTAATTAATAACACCATGTTCTATCCACCTCGGATCCAACCTGAATTGATCACTAAACTCCACATTAGACTCACCCGGCTAAGGTTAAAAGCTAACAAAGGTGTTTGGCCATCCTCGCTAAGTTTCAGATCCATTTTATAAGTTGCATCCCCGTTGAACACAACAAACCACTCAATCACTAGTCACGAATCTATTTATTTTTCTCTTTTTTCTACTTTTTTTCCTTTTTTTTTTGTTTTTTTTCCGCTAGAACTTTCGAAATGCCTTCCACTAGGTGTAAACTTTGGATTTTTTTTCCAAAGGCTCCTAGGGTGGTTTCTCATACTCATATTTATGTCCCCATTTTACGTAAAAGACAAACATGGAGCTCATAAATGCTCCTAGTTACTAAGTAGCAACAAACATAGGAGTATAATTTCAATTGTTAAAATTTTTATTTTTTTGCTCTTTTTTTTCCCATAGCTAGCAATCTTGCGTATACAATAATTCAAACAGGGTCTCAACTTAATAAACATCAACGAAACCTCATAATTCAAGCTCCACAACCTAGGCTATCATTTAACTCTCGCCGAACTTGTCTACCAAAAAGAGAAATTCACAATTGTAGCCAAATCCTACGTATCAAGCTCATGGTATAATTTCATAATAAAAAATCAAATTTTGGCATATATTTCTTGTCAATTCACCAACACAATACGGTTTGTAACAATTATAAGGCTAGTGATAACCAACCACATGCAACCATAACATATATACAATGACAATCCATCCCTCACACTTAAATCATGCAATGACCTCAATGCGTAAAGAATATAAAACTGAAGGATAGAGAGACATCCATGGAGAATGCTATAATCGACAAACGGTTAAAGCAATCACATGAATAATCAGTCCTACAAAAGACATGTGAAGGAAAAATAAAATACCACATATAAACTAAAAAAAAATCAAACTAACATGCACCAAAACACCAAATGCAAGCTCAAACAAAGGAAAAAATGTTTGTGTTGCATCCCAAGAAGCGCTTTTTTAACATCATTAGCTTGACGATATCAACTAAAAAAATCATGGCAGGTCATTGAGCAAGACCTTTATTACCATATCGGATTTTTATCCGGTTGAATTTCATTCTCAATCACATCGTGTTCTTGCCATAAGATATCTTTCACGGCGTAATCAATAGAGTCAACAATAAATTATCATGCAAGGCACAAGCAAGACTACTAGCTATATCAAAAATTGAAAATGTTAAAGTTTCTCCCAATACATTCATACTTAGTTTTCTATTTTTACATCTATCATAGTATTAATGGTGGACATGAACGGTCTACCCAACAAAGATAGTGTAATCTTTAAATATACATTTATCCTTCCCCATATACAAGACAACAAAATCCATGAGAATTTTAAGACATCTACTTTGACCAAAATATATCAACAATACCTTTAGGATGCCTAAGGGACATATCAACAAGTTGCAAAACATAAACTCGTGGACTTCAATTTTCCTAAATTTAATTATTTAAATATAGAGTAAAAGTAAGTTTAATTCCACTCCGAGATCAAAGATACCTTCGACTTTCTTACCATTCCCAAAGGTAATATTAATGAAGAAACTACTGAATATTTTTGCTTTGGGAGTGGACTTGGGGATGGAGTAGACTAAGCCAAAAATAATTATTTTGCAACACAAATAATGTAAAATAAATCCTAAACACTCTAACCAAATTTGTGTTTTTAATTACCTAAAGAAAAATAACGAAAAGAACAATTAAAACTAAACACAACTAAACCTGGAGAAAACGATATGGATAAACATATAGGATTTTGGAATCATCTCATCAAGCTTGCAAGCGAATATCAACTAATTGATCATGCGATTAACATCTATAACAAAAATGACATATAAACTAGGCTTAAATCGATAACCAAGTATTCACAGTTAGGTCTATCCTTAACTAATTTGCTATTTTCATTAACCAAGTTAGATAATACATCTCCGATTCGTATCTAACCCCCATAAATAAATTTAGTCCAGAATAATATCTTCTTTCGATCTCAATTATTCCTCAAAATAATCAAAAGTTGGCCAAACTTTTAATCATCAAGTAAAGCAATTTATCCAGAAAGCAATTCAATTAGTCAATACTCATGCTTGTTTGTTTGAATCAAATCATTCTAGTCCTAGAACATTAAATTTAGTTCATGCTTGAGGAGGGGACCATAAATTGTTGAAAGAAATAAACAATCATAAACGTCATCATGAAACAATAATAATCACCAAATAATTGAAATCATACCAACAAGATGAAGAAATATTACGCTTTGATTAAACTACAAAATAACTTCGATGGGAAGAACCCAAGCCATCCCAGTGTTGGATGGAAGAGAAAATAACAAAAATTATAGTTTAAAAGTGATAAGAAGTAAAAGTGTTCGGAAATATGCCCCAAGTCTTATTTATAATTCTAGAGTCCTATACAATGTGGAAGAGCCAAAAAATGGAAAAACAATTGCGAATTACGTGTTCAGGAAGTCACTGTGTGCGACCGCGCACTTCCGCGCGCAAGACAATGTTGTCAGTCGCGCGCGACCGCGCACTCTCAAAATGTCGGAATTTGCTTTTGGGTCCTTCATATGAATTGTTGATCTATCTCTTAAATTTCCATAGCTACTTGAATGACCTCAATATCAATTTTCTAGAGAGGGTTATGGCCAAAATACTACAACGTGTCAATTCTAAAATTTCAACACATTATGTCCACTTGCACATAAAAATATGCAAAACAAATTACACTTACACTTTTGAGTTGTGATATTTCATTCAAAATATAATCTTAATTGTACTTGTAAAATCATCTAAAACAAGACATGTTTTTTAAGTGTTCTTTTGTCAAGAACATACTTGGTTGGATCATAGGTGTTGAAGAGTTTGGTGCTCTTCTAAGTTGTCGTTGTGAAAAGAGTGTGGTGCTCTTCAAGGTAAAGGTTGTAATTGATTGGTATCAATTAATAAACTTTTTATTTTCAAAATCCAGTCGGACATCCCGGGTGATAAAGGACGTAGGCCCTAGGTGGGTTGAAGCACTATAAATCATCTTGTGTTGATTTATTTTTCTGCACTATTATTTTTCTTATTCATCTTGATCGAAAAAGAGGGCTTAAATCTGGAAAATATATTCACCCTTCCTCTAGATTTTCGTAGCCACTTAGACTAACAAATTGTATTAAATCCAAACTTTTGGCAATCTCGTTTCTTCATTAAGAGTAAAGAGGAAAGATTCATGGCTTCAATGAAAGCTATCTTACCACCGG